>VZRQ01007810.1:159671-231971 GCA_013397975.1 Machaerirhynchus nigripectus | reverse complement strand
TCGGTGTCACACTCTGCACCAGCACAGCCGTGCCGCTGACTGTGCTGGATAGGGTAGCAGGTGTAAAGCTGGTGCTTCTTCCTGCAAACCGGGTCGAGCTGAGCCGAACCTTTTCAAATTAATCTCGGCAATAAAATTACTTTGAGAACTAGGCCCAGCACCGCAGTCCCGATTCGAGCAAGCCCCACTGTGATAGAAATTTTACCTGAGTACAAAGTCTTTTGGGAGTGACTTACAAACACGGGATAGGGCAGAGAGAGAGACTGGAGAGGGCAGAGCTGAGGGTGGGATACTGGAGGCAGTTTTAGCATCTCTGATAACTGAAAATGTTCTCTTGAGGCTGCATTTAGGGACTGATGAGTAGTCTGCGTCTGTATTCTGTGAACACTGACTACCTAGCATAGTTTTCTCTGTCAAAAATGCTTGGCTCATACAATTAATCTTAGTGTTTATTTTTTAAATTCATTTCTGTCCACAGGATCCCACTAAAGACGACTTTTTTATAGCTGTAATAGTTTTGAAAATCTCTGAAGGGCACTTCCTGTGCCTCACTATGGAAATGAAGAAGCTGCTTTGCATGTTGCAGATGACTCTGCTGTTTGTGTCCTGCCTGCAAGGTTAGCGTTTCCCTACCAGGCTGGCAGCAATCAATTTCCCTCTCTTTCCTCTGCTTCTCTTCTTCCTTTGCACGTACTCCACTGCGTAGAGTGGAATAGGCTGAGGGAAAAATTTGGATGTCTTTCCTCAAAAGAAGCTACATAAGTGAAATTAAAGGTATGGCTACAGCATGTATAATAGAGGGATTATTTAACACACCAAAGCATTTCCATTTTTCTTTATGTAATCGTCATTCAAGAATCAATACAGTGCCCGAGTGATTTATTTCATCATTGGCTTTTGTGCTTAGCTGTGCGAGATGGAAAGGAAAACGTCACCACAAACAAATACACATTAGCTGTGCGCCGTGTGGGACCACGGGCCCTCCCCTGCCGGGCTGCGAGCTCTTTTGGGCAGGAGTGGCAATGGTTGTGTCTGCACTATGGAGCTGCCCTGCCCTGTGTGGTGCTTGGGGCTGGTGGGACACCCTACTGCCCACCCCGACACCCCTGTCTCTGGGAGGTGGAATGGGGGCATTCATGTGTGCCTTTGGGTTTGGAGTTAGGGTACAGCTAGGGTGAGCATCCAAACCTGGGAGCCCAGGCACACTCCTGAGTGCCCTGGTCAGATGTAGGTGCATGCACTGAAGATGAAAGCCTCATGAAGGCTAGGAGGATACCCGAAGGATACCAGAATCCTCCTGCTGAAACATTTTGCATGTGTTCCTGCCACTGACAGTGAAATAGGGGGTTGCAGACTTCCCTTGGAGGTAAATGTAGAATTGAATACAGGAGTGTGACTTAGGCTTCCTTTCCTAAGGAGCTTTCACATCCTCTATTTTGCAAGGAGGATGAAATTTTGCTCTTATAGGGATTTCTGGCAAAACATTTCTAGGCCGCAATGGAATTGGTTTTTTTCTCCTGTCATATGAGAGGAATAAGGTGGTCTTTGTGTTTGCAAGATCAAAGCCTGTCTTTTTTTGTTTCAGCATAAAAGATAAATACAAGAGTTGTACTTAAACCACCGTCTCACTCAAAGGCTTGTGTGAGTTTTCCCTGGTGGGAAAGGAGCCCTTTTCCACTTTCTCTTCCAGACCCTTCCCACAGTGATGGCAGGGGCCATGACAGCAGCTGGATGATGGCACTGCCATCTGAGCAGGAGTCTGGTGTGACACGACACATGGGAGGGTCTGTGGCCTGGTCCCCAGCAGTCTCTCTCATTTATCTCCACTGGAGATCTGCCTTGGGTGACTGGTGGGATGATGCTGCTGCCATCAGCTGCTTCCAAAGTGGCTACCTGTATTCCTCTAAGAATTGTTAGGGTGTTCTAACTGTGAATGAGAAAGTCAGCAATAGCGGCAGTCCAGCAATGGAGAGTGCTATACGTGTTATTCCTGAGTTAGACAACAAGAAGAAACTCAGATGAGACTTCCTTTACCACACTACTGCACCATGCAGTGCTTCCTGGCCAGTAATGCTTTCTTCCTCACATCCCATCGCCACCTCTATGATAGACTTGCAATTCCTGAATTTTCCCACATATAATGCACACAAGGGGTAGCCCTTGATAAAAAACAAGTCCTCAGAAAATGCTTGCCCTCTGATCATCCATTCAGAATCAGAGAAAGGAGCAGTGCTGTGACAGGGAACATGGGCAGGGTCCCAACAGTTGGGAGCACATGCTTGGAGATCAAAGGGAGAAACTCAGGGCAAAATGTCTTTTGTTCCTCCACAGGCATATGTGTAACCTGTACCACTGCTAAATAATCAGATTTATTTATTTATTTATTTATTTATTTATTTTACCGATAACCTGCAGGTTTTTCTCAGGAAAATACAATCATTCACCTGAAACTGTAGTCTCTTCCTTGTATTAGAGAACCCACATTTCAGTTTTGAGGGATGGATGAGATAAGCAGCAATTGTAACAGTGTGGGTCACCAAAATGGGATGAATTTCACCCGGAGGCTAGGACCATGCTGCTAGTCCTCCTGCTGACCTTTAGCACTGGCAACATAGGGAGCACACAACTGGAAGATTTGCAAATAGGTAACAGCATTAGAAGCTGGACTCGAGGGATGGATTTCTAAATTGTTGGTGGACTCTGCAAAGAAAACACACTTCTTTTCTCTCAGTATTTTGCTATTTTCAGGCTTTCCCTGTGCTGCCTGTAGGCAGAGCCCCTGACCCAGCCAAGAGCCCTGACACTGGTCCCACTGCATGCAGGCTTTAAAGTCTGAGTGGGATGGGGAATATTACCCATGTAAGCATCTGCCGCCTGTAGGCTTCCTATTTTCCTTTCTCCCTTACCTTGTAACTTGGTGACCCCAGGTATTTACAGTGCATTCATTTCCTTCTCACTTACAGGAAGACCTCTGGTTCATTTATTTCTTATGGGAAGAAAGCAGCCCACTTAGTCAGCATTTTAAATAAACCTTAATTTGTATTTTAATCTGCTTTAGTCATATTTAATCTGTTTCTATTGTGAACATCCTTACACTTTTTTTTTCCTAGGGTTTTTCTCTGAATCAATATTTAGCATATTTCCCTAGTTTAAAATCAATGTGTCTTTGTTGGTTTTCATTATTGAACCTTCAATATTTACTCTTCCTTTCCTGTTGTGACATTTTAGCACTAGTGGTCCTTTATTAGATTGTGACTGTATGCCCTTGACTACTGCTGTTTCAGGAAGCCACTGAAGTTGTTTGCAGGGCTTTTTCTTTAAAGAAAGTCTCAGAAGAAGGTCAGCGCATCTCATTTTGCTCTTGCAGGTCCTTTTCCTGCAGAAAGTGGACCGTTTTAGCTGGGAACACTCATAGGAATGAGCTAAGTAAGCATGCATTTACATCAGAAAAGTTTCCTTCCTTGTAGCATTGAATTTTAATGTAACCCACTGAATATGAGGTTTGGGTAGATGAACTCCAAAATTTCCATCCCACCAACATATACAGAGTCGTTTCTTCTCAGTGTATTTAAACTGTGTACCACAAGATGGAAAAGCATATTTAAAACTCTAGTGTCAAAATATTTGGGGGGAGTTATGTGGCAGCACATTTAACACATCACATTTTAATCGGCAAGTCCAAAAGCTTTTGGAAAAGGAGGTCAGCATCGTTCTGGAATTGATTTTCCCAAAGATAAAGCACTGTAAATGCAGTGGTAAAAATATTTGTTTCAGAGGCCTGAGTACTTCACAAAATGTGTTTGTTCCTCTAGACAGAAAGAGCCATATTTCTTATAACAGTGGAATTCCTTTCCTCATTATAGTTCCTGTCACTGTGCGGTTGTGTTGCCTAACCTTGAAATGAAAGCAGTTTTGTTAACTTTTTACAAATGCTCGTTGCCATGTTGGGATTGAATTGCCTATCCCTCTCAGGGCAGATAAAAACCCCCCAAAAGTTTCATTTTCTTGTGTGTACTGGTAAAAGGGAGCCAGTGTGCTGGGTAAAAGAGGAATTGAGTGGAAAAAAACATCTGAAAAAGAAGGCACCTGCCTTTTAAATTGTTCTAATAGTTTTATATGGTCATCATTTTAGATAACAAGGAAACAAAACTCAGGATCTGCTCTTAAAGCAGAAGTTTCAAGTTGAATCACTGAAAACATACCTTAAAATAGTATCTTTAGAAGCAACTTCTTTGTTTCATGATAATGTGAAGAAACATGAGAACATTCTCTGACTTTTATATAGAAAAGGTCCTGAATGATTGACTTTAGGAAGTTGTCAGTGTAGTTTTTCTTTTGCTTACTGGAAGAACTCCAAAGATGAGATTTCAGTGTAAATTACTGACAGATTTTTCTTTCCATTTATAAGAAAACAAATAATTTATGTAATAAATCAAGATCTCTTAATAAACTGTACATCTTTTACCCTACTTTTAAATTCAGAAGCATCTGTATTAAGCACCAACAAACTCTTCTAGCATTTTTGCCCTGTTGTTTTCTATCCAGTCCTTGTTTGTGTGACATTCTGTAAAGGGATGATTTTTGTCTTCTTCCCCTCCCCATACAGTTGCTGTCTTTTTGTACAGGTGGGTGTCATGACTTCACTTGTCCATTTCTTCACCTGTGTATCCAGGTCAGAGTTTTCAAAGTAAAACTTAGATTTCAGATTACCCTGTTTAAAGCATCCAGGCATTCCAGAATCTCAGAGTTCAGCCAGGGTTAGAGAAAACAGCAAAGGAACACAACATAAGTGGAAATAGCTTGGATTACACTTTGCAGGCACAGTGAGGCCATTTGCATGTTAGAGCTTGGCTCTAATGAGCAAAGTTAGCCAGAACTGTGATTAACACAGGAAGTGTGAGCAGGGATGTACGATGAGCAGCAACGTCAGTTCTTCTGCCTATAAATTAAAATGAAGTAGTTTATGTGTTCTTAAAAAACCCTTAGTTTCCCGTAACAGCTCTTTTCTTGGACCCAGCTCATCAGGAGGGGTCCTCAGGAGGGCTGCTCTGTTGGAAGGCTAGGCAGAAAAACGCCTGGCTCCTCTTGCCGAACAGACCAAGAATCAGAGGAAAGCATCTGCCTCACCAGACACCCAAAGCCAAATGCCTTGTCCAGGTGTCTGGTGGGGTTGTTCCTCTAAAGAAGCCATCCCTGACTGTGGGAACAGGCTCCCCTGTACCTGGTGGGGGTACCTGAGGTGCCATCAATCAATAGTCCTGGGGGCATCTGCTGCCTAGGAAGTGGTGCAGTAATAACGTGGAATCATGTGGATAGACGATGGCAGGGGAAATGGGGCAGAAAAAGAACCACCACACTGCTTCTCTGATGAGGTGAGGTTGATGGCCACTGAAGGTCTCCCATGCTTGTGGAAGAGTGTGCGTCAGAACCATCATCAACCTTTAAAAAACTTTCTTTGAATAGAAACTGTCTTTGAATATGTGTGTCAGTAGGAAGCCTGGGGTTCGGGTAGTATTGGAGGTGTCAGTATGCACAGGGCATTTGGGACAAATAATTAAAAAAGTTCTGCAGGCAAAAAATACTATTTTGCACAGTTTGCTTTTTGATAATGGTAAATGTTTTACACGATGAGGCAGTAATCAGTTTCTTTATTCTTATATTGCAAACACAATTCTTGTATTGTCTGTTTGCCTCAGAGAGATTGCTAGGTCATAAAAGAGACACAAAGGAGAGAGAGATACTTCCCAGAAAATGAAGAAGAGATTTATAGTCAATTAGAGAGAGAAAATGTCCTTGCCAGAACTCCCTTAGACCCACCTTCAGTCTCCTGGAAGTAACGGGATAGATGACACTTTTTACTTCTGGTTTCTTCTATCAGAAGGAATCAAAATATTTGTTAATATTAATCACATTTTTTTAAACAAATACCATCCTTCTCCTTCCTTCTCTTTGTTTTGGGCATTCATTCAGTTAAAAACGCAGTGCAGTCTTAATGCTGTGGTATACCAATGAGCCCGAGTAATTTTGTGTGAATGCTACACATGTAGGAGAGAAAATAATTTTTCAAGCAAATTCGAAAGCAGCTCTTAGATGAAGGCTGCCATTTTACACTGGTTTTCAGATAACCCCTGCTGCCTGCCCTTGCTGCAAAGCTGTGAGTGCCCAAGTATTTGCCTGTGTCTGCAGTTCTTATCTGAATCCCAATGTCCAGACTTTGTCAACATCCACTTTCAGAATTACGTGCCCAAGACAGACAAGCAGAAGGTCAGAAGAGGAACAACCAACCTACAGTTAGACAACTATTTCAAACAGTGAGAGGTCCCTTTTGGACAAATGTTTTAGAAATATGTCTTTTTTTTTTTTTTTCTTTCTTTAGTGGGACAAGTAGAATAGATAAGTCAGCAGCAGCTCAGTTGAGCTAGCTTCTTTAAGCAAACTCAAATATTTCTCAGAATCTCAGAATTTCTGCACTACTGTGCCTTCATTGTCTACATGCATATATTTAAATGGGTTTGTGCAACCAATGGTAACCAGAACTCGTAGTAGCTGCAAGAGAGGTATCCCCTTAGGCTGTGACCACCATGTATCTGGCATGTATTTATCCTCTTACCTTTCCTCACAGAGACTTTCTTGTGGTGGGATTTGAGGGCTCTCTTGTGTTGGCCCAGGTGCACAGAATCTATGCAGTGGCATCGTCCCAGAAATTTCAGACAGACTCATGGAATAGTTTGGGTTGGAAGGGACATTTAAAAATCATCTTGTTCCAACTCCCCCTGCCATGGGTGGGGACACCTTCCACTAGACCAGGCTGCTCAAAGCCCTATCCAGCCTGGCCTGGAACACTTCCAGGGAGGGGGCATCCACAACTTCTCTAGGCAGCACCACCCTCACAGTAATTAATTTCTTCCTGATATCTGCTCTAAACCCATTCTCTTTCATCTTAAATCATGCCCTTGTGAAAATTCCCTCTCTAGTTGTCTTGTAAGCCCCTTTAAGTGCTGGAAGGCTGCTAGAAAGTCTCCCTGGAGCCTTCTCTTCTCCAGGCTGAAGAACCCCAATTCTTTCAGCCTGTCTTCACAGGAGAGGTGCTCCAGCCCTCTGATCTTCTACATGGCCCTCCTCTGGATTTGTTCCTGCAGGTTCATGTCCTAATGTAGGGGTCCCAGCTCCAGTACTGAAGCAGCACAGGTAAAGGTCTCCTAACAGTGAGTAGAGGGTGAGTATCGCCTCCACTGATGCTTATTTTGATGCAAACCAGAAGCCTTTGCTTAAATGCCGACTTGTTTTGCAGGGACAGGTAGGAAGACCTGCTGAAAATATGTCCTTTGGTAAAAGCTGAGGTTTGAAAGGTACCTGTGTGCTGGGCAGGGAGGCCATGAAGTTTTGATGCCAGGCTGCAGAGCAGCTGGTGCGTGGGCTCTTAGTAAGTGCACAGTAATTTCTTTCTCATTCATGAGTCTACATCTCTTGCACTCACTGAAGGAACATTCCCTTGGGCATAGAGTAGCTGTAGCATCATGGTTCTTGTGCCTGCTGTCCTCACAGTGCTGTGTCCAGAAATTAACTTGTCAAAGGTGTCCCTGGGCTTTAAGCAGAGAAAGCCCACAGTGCTGAAATCCCACTGGGGTATGGAAGTACACTTACTCTTACAATTTAAGGCAACAGCTCTTTAGCAATGGAGGAAACGGAGATTGCAACATACAGCTGACCCTACTGTGGAAATGTAAACAAAACCTAAATCTAGTCTTTGCAAAGGCACCTGCAAACCCTCTTGTTTAAATAGGATTTGCAAGCCAGAATGTGCCCCGTGCAGTTGGGGATGCATTACAGTATCAGTGCAGTATCAGTGTGCTGCTCAGGAGCATGGTGGATCTTAATTCTCTGAGAAGGGAGTCAGGAAGAGATGGGTTTGTGGGGGATTGTTGCAAGCCATCAGAGCCAGACCCCAGTTTTTCTTCCTGTTGCAGTGGCAGGAGCAGCTCACGTGCATAGGAGAGAGGGGAACCAGGCAAATTGGTGGGATTTTCTTCAGTGTGAGGTCTTTGCCTGGCTCTGCTATAGTCCAGTGTTTCTGACAGCTAAAATGGATATTTCATTACACAGCTACTCAGTCATGTAATATGAAATGCTGTGAAGAGCTGAAGAACATACCTAGTTAAACCTAACTTTCCACAGTAATGTTTAGACAAGGATTTAGAGTTCCTGTCCTGTCAGAAACTCATTGCTGCTCGTGTGAGGCTCATAACTCACCAGGTGGCCAAAGACACAGAAATGCCTGAAGGAGCATTAAACAAGCAAAAGCAAGTTTAACCAGCAGGCAGACTGCTCCTGCCACTCTTGACACGGAACCCTCTTTCCCTTAAGCTATTTGATGATTTGTGCTAATCTTTTATCCCATTTCACCTCTCCTGTGTGCCTGACCTATAGCCCTGGCTAGCAAAGTGGATTGAAATAAAAACTAAGGATGCTCCTTCGTTCTCCCCCCGCCGTTGCATCTCTCTGAATGATGATGGTAAACCATTCTTCTGTCTGTCTGTTATGCCTGGTTTCTCTTACCTCCCTCTCACTGTCATCTGGCAGAGTGCAAGGTCTTTGGGAAATCTGTCTTTCTTCTCCTCTATCTTTCTACAGTGCCTGTAGGCTCCAGGAGCTTTTGTAGAAATCAGGCATAGGAAAAAAGAAGACACAAAGATGTGAAGGAAAAGCTGAACACCCAGGAGCATTCTGGAAAATACTTTCTCAGCTGCATTACACATTCCTTTATGTTTGATGTGCCAGGGGGAATGGCCAGCACTTCACAGTGCCTGAGGCCATTTTCATCCTCGAGCAGCAGTGTGTCTTCCTGTACCTGGTCCCAAGTTTTGGGGTGGACTCCTTAGCCAGTCTGTACATATTGCCCATGGCAGTGCTTGCCAGGTGCTTCAGTGGGAGCATGGCCAGCAGAATGGGACTGGGGCAATCCCAGCCCCAGGCTCCCTGCATGCCCATGTCTTGTCCTTGGCACAGCTTCAGCTGCCTGGCCAGGGACAGGGATGGTGGGGCTGCCGGCCATGCCTCAGTTGTCCATACAGGCCAGTTGTCCACTTAACAGGCCACGACATAAAGGTCACATTGGCCAGTGGTATCATCTGCAGAGATTTTCTTCATCTTTAATGTGTTCAGGGGTCTATATCTCTGCTCTTTGGGAACAGCTGAGCTCCGAGTTGATGGAGGTTGCCATTCATTGCATGAGGCATGGATAAATATTCAGGAAGGGGCTAAACAGATCTGCCTGAGCTCATCTCCAAAGCCATACTGCTCACTCGCTCAGCTGTACAATGAGGGATGGAAACTGGGCAGCAAAGCCAAGTGGGGCTAGTGACACTGTCCCTTTTGGGGTTTTTGTGTAGGGGATGGGTTGTGTGCACCTGCTCCCTACAGGTCAGTGAGTGCCTGGGAAAATCGACCTCACTGATGACTTGAGGATGACCTGCAAAGATGCCGTGGTCTGTGCAGTTAGTGGGATGCAGAGATGAATAGGGCCAAACATTTGCTCCTTGTGCTGCTTATATGGGGGATTTTTGGGCAGCTCTCTGGAACAGTTTGGGTTTTTTCCATGATTTGTGACAGCAAAGAGGGCGAAATGATCACTGTGTGTGTCACTTGGATAGCACAGGGCTTTTCTCCTGGAAGGCCTTGGCTTCTAAATTCCTGACACCACAGACGCACACACACAAGATCAATACAGTTGGGAGTTTGTGTTTGCTACTGAATTGTTTAACATTTCAGTTTCCCCTGTGCCCCTTGAACGCTTTGTCAAAAGACCAATTAATGTTTGTTTCAAGTTTGTCTTTTAGATAACACTCCAGCTTAAAAGTTTTGTTCTCTTTTTCAAGAACGGTCGTTTAGGGGCTCTTTTGAGTGTCTTGACTTTTGAAAACACACCTGATGTCTTTGCCTCATTAGCTTTCAGTGTGCGTTGGCCACAGCAGCCCAGAAAATGGAGCAGCTAAGTGAGGATGCGGAAATGAGGAACTCCTCTGCTTGTCTGTGAGTGTGCTCTGCCTGTTCCCTCGAGGTGCACGCAGCTCCTGGATGGTACCCACAGGGAGCAACACAAGCAGCATCTCTGGGATCACACTCATGCCGCCTCACATGTGTCTGACACTTCACCATAGTACTTGCTTTCGAGTGGTGGATCTTCCATCTCTCTGTGCTCCCTCAAAAATCTTCCCCTTCTAGCAGTGAGCAAAATTAAATCTGGCTTTCTCTTCTAAAACATGTGCCTTCTGTAGGATTTCTAACTTAATTACTATCCCAATATCAAGGGTCTTCCTGACTATATTTTTAGTCAGATGCTAAATATGTTGTTTGCTAAAACTTGTCCAAGCTGCCTCAAACTTTTGCTCAGGTGTGTCTTGGCCACCATTACTGTCAAAGCCTGGCTACTGCTCCCTAGAGGGAGACTTTGAGAAGAGGAACATGCCTTTGGGTGGATACCATTCAGTTGCTTTGCAGGGTGTATTCACATCTTTTCTAGCCTTATCTCAGCGGATCTTCCAAGAAATATCACCGCCGACCAGTAGGAGAGGAAGGTGTTTGACCAGGAAGATGAATTAAAAGAAAACAAACCAAAAAATCAAGGAAAAGCTTCTTTTTGTGTACTTGAGATAAGCAATGCTGATACTGAAAATATGAAGGAATCATAACTGGTTTTTTGTGGTGCGAGCTATAATCAGTGTTCGTCATTGCTAGAGGGGGCAATGTTTCCCCGTTCCAAAGCTTTTTCCTCTCGTATTTTTAATTTATAGGTCATGGAAGAGATTAATCTCAAATACAAGCTCTGACTCAGAAGTCTAGTTAATCACTATGTAAAAAGCATTATGAGGATGCTAGATTTGTTCACGTTCCTTTACAAAAATAGAGATGTGACACGTAAGAGTTTGTTGGATTCAAGACCTTTGCGAAAGGCCTGACCTCAGATCACAGCATAATAGAATAATAGAATCACGGAATCACTTGGGTTGGAAAAGGCCCTTAAGATAATGTTCAGTGGTAAACCAAGCACTGTCAAGTTAACCACTAAACCATGTCCCTGAGTGCCACATCTACACATCTTTTAAATACCTCCAGAGATGGTGACTCAACCACTTCTCTAGGCAGCCTGTTCCTGCCTAGGGAAGAAATTGTTCCTAATAACCAATATAAACCTCCCCTGGCACAACCTGAGGCCACTTACTCTTGTCCTGTTACTTGTTACGTGGGAGAAGAGATTGACCCCAGCCTGGCTGCAGCCTCCTTTCATTCAGCTGTAGAGAGATCCCTCCTGTGTTTGGTTTCCGTATGATGTCTCCACCAGAGAAAACCCATGCAATCTTTTTCTGTCTTCCTTCAGCTTCAGTAGATGCAGGACACATTCCTTCTGAGTGGAAGGCTGACACCCAGCACAGGGCATGGACAACCTAGTGCTGGCTTTCAGCCTTCACCTGCAGGAGGATGGCAGGTCCCCCTGATGCAGCTCCGGAAGCAGGACTGGCTCTGCAAACACAGCCATGGCAAGGCTGGAAACAAAACCCCTTTGGTTCAGTGGTGTAGGGGGAAATACTTTTTTTCGGATTTGCTGTAGAAGCCCAGCAAGTTCCTTCTGTGTTTTGCAAAATTTCCCCTCCTGACAGGGAACTAAAAACCGCTTGTGTTTCTGAGCAGCAGTTCCAGTGCAAAACTTGGGGCCAGGCTTGCATGTGAGAGGCTGCAAACAAGAAGTGGAGATTCTGATCTGAACACCCTTGCAAATTTCATGAGGAATGCTGGCTTCAAAGCTTGAGAGCAAACAAGCAGAAACTGCTAGGGTAGGAGTGAGGAAATGACAAGAGGTAGATGGAAAAGCAGGAAAAAAAAGAGAAAATGTGCAAATGAAAAATGAGATAATAAAGGGAAATACGGGAAAGAGGAAGATATACAAGAATATAGCTTTTTTAAAAATCTGAGAAGAAAAAGACGAAAACTAAGCTAAACACAGAGCAAACAGCCTAGGATGTAAAATTTCTAACATTTAAAAATCTATAAAGTCAGACTCTATAAAGTCAGGATGTTCAAGAAGGCACATAAGTGAGTGAACCCATGTGCACATGATATTTCGTTCAGTCCTACAGGTATTTGTGTGCAAATTTTCATCTGGATCTAAAGGAAATTGAATTATTCTTTTCTTGGCAAAAAGCTGCCTGCTGTTCAGGAGAGCAGTGTAATTTATAATCGTGGGGTTTTTTTCCTGCCATGGTTTGCAGCAGAAGACAGGTACTTGAAATTCTGGCAGTGGGCTGGCAGTGCCTGAGCTTGCAGCAGAACAGCTTTATCTTGGCTGTGACAGCCACCCTGGGGCTGCTGCAGAGCCCTGCACCCACATTCTGGGCAGGGCAGGGCAGGGGCCCTGGGGAAGCCCATTCTGCTACCCTGTCAAAGCCAACTACTCTTCACTCACCAGAAACTGAGTGAGATTGAGGCTGAAAGTACATGAGAAGGTTGATTAACCTTGAGTCAGCTTCTGCCAGATCCAGATTCTTCAAAAATCATTACTTTGTTTCCTCACACTTTTGCAAAAATAACTGGCATAATAAATATAATTGAAAATAAAATATTCTTTTTCCGTCTGTTTCTCCATGCTTTTTACTCCTGTAAGCCTTTGGCCAGCTGACCCACCAAAGTCACGATTTCTTGTATTTCCTCCCATCACAAAGTCAAATTATTTCCTAAAAGAAAACCAGGAAAACGAGGAAACATACTAGACTGAGTTAGGGTCTAACCAAGACTCTGGTTGTCTTTTGTAGGACTACCAAAACAGGATAGACGGTATTGTTGCAACAGCCTCCATGAACGACACTTCTAGACCCATATCCATCTGGGAATGGGTTTATCAGCTGGGAGAGTCACTGCCAGTCTCCGCTGGAACTGTGGGACTTGCACACTTTCCTGGAAGCGCCTTGGAGCTGTGCCCTTCTCCCACTGCAGCCAGACCTGGGAGCTAACAGGGGCCAGGCTTCTCCAACCTCTTGTTACTCTCCCACCAAGTAAAACCTAAGATTAGCTCATGCACTGTTATTAATATTTCACTAGTACTCCCCATCGCAGCAAATGGATGGTTTTGATCAATAATTCATGGTTGGGTGTAGCCTATTAAATCTGAAGTGGGGTGTACACTTTCCTGTTATTTATTTATCATTGCTTTTACTATACAGGGTGGTTTTTTCCCTGCTATTTCATTTTTCACTTGCTTAATCGCCTCTCCTTCAAAGTTCAGACTGCTTGCAGGAAATAAATCTTGTGCCTTATGAGTTTTAAGTAACGCTAAGTTCTCTGCAAAGGCCTGAGACTGAGCTCTAAGGAAAACTTTCAGACCCACTCAGTCACTTCAGTGCAGGAGATCTCTTTGAAACAAATGGTTTGGGGAATTCGGTAACAAATCTAACTGCTCAAAGCTCATCCGTGGCCTCAGAGATGTCTGCTTTTTTTCACAGGGATATTTGGCTACTTCTACTGAGGGAACAACCAGCTCCAAGACCAGTGATCAGTCGTTGCCCTGTCCCCTCCTTTGCCAGTGGGGGCTGTTCTATTGAAACCCTCCTGCACACAGGTTTTGGGGAGTGTCAATCCTTCTGGGCTGGTTGCAGGTTGTATCCCCTAGTTAGAAGTGGCCTTTTGCTTTGATTTGTGGAAACAGTCTACTCACAGCTTATTTGATTTTTGTGCCTCATCTTGATTCACGAGGAAGTTGGGTTGTCGTAGAAGTGAAAAAAAGATTTCTTTAGAAGACTCTAAGACAGGTTTCAGAGTTTAGGGCTTGGAAACTGAAAGCTGCACAAGCATGTGAAATCATAAACCAGTCTCCCAGCCTAGCTTTAACAGGCCATTATTCTCCTGGTCATTCCTGTGCCCAGATCCAGGGAAACGGGTGAGGTTTGGAGAGCTGCTGGTCTGAGAATTGCCCTACCAAAATCGTGCTTTTCTCTATGACAGAACTTCTTTCTACATTCCTCTTTCTCCAGCCTTGCCAGTATGCAAGCCTGGGTGTCCCTCCCTGACCAAGAGCAAATATCTTGTTGCTGATGGGCACTCGAGGCTGCCGTATTTTCTGTGTGGCAGAGGATTCCCTTCATTCACACCTGTGTGCATGGCATAGGCCTTCACCCTCCACCCTGCCTGCCTTCCTCCTCTCCATGCAGCAGCCATGCAAGGTGCCACTGGGAATGCCCACACAAGAGGCCCACGGGGGTTGGTGACTCCTGCCGTGGAGTGTGGTGGTTAAATGGGGGTTGGAGACCAGGTTTCTCAGGGAGGGAGGGCATAGTGTCAGACTCCAGCTGGAGGCAAAACTCTGGCAGGGGTGGATCTGCCCCACTCCTTCCTGCATGAACAGATTTAGACAAAAGAGATGCTCTTCTTGCACCAAGAGGTATTTCATGATATCGTATTTCCACCCCCAACAGAGCCCAGTACCCATGTTGTGACAGGTTCAGTGGGATCTCCCAGCATTGCTTTGCATTCTCAAGGCTTTTCCTGGCATATATAATGCAGGAGAACACAGTGTAAAAGGTCTGAGTTTCACATGCCTTCTGCAAAGCCCCCAGTCTGTAGTATTCTCTCTCCTGCAGAGATCACAGGTGGCATTTCAGGGTACACTGCTAACACAGACCCAGCACTGGGTCAAATTACCAACTTGCACCTGAGCACCTGCCATCAGAGTAATGACTCCTGCTTCACAAAGACTCATTTACCTTTCAACAGCATTGAAGTTCTCAGGGTCCATATTCAGAGGCAGTTTAGTGCCTGAATCACTTACAGGAAGAGTCACTGACTTAAATAGGAACAAGGACAGAGTCACACAAAATAAAGGTGCAATTCAGATAACATCAAACTGTAGTGGGAATAAGATCAGGTCCTCAGTACTTATATATGAGCAAGATATTATTTGTTCAAAGGAGATAATTTTTAAGTAATTCCCATTATTTTGATTTGCCCTAGTTTTTCATGGACAAGGGTGTTCCCCTCAGAGGGTTCATTTAAAATTGTGCTGTCATTAAATCAAAGACACTTTGCTAGGTCCACAGGAAGGTTTCATTCATCTTGGAAGATCTGTGCTGCAGTCCCCACTCTGCTCCCTACTACGCTCTTCCCATCCTGTGGATGTCCTTGGAGAGAGAGCATGTCTACAACCTGTGACCGTATCAGCTGTGGCAAGGAAGACGTTGCATTATTTGAGTGTGATTTTGCAAAGTAATGGCTTTTGGAGAAAGCAATTTCCTGAAGCAGAAGCAGCCTGCAGGAAGGCAAAGGTCTTGGGAGATTGCAGTGGGCAGTTAAAAGTGGTGGTAACACCACTAAGAGGTGGGTGTGCCTGGAAAGGCCACCACAGGAATACACTTCCCTAGTACCCCTAAGGAAACTGCTCATCTACAGCAGACCCCAGCTCCCTCCTCAGCTGGGGATCCCTGCAAACCCCCTTCTGGCTGCCAAAACACAGTACTGCCAAGTCAGAGGAAGCTGCTAGACCTCTTCTTAGGCAGATGCCCCAGATCCTTCAAATATAATTCCCATTCACTGATGGAAGTGGGATTACTGGTTCCTGCATGCTTTTGGGTTGTCACTTACCTCTCTAAGAAACATCCAAGCCTCATGGCAGGAGAACACAGGCTGTTGCTGCCCTTCCCAAGGCTCCCCAAGGCACCCAGGGGTGAAGGGGAGGAAGGTGAGAGCCCGTTGGCAGGTGAGGAGGTTGAAGTGCTCTGTCACTCAGAGCTGTGGGGCTGACTCGGGGGCAGAGGAGAGGAGGGGAAAAGTCATGGAAGGGTTTGAAGCCTGTGGTGACACAGTCTGGCTGATCCGCAGTGAAGTGTGACTGCATTACGCAGGTGGCAGGATGGGAGTGTCAGCACTGCAAAACGTACATGGAAAGAAAGGTCCTTCAGGCACAGGGAAATAAGGGACAAGACTTTTGAAATGTTGTAGTGGTGATAACAGGGGGGAAAATACTGGTTTTGACTTTTGAGCTGTGTCCCAAGGGCATGGTCTGTTTATAATTATAGTCCTCCCTCTGCGAGGGATTTGACACAGTGCATGCTAATTTATGGTACTTAATGTATACAAAAACATCTTTGATAGTTCCTAATGTCTTTTCCTGTAATTGGAGGACCACCTCTCCTTTAACTCTTTTACCTTTCATGCGCATAAATCCTAAAGCAGCTGCATTGATATTTTGGCCTTAAGACTGAAGCTGCAGGTCGAGTGTATTGTTTTTCTGAGGTGGGACAGTAATGGACATTTAACTCAGTGCCACAGTACAGCCTGTCCTAACACCAGCTGGCCTGTTCCTAGCCATACTTTGTGGCAAAATGCAAGCTATTTATACTGAAGAGTTAAATTCAACACCCTTCTAGGAAACCAGTACTACAGTGACATCCTGCAGTATCCTGCCGTGTTTAAGAAATTACTTTAGAGAGATCATTCTCATGGAATCATACATTGTCAGCAATACCACAAATGACCACCACACAGGTACAAGTTAACTAGGTACAGGGGGGAGGTAACTATTGCACCGTCCCACTTAAATGTGTTTCAGTGATGCCCAGTAAAATTTTTATCTGTGTGATGCTTCAAGGATGCACAGTGCAAGGTTTAAATAGTGTGTTGTGACAGGGCTTCAGCTGGGGTTGTGTCTAAAGACAACCTAAGTTTAATGATATTTGGTGAGACAGCATTATCAGGTATACATAGTGACACTCCAGCAGGTCTTGAAATGAGGCAGAAAAAGGGATTCATGATCCGCATGGCAAATACATCTTTTGTTTGTGTCTGCCTCATAAATCCATCATACTTTAAATTTCATCCTTGCTGCCCTTGTATTTCCAAGCTTGTTTAAACACTTCGTTAACACAGCTGGTGCCTATGGAATGTGCTGGTGCTGAATCAGTGCTGAGGACACAGTCTTGAACTCAGTCTGGGTCATGTGAATATGAGCTACCATACGGCAGGGTGGAAACTCTGAGTCACTCTCCCTACCTTCTGCATAAGCTGTAACAACTCAAGAGAGGGTGCTAAGAGTATTAAGCAAACATATCTGGTAAGGAAACACCCCCCCCAGTTTTCCTGTGCAAGTAAGATGTTAGATTTAGAGCACACATCCCTTTGGTGCCCTCTTCTTTATCTCAGAAAAGACAATGCAGCATTTAATGGGATGTCATGGACACCAGCAAAAGTAATTAGGGATTTGGAAAAGGTCTGTAAGAAAAAAGCTGGGGCAAACCATCAGGCTGGTGTAAAATATCCCAGGAAACAAAGAAGAGGAGCTGTGGCACAGCCTATCGAATAATCAATTACCATACAGGAAGTATTTTTTAAATAGAAGTAAGCAATCAAAAATGCCTGGAACGTTTCGACGTACTTCTGAATAGAGCAAATGAATGTGTGCTTCAAGGTTGGATATTAATTATGGAGATTTGTTCATGAGAGGGCATTCTTGAACCTCTTTACAATAGCATGTAGCTGATGATCCAGCTGGCCTGGTGAATTTTGAATGACAGCATTTTCATTAAAGACACACAATTTGGTATTTTTTTTCACCTGCCTGTTTTCAGAGGTAAAAGTCTTCTGCAACGCTGCATGGTCAGGGTTTGAAAGATAGTTTATACTTGCAGCCATCAAGCACTTTTACATGTGACGCTCAGTGCATTGGGAAACGTGCCCATGAAATCTGTGTCAGTTGTGAGGTAGTGGGAGGAGCACCGTGTGCTTTTTCAGGCTCCTCTGTTCAATAAAGGCTTGGACAAACTGTAGGGAGACACCAGGATGGTACTGGGATGGAGCACAACAGATCAGAGAACAGGGAGAGAGGGCTCAACTCATTCAGCTTGGAGAGGAGAAGGCTGAGAGAGATCTTGGTATCTACACCAACCTAATCAGAGCTTATAGAGAAGATGGAGTCAGCCTTTTGTCAGAAGTGAGCACTGAGAATGAAAAGGTCACAAGTTGCATCAAAGGAAATTCCAACCACTTGCATGGAAAAAAAATTCATAGGAGGGCAGTCAAACGTTGGCAGAGGTTGTGCAGAGATGCTGAGGAGTTTCCATGCCTGGTGACTCTGCCCCAGCCTGGCTTGGCAGACAGCCCTGCCTGGTATATGAGGTGGCACTACAGACCTTGTGGTTCCATGCCTCAAAAGGTGTCTGCGCTTACCAGCAAAGAGAGGAAGCACTTCGGTGTGCGTGTGCTCCGTGAGCGAGAGCGGAAGCGAGAGGAAGCGGCTCAAAGCAGTGGACCTATTGGAGGAGGCAAAGAGGTAGAGCTTCAGGGAATGAATGCTTCATTTCCTTATAAAGACAAAATCTATTTCATCTATGGTGTTTGTCATGGTGTGGTGTCACTACTCACTTCCTTCTCTGGGCTCAGTCGTGGGCTTGCACTCTTGGGCTTGCCTAGTTGCGCTGCAGAAGAGTTTCCGTGTCATGCAGTGACAGCTGCTTTGCAGTTCCTCCACCCTACAAGACGTTTGGTTTGTTTAAGAAGTCCTCCCCTTTCTGTTGAATTTGCAGCTGCTGAGCTGTTTGTTGCTCTGACAGTTTGGACGCACTGCTTGAGCCCGGCAGGTAAGGTCACAGCATCTGGCGGTTTTTTGCTAAGCTGCTCTCACTGAGCATAGCAGCAGTTTAACTGCACAGGAAATTGTGGTTGCCATGAAAAAACAGAGCAGGTTCTGTATTAGTGTGAAGCATTTTCCAGTAGTCTTGTGCATGGCATTTCTACTGACCTTGAAGAAGTGTTTGATGGATTTAATTGGGCAGAGTGGTTTTTGGATGAGTAGAATGGTAGTCTTGGGTTTGGCATTGGCTTGGAGGGGCATGATAAAGTAAGAAGCCATTATTTAGATTGCAGACTGGATCCATTTTAGAAGGTAATTTTAATTCCAGTGATGAAAAACACTGATTCATAAAGATAATGTATTTTGGCTCGTAGTGCTTACAGTGTAATCTGCTGCCTGTTAGGACATTTACATCAGGCTTTTAGAAATGTAATTTTACTTTCCAGTGAATAAATAAAACTGATTCATGGTGGAGCCTGATTGTAGTAGGGACTTCTGCTTTAAAAATAGTGATATGGGGTGGCCCTAACATTATATTTGCCTTTTCAGATCTTGACTGATGAATCTGGTCAGGCTTGTCCCTTGTCTTCTTTGGGATTTCAGCTCAGGCTTTAGATGAATTGTGGCTTGCAAATATCTACAGACTTTTTAGGTGGTAGTATTGTGAACAGGAGTCTCCAGGCTTAACTGTCTTCTCTGTGAGAGCACTAGCTTTGCTGGTTTTGTCATATAGTAATTTCAGTGGTACATGGATTTGGTTTGAAAGCTGACCCAGTGGAACCTCAGGTCTTTGGTATCACCACCAAAGTCACAGACCAGGCTGGCTGACTGGTCTCGTACTGCTACAGGTGTCCGGTGAAGATGATATCTAGCAAATGCAGATGGCTGTTCTGCAGAAGGGGTTTGATTGTCTTGCTAAAAGCAGATCACACTCTGAAACCCCTCCTGTAGAAAACTTCAGCATGTTTCACCTTCGTCTCCTCTTGCCTGTCACACAGGAGCAGTCTGGCCTCGTGAGCTGGGGAAGCTCTCATGAGTAGACAGGAGATGTGGAAAATCCCTCTGTGGTGGGAAACTCCATTGAGAAGTGATGCTAGAGCCAGGAGGGACTGGGAAGTACCTGCCTGCCTGCTGGTAACATGAGTGGGGGTTTCTGCTTTGATCCTGACCTTAAGGTCAGATTTACTTAGCTCAGAAGCTGAAGACAGTATTCACTCTGTAGGTCAAAAAAGGGGTGTATTATATTACTGGATTTGAATCTGCTTCCTCAACTGAAACTGAGTTACTGTTCAGGCTGAATATTATTACAGTTATAAAATGTTTGCACTTAAACAAATCTAGTGGAGTTGCTTCTCTCCTCTTGCTCACAGAACCTGCCACGCACTCCATTGTCTTGTATTTTGCTATCAATTTTTTGACCGTTTCTTTCTGATTTCAGCCATGAGCAGCTTAAAACACAGCACTGTATCTTGGAGCAGAGTTGTCTTGATAGAGAACCTACTGTAAAAGTCATCACCATATATTTTTTATAAAGCATGAAAAAACGAAGAAGAGATTGAGTAAAGGGGAAGCAAGGAGACAGGGGAGATCAGGGGAGCACAGTGCATTCAGAAATGTAGCTCATTTTCATACGCAGCCCCTTCATGCAAAACAGCAGACTCCAGTGAAATGCTGATACAAAACCTAAAATAATTGTAAAAATGAAAAATACCTCGGAAAAAAATCTGAAACAGTATTTAGGTGCTGCAGGATGGAGTACGGGAGGTTCTGTTGGACACTGTGCACTTTTGCTGTTATCCAAGGGGAAAGCTGTAGGATGGGAAATAAATTCCTGTCCCTTGGTGAAACAAGTAGGATGTCCTGGACATGGAGGCTCTGACCTTGGGCAGGAGAGTAGCATGTGAGAGGTATCAGAGGGATGCCCAGTGACAAGGCTTGGGGACCATGCCATAAAGCCAAACCATTCTTCAGAGGAAACGGGAGCAGGAGGACTGTGTCTACTGTTGCTTCAGGTCCTGCTTGGGTTCCTCACTACACACTACAGCTCCCAGCACAGCACCATTGCAGGATGGGGGTCCAAGCAGCAGCATAGCTGGTAAGGAGGGCTGTGTTCAGGTGTGCTCTCCTTTTTCTGGTCTGTTTTTGTGGACAGAAGGGCCTGGTCACCACTGAAATCACTGAGGTGTCCTGCAAAACTGAGGACAGAATTCAACTCCTGGCATGGGAGTGACAGCAGCAGATCCGTAAATCCTTGTGGAACCAGTCAAATGCAAACGTGTTTGTATCTAAAACCCTTCTTTTTATAGCTGAAATGTGGTTTTAATATTTTGCATGCATGAGGAACTGTTTTCTTGCAAACGTGCTGGAAGCACAGGCCGTCTTCTCCTTTCCTTGCGTCAGTTACCAGGCTTCCACAGGACATTTGGGACTGAGGCAGTACTTTGTGACCTGACCTCTTGCTGTCAGGCTGAAGTACACAGGAATAAGAAGAGAAGATTTTATCTGTCTGTCCAGGGTTTTATGCCCATCCACCACCCGAGCTGTGATGGGGCAGAGTTGGGATAGCTTCTCGTACCCATATCCAAAGCAGCCCCTGCAGATGGTCTCCTCTTCCCCCACCTTTGTTAGTGACGATGGAACTGGGTGGGACAGGGCTTTCCATGCCAAACGGGACACCTGTTGAATGACTGAAGCTGTTTGGTCAGTTTGAGAATCAAAATGTTCCTTTATCTATGGAAAAATGTTTTCACTTTAAAGCTAGCTAGCCTGCGTTGATAGAGAGATGGGGAAGGTAAGTGCCACAACAAGAAATGTGGTGTACTGGATCAGTTGGTTTTTTTTTTTTTAAGAATAATTCTACAGACTTGGATTGAAAAATAATATGCACATATATGCTGTCGCCCTAGTAGGATGTATCTGACAGATAAAAGACACATAAGGAGAGTATTTATAGGTTCAGAACTCTGCTTTTTCAATGTCTTTATTTCCTTGAAGGATTCCTTCCTGCCACTGAGTGGTATATTGGAAAGAGATCTCCATCTCTTTCTAGAGCCTGTGAATTTTCCCTTCCTAAGCCCTGTTGACCAGTATTTGATTTAGGACTCAGGCATCACATTGACAAATAAGGTCCTTTATAAAATGGAACATTAAGAAAATAACTCACGTGCATCACTGTGTTCTTTCTGAACAGTGATAAATGTTTTTTCTCTGTATTTTTTTTAAAATTGTATAAGAAAAAAATGAAGTGAAGTGCAACACCCTAATAATCCCAGTGCCTGCATACACAGTGAGATTTGCTGTTGTAGACATCAGTCTTTTAAAAAGCCTTTGAGGCAAAGATTGTAATTTATTGTAGGATAAATCACGAATCTTTGTAATGTGCCAGGGAGGAAGTATTTGCCATAACTTCAGAAAGACTCCTCTCAGTGTTTTGAATGCTGATTTAAACAGCAAGATCCCACCCAAACTAAAGGTACTGTGATCCAAGTTACCCATTGCTAACAGAGCCAACTGTGTTTCTGTCTACTTTAGGATTTAAAATTTAGCTCAGCATCTTCGAGGAAATTTTAAAAAATACTCTTATTAATCTATAGTTATTGTCATACCCCTATGTGCACAACATGGAAAATGAACTTTTTAAATAAACCACATCATGTGTTTGAAAGTGTTGCAGTTTGTTCTTCTTAAACAATTTTCAAAGCTGATGTGTAAGAAATGTGTCTAATTGGCATGCAGTTCCAAACCTGTTTGTGTTTGCTGATGTTGTCAGCCACGGTGAGCAGCTGTCTGAGTAACCCACCAGCACAGAAGAGATACATGGATTCTAGTTTTTATCTTACATCATGAGCAGAAAAAAAGCTGTCACCAAAAAAAAAAAAAAAAATCTACTCAATCTGCCTGGAGGCTGTGACACCAAGCAAGAATAAAGGACATCGATGGGACTGTTTGTTTGGCTAAGAAGGCTGGATACCCCGGAGCTATCACTGCAAATAATCACTGGGAGCTCACTTTAATTTAGCATTAAAGCTACTATGCTATTTTGCTGTGGGTGCAGTATGGATCACCCTGCTGGTGCAGGGACATAATTTTGATCAGAACTGTAAGAGAAGCAACAGCTAATAGTAAATATATGAGAAAGAAGCATGATAGTAGCAAATATGCTGAGACTGTCAAGTTTAACTGAGAGATAAACTATTCTGGATTATGCAAAAGAACATGTTTGGCTGATTGTCAACAAGATGGCTTTGCCTGCTACATTTTAGTTGAAGGTTTTTGCTGATGAGCACAAGATGAAACTTTGAAATTGAGGAACTTCTAGGCCACACTTGCTGTAGTTTTGTAGCATTGATTCTTCTTTTAACATGAGATCTACCGTATAATTTCTCTTTTTCTCACCCTTTAGTGACAATGAAAATGGGAAAAACTTGTCTCCAGAAGGAAAGTATCAGAACCTAACTCAAAAATCTTCTTCTCTTGTCTCCTCCTCAGCCCTTCCACACTCTAGGAAATCAGCTGAGACAAATCATTTGAACAGAAATGCATATGGATATATGGACTAATGTGTAGTATCTTATGAGAGAAAGGTAGAGGGAAATATTTCTGGGGAGGAATATCCTACAGGGATATTCTGATGAGTAACCAGGAATGGGCAGGTATGCAAAGGTGCAATAAATATGGGACAAAGACTGAATATGTCTGAGATACTCTTGTTTTCCCTTCTATTTTTCTGGCCTTCAAGATGCTTCAGATCTATCACAGGAGTTTCTGCACAATTCTAAGGCCCCTTCTCTTAATCCTGCCTGCTGGTGGCATGATCCAGGGCAGACTGTGCCTTGGGGGAAGATTGCTGGGGGTGCATTTTTGATGTCAGCTGGGAGGGAAAGTTTAATGCAGAAAAGAGCTGGGGAAGTACTCCCGACCCTTACAGAAGGCTGGACTTTGGAAATTGAATTTGTGAGCGAGATAAGAAAGAGAAAAGGAGCTAGAGCTATGAGCTCTGGTAAAGTAAAAGGCAGAGTTTTGTGTGTGTAGGGGGTCAGTCTCACACTGCCCCATGCAACTCTCAACAGCTGTGTTTTGCAACAGCGAGTGCCTCTTACATCGTCACTTTCAGAAAAAAAATAAACAAGTTTGAAGAGAAGATAGCAGGAAATTTGTATTTGCCAGGGAACGTGTCGTGTCACTCTCCAACAGCTAGGCAAGTTATCCTATAATTGGCAAAGTACTAGCGCATTAACAAAGCAAAGCCCTGATGGTAGAAAGGGAGTAAATAGTAATAGTTTCTTTGACTTTCTTGACACCAAATTCACATTTAAGTTGTTTCTGACTAAATATGTTTATGAAAGGTAATGTTTTCCCATGAAATTTGCTTTTTTTGTTTTGGGGAGAGGTATAACTTTATGTCTATCTATAAAGTGCCATTTCACATCTTCAAGGTTTTCATTGCCTTGCTTGCAACAGAGCTTAAGCACTGCAGCAGTGGAGAAAAGTATGAAACAAGGTAACCATTTAATAAAAGCCTTGGAAACCTTGAGGTTTTAATGGCTTTGCCATTTATTATTTATCTTGCATGGTGGGTGTATGCTTTGCCAAGCAATGCGTAACAAGGCAGCTCCTCCAACTATGGCTTCAAAATCGAAAAGAAATGAAAGAACGTCAATATCACTGTGTTTCAATTTAGCAGTAATGTTCAGGTTTAAGATTATTTTAGTTCTTCCTTTATATTCCAGTCTGAAAATAGTTTCTTATTAGATCTCTTAAAACGTCAGTGTGGTCATAGGTTCTTCTGAGGATAAGGTCAAATGAAAGGAGGCTTTAGGACACGGCTGTAACGTATTGGTTTGGAAATGATGTCAGGGAAGGGAGTGCTTTGTTAGAGGCCCTTTTGATATCAGTTTGCTTCAATTCTCAGCAGCTTAGGTGAAAACATCTTCCCTTTTTTTACACTAACCTGTAAGTCAGCTGCCTTCTGAGGAGGAAAGAGTGTACTTGCACAACTATATGTTTTGCTTTTGCAATAGCAGGTTTATGCTGCTTAGCAAACAAAAATGAAGTGTCACTGCCAAGCAATGTTGTAATCCAGATGTCCTGAAGCCATCTGAATCTCAGACTGTCTCAGGGAGTGTTTTATCTTCCTTCTTCATGTTTATTACCTTGTTGGCAGTTCCACTGCCTTTCTTGTTCTGACCCGGGGAGCTGTCTTCCCCTCCTCAGCATCCTGTCTCAGCATCTAAGCACATGCTGACTTTCACCTCATTCTCCCTAAGACACTTCAGTTCTTCCACTGATCTTCCATCACACCAAGTTCAAGATTCTTCCTCCCAGCTGCTCCGGATCTTCAGTATCTCCTCTGTTCAGTGTCTCCTTTGCTAAGCTGTTTGCATTCAGTCTATACCAAACTCACCTCTGTCCTGCCAAACCTCTCCCCTGCCCAGCTTTTCTGTTTGCTTCTGGCCATACATCTCTTTGCTCAAAGCCATTGCCTGGTTCTCACCAGCTGATTTTCCCTTTGCTTCTCCCTCAGATGGCTCTTCAACAAATGTTCCCTTCAAAGGAGCTCTTTCAACTTGTTCACATTTTTCATCATCATTGCTCATCTGCATATTCTCCTTTGCTCTTGTATCATCCTCTGCATTTTTTTCTCTGCACCTGCCTGGTCATACTGATCTTGCAAACGGTTTAGAGCAGAGCAGTGCACTGTGTGCTTACAGTGCCTTGTGTGTTACCAGTAACTATTCACCCAGGATTGCTGGATGCCCTCTTGATGGGATGCCCAAAGTGTTTTCGGTTTGCATTGGGGATGGTGAAGTGCTGAAAGTGGTTGACCCCTAGAAGCAAATGGCTCTGCTCTTGGCTGGTTAAATGAGAAGAAAATATTGGGCCTGACCTCCCCCCTACTATCCAGAAGCATTTTACACATCTGTGTGCCTAAATATTATCATTTAATCATCTAAGAAAAATAAGCATTTTATATACTGAAAGGAGGCTTTTTGGAAGGGGATTTTCTCCTTTTTTGCTGTGTGTTGCTAAAGCTTTGGACTTTTACTCACTTGATTTCCTTATGTTTTGTTTTCCCTACTTGAACAACTTAAAAAACAACAGTGATCTTTCGTTGGGAATAACTCTGAAGCCTTTAATCTAAAAATTCTGGTTTTCATTAATTAGGGCTGGCTGACAGAGGGTTTCTGTCCGAATCTCACTGTTGTGAAACCACAGTGGGGTATTAGTCAGCAACACCTAGTGGTGTTAGATACTGGAACTGGCAGGCTGAAATCAAGAGGTGCTGTGGGGGTGAAACTGTGGGAGAAACTCAGTTGTGTGTAGGAGCAGGCAGTGACCATCCTTCTGTCACCTGAGGACAACCACCCCTCAGCTGGTGGAGGACCAGTCCTTGTTCTCGGTGTGCACCTGAGATGCATCTGATTGCTCAGCTAAGTGTAGTTACCTTCACAACAGAGTGGATAATACTGACCTAAAGAAGATGTCAAAAGGGGTCGTTACAGCAAACCCCTTCATCCTATTATGTATTATTAGTATAAATGTCCACAAATGTAAACATATGTACTACTAATAGGATTCTCTGTATTTAACAGATTATTTAGTGACATATCAGAGGTCATAACTTCTTATGCAGTCAGTATGAGTCCATTTTATGTTGGTGATACTTTTTTCTCAAGGTTACTTTGCAAAAGTAATGTTATAGGCAACAACCTGTGGTGTTTCCTGGCTCTTAAGCCTAGAACAATCTTCATGCTATTTAAAGTTGTGTCACAAATTATATTGCTTGATCAACTGACTGGACTAGAAGGAATTCTTGCAGTGGAATATGGATTTTGTGGCTGATAGTGCTAGATTTTCATGTGTCCAGCTGCATTTTGGTTAAGCCACAACTAGTAAAAACACACAGCAGGCAACAGAAGAAGATTGGCAGTGAGGAATCAGAGGCAGGAAAGATATCAGGACAGACTGGGAGAAGACTATGGATCTAGTTTTACCCTAATATACATAACCCACATTGCTAGTGGATCATGGGGGTTTTTAAAGGTAATCCTTGAAAGTATGGTGGTTAGAACCAACTGCAAGAGCACTGACATTGTGGATTCTGCTGCATTTCTCTGTTTATGAGGGTTGGAGTGGATGAACAGATCTTTTATTGCTGTCCTCATTCTAAAACCACAGTGATTAGGCAGAAAAAGGGTACATGATACTACTGGGAGACAGCAGACAAGAAGTTAACCACATGAGATTGCTTTTGGGCTATTTCAAAGCCATGTCCATTGTGGTTTTCACAGCCACAAGGAATCAATGCATGAGTTCAGGAGAGCATTGAATCTGAAGCCCAGATAGGCTGTGTTTTTACGGAGGGCTGTAGCAAATCTTCTTTTGTTGTTTTTTTTTGAATTATGCTGTGTTAATTTTCGTTTGGGAATGGCATATTTCTGATTTTTCTTTTTCCTCATTTGAACACTGTAGCTACAGCAACCACTTCCCAGGATCAACTCGGGTTTCTATTCCATTCTACTTAAATAGTTGTTTGGTTAATTAATACTTAAAGAGATATAGGACACTAGAGTCATTCTCACAAATATAGAATAATAGATAGTCTGTCTCCTGAACAGTTTCCTCATGAATAGATGCAAGGGACAGTAGGTGGTGAAAAAGCAGATGGGTATAATGTGCATCTTCTGGCAGTGTATTTAATGATGCCATAAAAGGAAGTGAGCTTTCTCTTCCTGGTTATTAAGACAAGTACCTATGAAGTGGAAGTCTAATCCTTCCTCCTGTTTTATATCTTTGATGAGAGGAAAGGCAGGAAAGCTCCTTTTGGCCATGCATGACTAAAGCCACCCACCGTCAGGCACTAACTTAGACCTTGGGAGGAAAATCCTTAAACTGCCCACATATCGAGGGAGAGAAGTAGCTGACTTTTGGGAAACCAGACCTGGTGCTCTGAGCACCTTGTGAAGGAGCTTCTCTCCATCCCTCCACCTTGTAAGGGTGAGCAGCCTCCTCATTAGGTACCCAAAGGTAAGTGGTGCAAATGTCCCCTGGGGCTCTGGCTCCAGCCCAGAGCCCTGGGAAGCACCCAGGGCTGCTGCTTGTCTTCCAGCACTGGTGAAAAAATGGCTAGTGAGTTGTGTTTCCAAGGGGGAATAACAAGAACCAGCACGATTTAGTCTGTTTTTTCCATGAAAAACGAGTTAGCAGAGGTAGGATTTAATTCCAGTTAAATTAGTATAAATAAAACTGTTGCAATTTTGAGCAGGGCCTGGCAAAACAAAAGGAGGGATGTAGAATTGTATCTCATCTACACAGGATTTTATCTCTTCACTTGATTTCAGGATACAGAGAGGAGCTGCCTTTTCAGCTGTGGCAAGCTGCTCCAGGACTTGGAAAACCCAAGTAAAAACCTCTCTGTTTCATCACAATTGCAAGCCCAAAAAGCACCAAATGAAAACAGGTGTCTTCTTCTTGCAGACCTGCCACTCAGAGAAGTAAGAAATGGCGTCGACAGCACACTTCTCCGAGGAGGAGATGGCAGAGCTCCGCGAGGCTTTCGGCAAAGTTGGTGAGTGCAGCCAGCAGGAAAGGCACTGCTGAAGTGTGAACCTGTGGCAAGCTCTTTCTCATGCTCTGACTGACCAGGCGTGAGGAGATGGAGTTTGCTCCAGCAGCAATCTGTTGTGTCACAGCAACCACAGAGAAACCTTTTCCTGCCACTGCGGGCCTCCCAGATGAAACCACATCAGCTCATTGCAGAGCACTGGCCTCTTACAGAGGGGGATGTTGGGGCTCCAGCAGGGTTTAAGAAAAAACTCAAAAGCTTCCAGTAAACCATGTTGGAAATACTCTCAAGTGTTTTCCCAAGAATATTGTTTATTCATGATGAATTATTTGGAAGGCAAAAAGGTTTTATTTTAATGTAAATTGAGTATTCGCAATGGGAAGGAAGAGTGTGGAGAGGACAAATCTGCAAATGGATAAAAAGTTTGTAATCCCTTCACAATGACATTTCAAGCCCCATATTTCTACTGTGTGTTTTCTTTCCAAACCTTTAAACATCTCATCTGATTTGTCCCCTTTAAAGTCACACAGACCCATCACTGTCTACCCAAATTCTAAGAAAAGGTCCTTGTGCTTCTCACAGCTCACTTAACTTCTATCAGCAGATCTGTCAGCCTCTCTGGATTATGCACTAATCAGTTGTCCTTGCTGATTCAGGTGGTGGTTGTTTGATTTCTGATCACACATAGTCTTGGCTGGCAGTCTTAAAAATCTGGTCTCTCTGAGTGTCCCATACACCCAATGCACTGACAAGGCAAATCACAGCATCTTAGCATGGTTTGGCTTGGAAGGGACCTCAAAGATGATCTAGTTCCTACCCCACTACCATGGGCAGGGACACCTTCCACTAGATCTGGTTGCTCCCCCAAATGCTGGAAGGAAGCTCTCATTCCCCTCCCAGACATTTCCCTCTCCAAGTCCAGATCCTTTTGTTGTATGACATGGTGAAATGGACAGGATGCTCTTTGCAATCTGTATGAATCCGTGCTACTGACGCTGAGAGCTGAGTGCCTTTTTGGAGCAAGCAGCAAGTGACTCACATGGCAACTTACTATGCAGGAAATCAGCACACACTGCTTTGAAATCACCTCAGCCTCCAGGATGGGGAAAAGCAGCCTGCAGAAAAAGAAAGACACAGATACTTAAAAGTCAAATATAAATAACCATGTATAACCATATATACATTTATCTATGTCATAACCATAGTGTTTTAACAGAAACTCTCCATGTGATAAACTCAGTTTGCTTTTTTATCTGTGGAGTTTTTCACTAAGTGGAGAACAAAGGACTATGAACCTGTATTGGTGATCTCATCAGATACTACCCTGGATCTTGCAGGAAGCTCAGCAGGACTATTCATATTAGCACCATCACAGAGAAACACCATTTTTATTTTGAGGATGACCATATGCAGTTCCAGCCTACTTCTGATGTTGTAAGATGCAGAAAACAGGCCAAAATCACAAATTATATCTATGGATAAGTGCACATGTGTATTGTATCAACTTTATTTTCTTTAACTGTTCTGTTGACAGGATGCTTCCTCTATAGATCATGTTTGTCAGTGTGTAAACCTTGGAATGGCAATTATATCCATTTAAACCTAGCTTTGTTAAGGTATTTGTATATCTAAAAATATAAATCCATCATTGTGACTTTTTGTTTGTTAAAAGGGATTCTAATTTTTTCTTGGGTGTGAATAACACCAAAGCAATTGAAAATACTAGATTTCAAGACAACGAATCTTTATATATAATGTACCTTTCCTTGGGTAAAATAAAAACAGCCTTTATGTGCAGAAAATTTCATTGAGCCGATGCAGAATGTAAAAGTTTGCTTTAATCTTTGCAGATATCAGTGGAAATGGCTTCATTGATACCAATGATCTAACAGAGGTGTTGAAGGCTGCCAATCTCCCTCTCCCGGGATATAAAGCCAGAGAGCTCATTCAGAGTCTGACAACCACAGGGAATGGCAGGATCAGTTTTGATGAATTTATTTCAGTAAGTAAGATGTTATTTATTTCAGTCACTTAAGGTGATCCCCAGGGCACAGCAGAGGCACAAGCACAGGGTCTCATGAGCACCTCATTACTCCAATGAGTCTCCTCACTGGAAAAGTTGAAAGCAGAAGGTAACCAATCTAGAAATCCTGCAATTAACTGGGACAAGTTATATGAATACAGCTGCTTATTGCATAGATGTCATATCTTTCAGTCTGGTTGATGCAGCAAGATAAAGTTTTTCAGTTATACACTGCAAAAAGATGGTGTTCTGGCTAGATGATTACAGAAAGTTTAAGCAGATCCAACCAGAAAACTTCACGGGGCATTTTTTAATCAAAAGACTTCGAAGACTTCTTCTTTTTCTGGTCTGAACTGGGTCAAAAGCAAATACTAAAATAGTGGAATTTCCCTTGGGTTGGAGAGGTAGGTTTTTACTTGCCCTTTCTTCAAACCCAAACTGCCCTGCTCCAAAGTAATATTTTTGTTACTGAGCTGATCTTTATTCCCTGCTTTGAAAGCATAAAAACTGAGTACAGTCCAGTTGTACCTCAGCAGGTACACAGATTGTACACAGAAACCCACTGAAAATTCTCAAGCCCTTTTTATGAAGCAGAGAGAATGTGTCTCCTGGCCCCAGAGCTCACTGTTTTATCTTGGTTTAATTCTCCAAAATTCTAAAATCCTCTCTCATGCTTGAAAGATTTTCCGAGACCTGAAGAGTGATGATGTTGCTAAGTCATTCCGAAAGCAAATCAACAAGAAGGAGGGGATCTGTGCTATCGGGGGGACGTCAGAGCAGTCCAGTGCTGGCACACAACACTCGTACTCAGGTAGGTGCAGCTGTCCCACGCTGATAGCAGCAAGTGAGCCGCGGCTGCAGCAGCACAAACACCTGCCCACTGCTGTCCCTGCCCACCAGGAAGGCAAGGCACAGGTTCCCTGCTGCTGACAGCCCATTTCCTTGTACATTTTACTAGGCACTCATTCTGTAAACTCCCCTTGCAAACAGATAGTTCCTGACTTTTTCTCATGAAGGGCACAACCCCATCAGGGCTCTTCTCCCTGCCTGTTTCTCCAAGCTGGAAGTTGGTTGCTTTTGTTGCCTCGTGGGCACAGCCCACTCTGAAGCAGTTCCATGGGGAGGAGGTCCTACCCTTGGCTGTCTTCTCCAGGGGCAAGAGCAGGGCTGTGACTCTCTCTGGCAGGGGAGAGCAGAGGATGCTTCCAAGCACTTCATCCACCTTCATCCCAGAGGGATGGAGCCTGTGTGAGCTGCTGCTGGTACAGGATAGCTGTGCTGCAGCCCTGTTGAACTACAGGCAACATTTGCCCATTACTTTCTGAATGCTCTTTGTCAGAGTCCAGTCCTGGCCAGGCTTTTCTGGATATTCCACATGAAGAAGGTGTAATGTACAATACAGAATTATTTGAAGTTATGTGGGATTTCTCTTAAGCAGAGTGGTACAACAACGCATTCAAACTAAGGTGAAAGCACAAATGACTCCTTGCAGAGCTTAGCATCTGCACCAATACATGTGAATCACATGAACCTCATTGCCAGTCTCTGTAATACGCCTGCCCTTATGACCCAGGCAACCCAGAGAGTGGGAAGGAGAATTCAAGGAGTATAAACCAGTTCAAGCCCATTGCTGTCCTCAGCTCGTTTGCTTGTCTCCTGAGAGCCTCTTCCATGTAGGGTTTTGTTGATCAGTCACACTGGTGGGAAAGGCTTCCCCAGGAGTTCTGCCTTTGTAAGTAAAATGATGGTAGAGGTACTGCACAGCAAACTGATGGATATGACATTGTGTCCACAGAGGAAGAAAAATATGCCTTTGTCAACTGGATTAACAAGGCCCTTGAGAAGGACCCTGACTGCAAGCACGTGGTGCCAATGAATCCAGAAACAGATGACCTCTTCCAGGCTGTCGGTGATGGCATAGTGCTCTGGTAAATAATACCTTTCTTTCTCACAAATGGGAACCATGAGTCTGCAAAAACTCACATTTCTGTTTAAACAGAAGCTGCTGAATTTACATTAAGCTCAGGAGCATTTGCAGACTCAGGGCCTTAATAACACTAGGGATTTTTGCTTCTTTTATCTTCAAAAACATAAAGCATATTTCATGTTTAATGAGAATTTTTCCTTGCCTCTACACGTACAATTAGATGAAGTCAGTGAAATTTGAGGAGCTGCTTGGTTTTATTTTTGCCCAAGGACTTTTGGTGTTTCACACAAAGCAGCACAAAATAGTGAGTGCTTCCACAGATGTTTTCTGCAAAATAAACTTCTCACACAACTTCACCTTGTGGCATTCTCAGCCTCACACCTACAGTACAATCTGTATGTAGCCCAAAATAATTGCTGAAATATTGAGTGTGTGCCTCTGTGTGTATATGTAGAAGCAGAGGGTGATTATTTGTTAAGTAGCTCTCCAGCTCTTAGGCTTGTTCTGCAATGTAGAGACAAAAGCTATACCTGTATTTTGTGCAGCCGTAGCTTAGTGTATTTCTTTTTTTTTTTTTCTTTTATTTCCAGTAAGATGATCAACTTTTCAGTGCCAGATACCATTGATGAGAGAACAATCAACAAAAAGAAACTCACACCCTTCACAATACAGGTACTAAAACACAGCAAGATTCTTTGCTTTTCCCCTCAGGATGCTTTTGTGTAATCACTTAGAGGAAAGGCTGGTTCTGCCCAGCATAGTCAGTCGAAATTGTTTGCAGCACAGAGAGATGCTCAGGTCCATGTCATAAAACCACAAAGACTTATATTTACATTTCTTTCCAAGCATATGAGCAACCTGACTAACCAAACACAATGAAAAATATTTACCAGATCAGAGCTTTAGATACTTTTGTGATAGATGCTGTAGGAATGCAAGAGCAAATATACAGTACAATGACCAGTTGCAGCTGGAGTAGCTCTCAGAAGGCTGAATCCCTATTTTAAGGCATGACAATGGACTTGAACTCACCACTGCGGTCATTGCAGTCTGATGTCCTCACCAAAATATTGACTGTGACCCTGGAAGTACCATGGTGTGCAAGAGGCCTGGAATGGGACCAGAGCCTTTGCCTGTCTTTTTCAAGCCAGTATTTCACCTTGAATATTGAATCCCTCCTTTATTTCTATCACATGCACGTGCATATGTTTTTAAAAATGGACAAAAAGGGTATTAATTTTCACCTACTTAAAGTTTATTGTGTTTCTCACAAAGCAGTATGTAGAGAGATATTTTTATATGAACAACATTTATGTACTGGGTACAGAATAAAAACAGATACATGGGATAGATATGAACTTAACCCAGTTTAGCCCTCAGCTACTCTGATTTGATGGAACATTAGCCAGACTCAAGTAAGCTCAGAAGCCATTAAATTGGATTTTTATGCTGTATACCACATTTTTCAGTTCTAATCGTTTTGGTCAGCAGCATAACTTAATGATGCAGCTCAGATCAATCCCTGTCACACGTAGACGTGATTTGATCAATATAGCTTCCACTTTAACTTAACCCTTTTACAGCTGTCTGCTGGAGAAAAGGTAATTAATTTGAAATGGTCCAATTTTTCTAGCTTATGAGAATTTACACTGTGTCTCTCGCTGCATTTTGTATCTAATCAGATCTCCCTGTCATGCCAGCAGTGCTGAAATTCATGTGAAAAATTGAAAGTCTGTGTGATAAATTATATTTTCCAGGCTTCTTTGCCTGCTTTACTTGCCCTCTGTTTACCACACCACCTTTTTGTACAGTGTAGACCCGAGGATCGGATTTTCTTATTCCCTTTATTTTAAATGGATAGGAAATGGTGAAGGAACATAATGTTCCTGAAATATCACTTGGTTTCTGCCTGTCACTGTGAATCACTGAATCCCTCAGCTTCCTCAGACTCCCAAACCAGGAGTCCATGCTCCAAAGTTCAAAAAGAAAATATCCAGATTTTACCAGTTCCAACCTTGGCTGAACTGCAAGGTTAAAAACTCATCAGGTTTATTCATACTGATTCCTGGGACAGTGTGTTCTTTGTGAACACTGCCAGCTAGCAACTTACTTGTATCTTAGGTGTCAGGGCTTCTGCAGAGTGCTTAGGAAGAGCCAAACCTGGAATACCTGCCAGTCGATTGGATTGTAGCTCCTTTCTTCCTCCATGCGTGCAGGACGGATCAGAGGAGAGTTTCCCTCATGCTGAAGCTACCTCTGTACTTGAGCATGAGCTTGAGCATTAGCTGTAGGGAGAGCCTGGCTTTGGTAACCAGCATGGAGCCAGGACATCACTGTGAATGTAGACATATGCTCTAGGCTCCAGTGTGACATGATATTTGCCACCTCTGCCAAAAAGACGTCCTTTCTGTCTTTGTGTTGAGACCCAGAATCTACCTGTAATCCCCAGGAGAGTCTGCATTCCCCTGCTCCCTGTGGCCAGACATGTATCCTGGGCTACATCAAAAGAACTGTGGCCAGCAGGTCAAGGGAGGTTGTTCTGTCCCTTTACTCCACTCTGGTGAGACCCCACCTGGAGCACTGCCTCAGGAAAGACATGGTTCTATGTACGTAAATGCATTTACAGTGAAGCTGCATGCAGATTTCACTCATTTTTGCTGTGCCCCCTTCCTGTAGCCTCAGCTCTCGAGTTCTGCATCATTCAGAAGTTCTCGTCTTCCCATAGGAAAATCTGAACCTGGCCCTGAACTCTGCTTCAGCCATTGGGTGCCATGTTGTTAACATTGGGGCTGAAGACTTAAAAGAAGGGAAACCTTACCTGGTTCTGGGTCTTTTATGGCAAGTCATCAAAATTGGACTCTTTGCCGACATAGAGATCAGCAGGAATGAAGGTACGTATGGCTCTTCCTTTCAGTGCTCCACTGTTATCACTGCACAGTCTTTAGGATAAAGCTCTTGAAAAAAAAACAACTTAATTTTTTTCTTCAAGTATTTGTTGTCTGTTTTCTTGACTGGTCTAATTTTCCTTGCTTTTCACAAGTTTCAGCACTCAAAAGTCCAAGGCTTTCTGTAGACTTGTGGATTCAGAGCCTTTTCATGCTCATTGGGTCAGGAATGGCAGTCTACATCCAAGTATATTGGTGTTTTGGCACTAAATCTGGGATAAGGAATTCTGCATTAAGGAAGCTTGGCTCTTTCTTGCTCTTGATTGCCAAACGTCTCCTCTTTCTTTGTGAAATCATAGTTATAGAATCATAGAATAATTTAGGCTGGAAGGAACCTCTGGAGGTGCACCGTGGAGGTCTGAGTCAGCCATGCAGCTACCTGCTTTCAGCACTACAGCATCTTAAGGTCAGATGAGGTTGCTCAGAGCCTTTTCCAGTGTTTTCTGGGCAGCCTGTTCCAGAGCCCAACCACTATTGCTCTGATTTTTTTTTCCTTATATCTAGTTGGAATTTCCATTCTGTCACCTTGTGTCCACAGCTCCTCATCCTTTTGCTGTGCATACTGGAAAAATGCAGATCTGGCCCCTCTAAAATGGTTGAAGACAATACTTGCTCCCCTCTCAAACCTCTCTCCGGGCTAAACAAACCCAGTTTTATCATCCTCTTCTCTTGTATCACAAACTCCCATCCAAACATTTCCTTGTCCTTCCACTAAACTCGCTTCAGTTTGTCAATGTCTCTCTTGTACTGGGGAGCCAGAAACTGGACACAGCGCTCCAGATGTGTCTCACCAATGCCAAAATTCTCCATGAAGTAGCTTCAGCGTGAAGGCTGTGGGTGCACATGCAGTCCACACAGCACCTCATCTTGCTGCTTTGTTCTCCATGCCTCTGGATAATCCCTCACCCAACAGTGACTCTTCTTTCCTCCAGTTTCTGTGCAGGTGTTAACTTCATTGCCTCACCCCTGTCACATTTCTACCCCTTTCATTGCCAGAGCTACCAGTTCCTATTTCTTTGTAGGTAGTCTTGCCCTGCTTCTTTGCTACTTTTTTCCTTTCTGGTATTTTCTCCTTGACTTCTCATCTAAGACTTCATCTAAGACTAGACAAGCCAAGAAAATTCTGATTTCTTTTCAGGTTCTCTCTTTCCCTCATAGCCCTTCTCTGCAGCTGTTTCAGGTAAAATTCCCCTTTCTTGAACATGGGACCCTGTATTTCCAATGAACTTTCATGAGCACATGATGTCAGCGCAGTAATACATCCCAACCTCTATGGGAATTACCTGGGATGCACTTAATATCATGTTGGATTTTCCCCTGGTCATATCAAATTGTGGCTCAGAGTAGCTTAGAAGACATCTAATACACTCAAGTTCTCCTTCTTGGTTCGTATAAGCTTTTAGCTAATAGCAGTTATTCATATTAATTCCCCAGTGAACATCTTTGAACATGTTACTATTAAATTGCATTCCATTTTTATTACTGTTATCTAGTTCGTTCTGTCTGATTTCCTGATCGTCCTCTGTATCGACTGTGCCACCTAGTGAATATCATCATCACGTTTTTAGCACGTTGCAAGTATTTGTGCCACGATAATTGATGCAAAAAAAAGGAGAAAACATTAATCCAAAAATCAATCCACAACCAACTCCACAAGAATCCTTCTTCCAGCCTTCTCTCAGTGTTAACAGTGTTCTCTTCATAAAATCCTCTGTCTACTTTAAAATGCTTCTATTACCCCCTCTGGTCAAGTTTAACCCCACTGCACCCTATATCAAATTATCTGGGTAACTCCAGTTATGGAATGTGTCCACAGTTCCCTTTATGTAGCCAATCCACAATTCTTTCAAGGACTGACAAAAGATATTGGAAGAAGATCAGAGCAGTGTAACACACTCTCCTTTTTTACCACATTAATAATTATCTTCCATGTTAGTTCTTCTTTTCAAAACTTGTTCTAAAGCCTTTCATGCTCCAGAGATCAGCTGAACACACTGCATTTGCCAGGGTCAATCCTCCCATCCTGCCTGTTCCCCCTCTTATGAACATAATATCAATTTTTCTATATAAACAGGGTATCTCCTCAATTGACAGATGAGTTAACCCTACTGGCCCACAAGCCCATGAGGTCATGTGCAAGTATTCCAGAATGCCTGTGTGAATCCAGTTGCAGTGTGAAGGTCACTGAGATTTCTTTCATCTAAGCTGCAGAAAGCCTGTGTTCATATTTTTATTCCAGGCTTGCCCCTGTGCTCAGCATCACTGCATCCAGCTTTGGACTTCTCAGCACAGGAAAGACTTGGAGCTGTTGGAGTGGGTCAAGAGGAAGGCCACAGAAAGGCTCAGAGTGCTGGGGCACTCCTATGAGGACAGGCTGAGAGAGCTGGGATTGTTCAGCCTGGAGAAGAGAAGGTTCCAGGGAGACCTTATTGCAGCCTTCCCGTACCCAAAGGGGCTTATGAGAAAGATGATGACAAACTTGTTAGCAGGGCCTGTTGCAAGAGCAAAAGGGGTAATGGTTTTAAACAAAAGAGGGCAATCCAGCTTGAATTTTGGCAACATTTTGGCCACTCACATTTAGAAACTATGGTGGGAAAACATGTTAGAGAGAAAACAGTTATACATTTTCTTCAACAAGTATTCACATCATTATTTTTAATTTTTTTTTCCTGATTAGCCTTGATTGCTCTTCTGAGAGAAGGAGAGAGCCTGGAGGATCTGATGAAATTGTCTCCAGAGGACCTGCTGCTGAGATGGGCAAACTACCACCTGGAAAATGCAGGATGCAACAAAGTCAACAACTTCAGCTCAGACATCAAGGTATGGGCAATACTCACCAACAAAAGCAAAACAGCAGCTCTACACCCAAATTCTGTCCTCCACATGGAGATTGTGCACTGAAACAATCCAAGCAGCTTGAGACTGCTCAGTCAAGAACATGGAGCTGGGTACATAAAATGCTTTTATTGGGGTCTACCTTTGCACTTGGTAGTATTCCTCCTCTTCCTCCTGGCCTCCCAGTCATCACTGCCAGCCCCAGCACATGAATTGCTGGAGAAAGGAATGGCTGCTGGCTCTGGACAGGGCATATGGCCACTGTATTTTCAGTTCCTTGCCTCTATTGCTTTCCTCCTTCCCAAATGTCCTTAACTAACTCTTGACCTGACTTTGGTCTGGAAAGGCCTGGACCTTACTCAAACATGCAGAGAAAGATGGTTGGGCTCCCCTACTTGATCTTTCCTTCACCTGGGCTATGTGCTCCTCTGTCACAACCTTTGCTATAGCCCTGGATGCACTTATCCGCAAGTTTTAATTCAGTGGGACTATTCAAAATACTACAGCAAGACTGGGAGACACTTGCAAGGGTAGGTCTGGAGTCTGTGCAGCATTATTTCACATACTTGGGACCTCATGGGCTTGTGGGTGCAGATTTTAGCAGAGCTTTCTCTGCAGGACTTTCACTGTTCCCAGACAGATCTATCTGAACCTCAGTGGTGCCCACTGATGAATTTCAGACACGAAAATCCAGTGTGAGGCCCAGCCAGCATCCCAGAGGTGCAGGGGGTGTATAAGGGAGGGTAGCTGAGCTAGCTTACAAGAAAGCCAGGGACTGGCCAGCACACCAACCTCACCAGCCACGACCTGACTTGCCTGCTCCCAGAACAGCATGGGAAAAGTCCAGCTCCAGAGGTAACTGGTCATAGGCTTCACTGGGGGCTGAAGCATGAGCACAAGCATTTAATTGAAATACAGAGAAAAACCACCAGGAAAGGCAACAGGAGGCATAGAGAGTCACATTTAACAATACAATTTTTATTGTAACAGATTTTTGGTTCACTGGGTGGAGGTGACTGGAGAATATCCATGAAAAGGGAAGGGAATGGAGTCTTACCCATTTTTCTGTGTGCTGGCCAAAAAGACTGTGGTGCAACTGAATAAATCCTATCTACAATTGAAAGCTAAATTGCAATTCTGGTGTTTACAGCTGGAAAAGAAGGCACACATTTACAAAATTTCCATGTTTACAGACATTCTCTAACTAAGTCTGTCTCCCCACCTCATTTCTGTTGTAAACAACCACTTTCTAGATATGGTGCATAGTAATGCAGATGTAAAACATTTAAAATAATTCAGGTAGTCTGCTTTATATTTTGAAGATCATTAGTTGGGTTAGTTAGTCAAGTCCCTAGACATTAACATGTAGCTTTATTTTCAGTTCTTTGAGCTATTGTTGAGGTGAGTTAATATTTTCCACACATGGAAGCAACGTTATATTTCACAAAAGATTAAAGACACAACATGTTAAATCCTTGTCTTGTACCTGCCTTTTTGCCTGAAAAATGCTGATACTGTTGTCAGTTTTAACTTTTGTCCTTGAAAACTATGCTTTCTCTTCCACAACTGTTCCAGCCTTCCTTTGAAATCCACTTTAAACATCTGCTTTCTCCTTCTGCATTTTCTTTTATTAAATGCTCAGCAGCCTGACTTCTACAGCATTATAAAGGTATGCATTTCCTTACCTCTAATTTTATGTTCAGATTAAGTAAATTCTGATATCTTTTTGTTGTTGCTGTCCTTTCTCTAAGTGCAACACAGCATTTTTGTCTCTTGTTTTGGGCGTTCAGCAGCACATATATATTGGCTCAGGGAAGAAATAGATCTGGCAAACGCAGCATAAAGTAGAAATTGCTAAGTGGTTCCAGCCTAATTAATTTAATTATGTAGCCCAATGATCGATGTAATAAAAATGAAGCTTGCAGGCACATTGTTCAGGGGAGCACTGGCATGCAAAGGCTGAGCTTCAGATGTAATTTTTCTTCCCTTTAATTTCTCTGTCTGTCACAGGACTCAAGAGCTTATTACCATTTGCTGAACCAAGTCGCCCCCAAGGGAGATGAAGAAGGCATTCCGGCTATTACTATTGACATGTCAGGATTAAGGGTAAGATGAGATAAGTTTGGAGTAAAGGCTGATATTTTCTGCCTGTTACTTGCATTGCTGGCCAACACAGGGCTGCACTGGGATGTCAGAACCAGCAAATTCTTCCTCACATTGCAACATGATCTTGTATTTCAGAAATCAAAGCTTTCAAAGAATTAAATTATGTTTGGATTTTTGTTAGGTGTTAACTGAAATTTCAGCAACCATTTAATCACACTGATAAACTATTAGAATGTAACAAGTGTACTTAAATACATTTATTTGTGAATTTCATCAAACCATCGCATTCTACATGGAATATGGCTGTAAAAGCAATATGGCGAGATGGTTGAATCGTAGGCAAAGCCCATTTGAAAACACAGACTTGCCATTAGTAAAAGTGGGAAAGGGAATACCTGTAAATCCGTCAAGGAGCTGCTTTAGCAGCTAGATCCCCACACAGAGACCCCAAGTGGGTGTGGGTGTGGGTGCAGTGCCGGGGCAGGGTGGGGCTGATGTCCCGTTCTGTGCCGGGCAGGAGAAGGACGACGTGCAGCGAGCTGAGTGCATGCTGCAGCAGGCTGAGCGCCTCGGCTGCCGCCAGTTCGTCACTGCCACCGACGTCGTCCGGGGCAACCCCAAGCTCAATCTGGCCTTCATCGCCAACTTGTTCAACAAATACCCTGCCCTGCATAAGCCAGAGAACCAGGACATCGACTGGAGCTCCATTGAAGGTCAGGAAAACGCAAATATCACATGGTGCACCACACTTTCTTATTTCCCATGTCAACCCTTGTCTCCTTCTGTTCATGTTTGAGTGCTCTGTAAATTCAGAGTTAGGGTCTCTTCTCAAAACACTTAACATTACTGAAGTGTTGTGTTCTGCAGGCCTTTGACTGATGTGTCTGTTGTTTTAGGTGAGACCAGGGAAGAAAGGACATTTAGGAACTGGATGAACTCCCTTGGCGTTAGTCCACGTGTAAATCACTTGTATAGGTAAGATGAGGTATTACACTTCCTTCAGATGACAAACACAGCCAGCAAGTTGTTTGCAAGAACATGAAAACTTTTGGGCCCTATGAGAATATATGCTGCTTTTTGTTTCCCAGGAAACTAAGTTTACCTCTGCTAATAGTTGAGTTGTGTTTCTTTCCTCTGTTCTTTGGACAATGCTGTATCCTTTTTGTTGTTTTCAGTGACCTGTCAGATGCCTTGGTTATCTTCCAACTCTATGAAAAGATCAAAGTGCCAGTAGACTGGAACAGGGTGAACAAACCACCATATCCTAAACTGGGTGGCAACATGAAGAAGGTACAAAAAGCTGGAATAGCTCCAGTAGTGATGCCTTATCCTCAGTCAATGTCTGTGTCATTTCAAACAGCAATGTGGGTACTCATGTTGCTCTCCAGTCCCAAGTACAGCAATTTAAATGATTTTTTTGCTTAGTCAGTGGATAATTTTTCATCCTGAGAAAGAAATATACATTGGACTCCCTTGCTCTGTTGACAGGTGAAAAACATTTGTCAAGTAAAAAGACCTGACAACTTTTGCATCAGGATCTAAAAACTGTATTTGCAGATCCCTTTTGCTACTGCTTTAGGAACTGATTATAATGTATCTGGACCGTGAGATGCATGACACCAGCTTAATTGCAGCTGTCTGGATCACTGCCCTCCACATCAAATGAAGACAGTGATGATAAGCATTCTTGATCAGATGCATCACGAACCAATCACACAATTGGTGCTAAATACAAAGCTTTCTACCAACTATCTGGATGAGTAATTGCATCCAGCTAGACCAGAGTGATCAACCAATCTAAAATATTGGCTGGGACACTAACCCTTTGTCTCAGTACAATGCCATGATTCTGGAGGTACCCATGAGCCATACATTTTTATTTTCCAGGGTAATCTGCTTTTCAGGCCCTGATAATGAAGTATAGCATTTTCTTCTATGTTAACTGTTTACCATGGTATTTTTGGGATGGATTTGCCTGCTGGTAGTCAATCAGCTGTATTATCACAGAGCCCCAAAGTTCCTGTTTGCCCAGAAGGATCTGGGCTGAGTGATCCAAAGAATTTAAAGTAACAGTGTCTTGTCTTCTTTCTTTTTTTTCCTATATTTTTGAACTGCTCCGTTTGACCCTGCCATTAACAGCTTGAAAACTGCAACTATGCAGTGGAGCTGGGAAAGAATCAAGCCAAATTTTCCCTTGTTGGCATTGCTGGGCAAGATCTGAATGAAGGAAACCGTACGCTCACGCTGGCCTTAATCTGGCAGCTGATGAGAAGGTAGGTGAGCCAGACACGAGCTTCAGAGAGTTTTGGTATGCTCAGTTTGCACTGCAATAGTTTCCTGATGCTCTCGCTGAGAAGGCTTTACAGGCTACAGCCTTCTCACTCGTTTGTTTGCACTTAAATGCCAAGGCAGAGTGACCTTTTTACTCACTCCTAGTTAAGGATGTGATCAGAGCACATCTTGTGGGCAAGGCCATTACAGTCAGCTCATGCAGAAGATTATTATTGTCACTATTTCTGTATAGCAAGAATAAATGTTTATTGCATGGAAGAGAGGAAAAGAAGTTAAAAGGTCTCTGTCAGGGAATGGGGACAGTGTCCCAGAAACAGGGAACTGATGTGGAAGTTTTGTAAGCTGCTCCCCTGAAGTGGGCACAACTCAGTACCTCTCCCCGTTTTAATGTAATTCGCTGTGTGTGTTTCTGTGTTTAAGAGCACCATAACTGAGAGTAGAGAGACACAGTAGTTAGGAACTGACTACAGACTAAATTCAGACTATAGAGACAGGTATAGGTTTATCAGAAAGGTAGTTAAAATAGGGATGAGGCGATTACGTACCATCAGTTTGGGATATCTTTCCAAGGTGTGTGCTGACATATAAGCAAAATATTCCAGGCTTGTTTTTATGCAGAAGGTCAGTCTTAGGGGAGCAGAAGGATTCCTTTCTATCTCTAAAGTCAGTGATTATTTTTTAAGCACTATGAGAATGAGTAATTTACAAAGAGAGACATTAAGAGGGACCTTCCAGGAATTTTAAGTAACCAAAACTTGTAACACTCCCAAAACAGTGATTAAGGAATTGGGTATGAATTAAACTCATTAGATTAATTACTTTGTTATAATATAAATCATATGCACTGTGAGCGTGTGTGATGCAGAGGAATATCAGATCATTGGGATGATCCCATCAAGCTGTGCACATACGGGACAATTCTGAGGTTACAGCAGACTTTGAGCAAATATCCTGGCTTCCCTCGTAAGGTACACCCTGAGTATCCTTGAAGACATTGGTGGTGGAGAGAAGGTCAATGATGAAATCATTGTCAGCTGGGTCAATGAAACACTGACTGCAGCCGGGAAGGATTCAACCATCTCCAGTTTCAAGGTATAGGTTTCTTCAGAAGTCTCTGCTTAGGAATCTCTTACTTGGTGTGTTTGTGTGTATGCTATATAGCTGTTATATAGATGTGTGTGTGCATATATACACACACTCTACATTATGATTATTTTTCATTCCCTTTTAAAAGCTTGTTCGAATGCACAGGTTTTATTCAAGGGACTTTACTGTGACAAAATAATAGAAATATGATATGAACGCAACAGGAAACACCTTGGATTTCAGTTTGACATGGGAAATCAAAGGATGGAGACAGGAATGATGACTGGAATTAAGAAAGAACTGCTGCGCTGTTGGTTATGAATCAACAGCAATTACAAATGACAGTATTAAAAGGAACAATAGCAATACATTTAAAACCAGGTAGTACCATTCAGGGGTACTTTCCCTGTTTTGCTAGGTACGATACAAACACAGAGATGGACCAGTTCTAGAGAGCTTCCAATTCTGCTAACGTATCTATGACACTTCCCAAGCTAGGGAACTCTGTGGATATAAATCAGCAGTTTGCACCAGGTGAGAACAGATCCATCAAATTTCATGTAATGAGTTCAGGAATCACACAGCTGGTCCCCCTCACATCTCCCATTAGTAGATGTCTATCAGTGTCATCTCCCCACAGGAAGCAAATGCACTAGCCCTGAACCCCATCTTTTGTTTTAATGACATTGTATTCTATGACAAGGTGACCTCCTTAATGGATGAGGGAAAGGCTGTGGATGTTGTCTACCTGGATTTTAGTGAAGGCTTTGACACTGTTTACCACAACATTCTCTGGAGAAACTGGTTGCTTACGGCTTGGACAGGTGCACTGTTTGCTGGGTAAAAACTGGATGGCTAGGCCAAGAGAGTGGTGGTGAACAGAGTTATATCCAGCTGGTGGTTGGTCACCAGTGATGTCCCCAGGGCTCATTGTTGGGGCCATTTAACACCTTTATTGCTGGTCTGGACAAGCGGATCGAGTGCAACCTCCATTTGCAGAGGACACCAAGTTGAGTGGGAATGTTGATCTGCTGGAAGGCAGGAAGGTTGTGCAGAGGGATCTGGACAGGCTGGATAGATGGACCAAGGCCAGTTGTGTGAGGGTCCACGAGGGNCAACGAGGCCAAGTACTAGGTCCTGCACTTGGGTCCTAACAACCCCATGCAGCACTGCAGGCTTTGGGAAGAGTGTCTGGAAAGATGCCCAGCAGAAAAGGACCTGGGGCTGCTGGTTGACAGCAGCTGAACATGAGCCAGCAGCGTGTGCCCAGGTGGCCCAGAAGGCCAATGGCATCCTGGCCTGTATCAGCAATAGTGTGGCCAGCAGGACCAGGGCAGGGATTGTGCCCCTGTACTTGGCCATGCCTTGAATCAATCCTGTGTCCAGTTCTGGGCCCCGCACTGCAAGAAAGACATTGAGATGCTGTAGTGTGTCTAAAAGGCAACAAAGGTGGGAAGGGGTCTGGAGCATAAATCCTGTGAGGAGCGGCTGAGGGAACTGGGGGTGTTGATCCTGGAGAAAAGGGAGACTCAAGGAAAACCTTGTCACTCTCTACAACTGCCAGAAAGGAAGGTTGTAGCCACGTGGGGGTCAGTGTCTTCACCCAGATAACAAGAGACAGGACAGGAGGAAATGGTCTTGAGTTTGGAAATGGCCATGGGTGGTTTAGATTGGATATTAGGGGAAATTCCTTCCCTCAAAGGGTTGTCAAGCCCTGGAACAGGGTGCCCAGTGAAGTGGGTCACCATCACTGGAGGATTTAAAAAATGTGTAGATGTGGTGCTTAGAGACATGACTTAGTGGTGGACTGGGAATTGCTAGGTTAGGGGTGGACTTTAACATAAAAATCTTTTCCAACCCAAACAATTCTATGATGTTTCATGCCTTGGGTAAAAAATAATCCTTGGAATTCTTTGTCTGCCTTAGATAAAAAATTATTCTGAGCAGCCCTTTTTGAAGTTCTAAATGGTATCTGACTGAACTGTCCATTGCTCTTGAGTCTAGACTCTGACTTTATGGGAGTTCTGTCATCCTGTTCTTGCACTAAATTTTATTTTTCGTCTATGCAGGATAGCAAAATCAGCACCAGCATGCCAGTCCTGGATCTCATTGATGCCATTCAACCAGGATCAATCAAGTATGATCTCTTGAAAACAGAGGACCTGAATGATGAGGAGAAACTAAATAATGCTAAGTATGTTTCTGCCAAGTGGCACTTAGTTACCTGCTCAGGCTTGCCTAACTCTGCCTTTGAGAACTGCTCTGCTGTCATTCTCATCTCATCAACCTCAAGTGAGAAATACCACCAGAGTTAGAAGCATGAAGGCTAGGAGTTAGGCAGTAAAAAGACTATCAATGGAAACTGAGTGTGTAATGTTGTAGTTCCTGCTTTATAAATCCCTTGAAAGGATTAAAATCACTTGGCTTCACAAGCTCCTATTTTCTCATATTAAATTTAAAATTCTTTCAGAGATCAGGGAACAATGCCAACAAGAGTGAGCCATGGAAAAGAAGGATTAGAGGTCATGATAGCTCTTTAGTCACCTATGGGTAGAACAAGGGCATATTTAAGAGAGAAAGGGGAGGACAAGATTCATGCCTGAAAAACTGGTTCTGCAGATGTGGATATTGATTTTTTTCCCTGAATGCAAACGATTTCCTAGCTGAGAGTCAGTTCTGGGGGCATCTCCCTCTCCTTTCAGACTTACAGAGATCACCTCCTGGTCTGATCATCAGTTTAACTTCTCCTTTTCTATGCAGTAACTACAAAGGAGAAAAGGATGACTGTAGAGCAATCAGAGGTGCCATTATTTTTCTAAAGACTTTTCCCAATGTTCTTTTTTCCTTCCATTTCCTACCATCTGTTGTCTTTCTTTTCTTGCAATCCTGTGTGTGCTTTTCTCTGTACTTTATTTCTTCATTCCTCTGCTGTTCTTTTCCTCATTTTCCACACCCATTCTCCCATGTTCCAAATGTTTCTCTGCATTTTGGGGAAAATTTTACAAACATATGTGCTCTGAAGTGGGAAGAACCTGGGATTTTCTAGCTTTTTAAATAAAAAATAGAGAGAAGAGACAAACCCACTGGAGAAGAGCCAGTGGCTCTGAACAGGGAGATGGGAATGTCAGCTTGCACTTTCTGGGTATGACTGAAACAAGTCCCCAAATGTTGATTTCCAACAACACTGATCTCCACTGACATCAGCCTTCTGCTTCCATCCTTGCAAGTTTGTTTATGTGCAAAGTCTGAGTCTCAGAGATTGAGGGGGAGCAAGACCAGAATGGCTGGTTGTGAGGAAAATCTTTCGGGGGATGGAAGATTAAATGTTTCATACCAGGATCTGACTTGCAGTCTACCATCCTGCAGGTAATCAGTGCTCTAACCATCAGGGAATGCACTCTAACTTTTATTAGAAATGTAGTTCTTTATGAAGCTGTCTCATACATTCCTACAGAAAAATTTTGCTTTGGTGAATCAGTGAAACCCACTCTGGTATTGATCGTGTAAAACACTTAACAGGGGGAAAATTAATGCTACTGCACTAATTTTTGTCTTTATTTTTTCCTTTTTTTTCACCCCTGCAATGCAGATATGCCATCTCTATGGCAAGAAAAATTGGAGCAAGAGTCTATGCCCTCCCAGAAGATCTGGTTGAAGTAAAACCCAAAATGGTCATGACAGTGTTTGCTTGCCTTATGGGAAAAGGCATGAAGAAAGTTTAAAGCACAAAAGACTTGCACTGATGGCTGTTATTCACCCTTTAGATTCCTTCAAACTGGATGCTCTTCTCTGTATCAAAGAAATATGCAGGGTGTTCATGCTTTTAAGGCATGAATGCTATACATGGTTCCAGATCGTACAGAAGTCGTGTATTCACATGTATCCGGGAAATACTTCATTTTGAACAGTAATATGTGCTTGATTTCTTTGCCTTTTTTTCCACTTTGCTAGAGGTAACCATTTCATATTCCTAAATAAGTTTTTGACACTGATGCCTAAGCATATCCTTTCCTTAATGGGTACCAGGGTTTTCTGTGAGAGGTCGTCCAGCGGCAGACAGCCTTTAGGACTATGAAATGTTATACTCTGCTTCTGCCTGAAAATGTCGTCATGCTTTCCGTAGCATTTCTGCCATACATACCTTCAGTTTGCACCCGGGATAACAAAACAGGTTTCCCCAGGCCAATGCAAGTAGTAGTGACTATATTTTTGGAATGGTAGGATCCTCGGAGGAAATTCTTGCAGAAAGAAAGAAGTGTTTGGTGTCTGTGGTGTGTTGCTGGTACGTAAACTGAGCAGTACTTTTCCCTGGAAGTTATGCCTCTGCCGTCCATGGCATTACTCACAGATTACATTACTGCTCACCGAAAAAACATGCTGCAGCCTGGTCCTCCAAGGACACCCAACCTCTGGAACCTTTGCAACAAACATTCTCCAAAGGATAGTTCATTTTTATGTCATAATACACTTTAAAAAGATTGCAAAGCATGATAGAAATGAAAACCATGTTAAAAAAACGAAGGGAATGTACTCAGTTAGTAGCAATACAATGAGAAGTGAACCAAAGGGATGCAGAATGGCATATTTATGTAGACAATAAAAATTGAACTCTGTTAACTTCACAGACTTGCACTCAAGGGGCTGCGGCTCTGATTCAGGAGAGCATTTATACCTGTGCTTGCGTAAGAAACAGATACTAAAATGCTTCCCTGAGCCCAGGCTGGGATCCTCAACAGAGCTAAATCAGCTTTGCTTTGCAGCTAACAAGGCGCTGTCCGTTTGCCTCTGTTGAGGACCTAGCCCTGTCTATGGATAGTCAGTGGGATATATTTGCACTGAATCTCTTCCTTGGCATGAGACATTTACTGGCCTTTATATGGATTTTACTGTGGTGAAATGCAGAAGGAGGGAATTTTGCCTTAATGCAATCCCGTTGACACAGTCTCAGTTCTCTCCCACTCTTCCTCCCTTTCCTCCAGCCCTTCAGAACTGCCTTAACAAAGAACCAATATTCAGTGACATGAAAAGTCTCCAAATAAAATGTTCTATAAAGCCAAATGTGTAGTCCTCTCTTTTAGCAGTGCATGTGCTAGTCGGTGTGTGTCTTAGAGCTGAAATGGGGACAGAGGTAAAAATAATCTGTGGGCTCACTGAGAATGTGTCATCTGTATTGTTATTGAAACCACAGATTGCAGAGAACGGAAAGAATTATTTCCTAGGCCGTTTCTGAAAATGCCACTCTGAGACACTGTCAAAGATGGGACACTCTGTTGGGTGGACTTCCAGTATGATTTCCCCATTTGGTGAAATGCTCAACATCCTCCTCCTTTGCCCAGGTACCCATAAACTTTGCTTCGTTAAGCATTTTGCTATGCAAATATGCTGCTTTGTTTCTGTAGTAATGCCCAGATCCTGTTCCTGGTCAGACCTGATTGCCCTGTTCCTCCTATGAACCTATGTCTTTAATACAGGATGGGAAAACTACAGCATCCTAAGACCCATTCTGTCTGGTCCCAGTATTTCCCAGTGCTGGCAGAGGAGGAGAACATCCCAAGTGTTATATAGTGGAGATGTCACCCCAGTTTATTGCCCAGGAAGGGAGAGTTATGAGACCATGGCCCCTACACCACTCCTCTTTTCAGGTGTAGGACCTGCTGTTGCCAGAGAAGAGGGGCGGCACTGAAAAGGCAGCTGCTTTGTGATGACTCCTTGTGACTGACTTGGGAGTCCTTCAGAGGTAAACCAGAGAGAGGAAACTGTGACTGCAGCACATCTCTCAGGTGGGATGACCATGTACTGTGTGTTTCGCATGCGTGTGTGTGCGTTTGCAAAATGAAGGGGCCTTTTTTGTTGGATAAATGGTGTAGATCTGAAAGGACGGGGTAATCCTGCCTGAAGACAGCCCTGCTTCAGGTTCCTTGTTTCAGGGAGGTGGTCTCACCCAGATTCTGGCAGTCGTGAAGGATGAAGTAGATGACAGATTGGAAATGGCAGCAGAACCAGGGTGAGAAGGATGGCTTTTCCCTTGATCCCAAATGAATTGCCATCCCCAGAGAGTAGAAGGGATTTTCAAGCATTTTCCATTCACCAGCTCTTATCAACTCAGCTTTTTGCACAGGGATAAGATTTTTAGAGGAGTCTGCTGAGATCGGCAGAGAGAGGAGGCTTCCATACATCATTTCCACTCGGCAAGATGTAGGACTTCAGGGGCCCTGGAAACCGAAAGCTGCCTCTCCCCCAGTCTCTGGAGAGGGGCCAGGTGACGTACGGTGTTACTTGAATAATGTTTTGTGAAAGGGGCTGCTTTTCCTCCTCCTCAGCATCCCAGCGCCGGAGCCGGGCACTCTGGCACGCAGCCCTCCCCGTTGCGGGCCCTCTGCCCGCAGGCTGCTTTCGGGAGCACCTTCGCCGAGTGCCAGCCCGCAGCTCTGCAGCGGGGAGAGCTAACCACGAGATGGCACTCACTCCACCCGGAGCACCGGGGACTGGCGGGCAGGAGAAACTCCGAGAAACGGAGAAAAAATCGGACACTGAACCCTCGGCACAGCGCCAGCATTCTCCAGTGCGCAAAAGGGAGTGAGTGCTGTTGGCAGGGATACTGTAGGAAACACCTACCAGATCTTCAGCACTATTTCTGGAATCTCACTTGAAAAACAGGTCTGTCACAGCCCCGAAAGTGTGGGAATAGCTGCATTCTGGTACAGGAGTATAAATATTTTCACTTTTCAGTGCATTTCTGTTTAATCGAGTATTCTTATTTATTTGATGTACTTGAGGTTTTGCTTTCATGAACTGGTAATAGCATCCTGTATTAAAGCTCTCAGCAGGTCCTGAAAGAGTTAAGCCTATGACAAACATCACCAAAAATACCCACCAAGATCTGGAATTTTTTGCTGTTGCTTTCCTCGAACTTTTTCCATCACTCTTAGAGACAGCAGCTGTCTTTGGGCTTCACTCCCAAATCAAGCTGGCTTTGTAAGCACTTCCATTATTGATTTTCATTGCACAATTAATCATAATTTTCAATGCTTCAAAAAGGCTTAGACATTCATACGAATAAAAATAAAGCATCAGCATTTAGACTAACTAGGAGAAAAAACCATGAGGGCAATCAATCCACATGCCTCAGGGTACAGTCTGATCACCAGATGGACTCAGAAGGAAATATCCCCCCACAGTGTAGTAAAGAAAAATTAGGTGTATGATGAGGATTTTACACCTTCTTGTAAATCATCTAGCCTAGCTCGAAATCATCTGTTCTAGCCTTAGAAAGGGGACAGCAAGCAGTATGGCTGGCTGCTGTGCTCTGGTACAAATAAGGTTCTATTTCCTCCAGAACTGGAACTGAACCAAAAGCCCAAACTGACATCACTCGTCCTCCTAAGTGCAGCTTAATTCTGTTATGAGCCTTAGTCAAAAACTTCAGTTCTTGGTGTCCACTGCTGCCTAAATGAGCAGCAGCTTTGATCTGGCTTCTGCTTGGAAAATAAGACCCCGTCTCTGTCAGCTGGCTGCAAAAAGCACATAAGCAGCACTGGTCCTACAGCAAGTACTAGCTGCTGCTGCTTTCAGCTTGATGGAGAAATGTATCCTGGTGCCTCTGATCTTGCAAACCTATATGCTGAGTTGCTCAGAGTCAGCTCTCTATCTGCTCCCACTTCTGGCAGCCTCCTCCACCATATGAAGAACAGACTCATGGAGAATTTGGGAGCATTTTCCTTCAGGCTGCTCAGCCTGAAGCAGTACTTAAGCCCAGTACTTTTCAGGCAAGTAGACAAGGCAAGCAGCAGAGGGTAGCACCACTGAATGCCTAACTCTCATTGCCTGCTGTGTGGTGAGCCACTTTGGAGCTAATATTTATCCACAAACCTAAGAAGCTGTTCATTGAGCAGGACACAAATCAGGGGAGCACTGTGTGCTGGTAAGGTGGCATCTGTGGACTTTGTATGGCTTAATGTCAGAAAACTCTGAATCAGGGCCAAGCTCACATTATAATACTCTCATTTGTTTCATAATTGTCAATCAGTGCTTGGTGGCAGTTCTCTTCTGCCATCAGGAAAACTGTGTCATTCCCCTGACAATCCCTTCGCTGCTCTGAAAGTAACACACAGCTCTGATCCGAGTTCTCACTAAGTAAAATTACTATATTTATAAAGCACTGTTTTTCATTGCGCCTTATTTACTTTTTGTACCCTGATAACTTTTCAAAGGCAGCCGTGCTTTATGGGAAACCTAATTTGTTCCCAGAGTGCAAACTAGCACTACTATTCCAGATCCATGGTAAATTGTCCAAAGCTGAGATAGGCCAGAATTCACACAGGCCTTGTGCTCACAGGTAATGCTATGCCTGAAATTTGTGAAAAGAGCAGAAAGCTACATAACCAATCATTCCTAGACACACTGAACTCCCTCAGGGCAGGCACTCATTTAGTCCATTTGTTAAGGATCTAAGGAAATACAGCAGTGAATACCTGTAAATGCATAAAGCACAGAGAGGAACCCCACACATCCACTTGGGAAATCCCCTAGCAGGTCATTCATATGCGTGGTGCCACTTTGATTTACACAGGCAGAAAAGCAATGTCCCATTGCCAGGTACCTCTGGCAGCCTGTGAGGTTGTCCTCGTTCTTCACTGCAGTTAAGCAAGCTCCTCAGAGCACATGTCCATTTGTCACGGAGGTGAGGAGATATTCTGATCAGCCCCTCAGCAGTGTGCCCTCCCTTGATTTTGCAGCCCTGGAGCAGAACACCCTGCATGTCTGAGAGGTGGTGGACAAGCCTCAGGAGCATCAGCCTTGCCTGTGCCTTCTCCTCAAGGCCTGTGTTTGCTTGGGTGTCAGTGGAACCATCCTGTGGTTAAATAATGTGCCAGTGAAAGGCTCAATCAGCCACAGCAGGGGAAACAAATTCCTGAGGAGGGATGCAGGCCCTGCCCACCAGTCCTATATCCACTGCTTGCTGCACTGTCAAATCACAATTGGCATTAGGGAAATGTGGCCCCAGTGTCCCATAATGTTTCTCAGATGTACCTGGGGTGACGCTGTCCATGTAGTGATCAGACCTTGCATATTAGTCAAATGCCTCTAGAAAGTTTCCGAATTCATGTAAACTTCCCAAATTTGCAGTTGAAGCCAGATTCTAGAACAGTGGTGGATGTCTCTCTAGTGTGGATCTGCTTGCACAGACTGATGGTGGTGGGGACCACACCAGCTGAGAGGGGTGAATGCAAGAGGGCAGGACCTTTGCTCAATGGAGTTTCTCTTCACCAGCATCCTCAAACAGGCCCTGGCATCTTTCAAACAGGTCCCAGCATTCTCCAAAAGCCCAAAGGAAGGGTCCACTCTTCTAATCTCTGCCAAATGCCATGCAAGAAAAGTAAGCAAGTGCAAGGAGAAAGAAAAGAAGAAAGAAAATTCTATAGATCCAGAGACAGGCAGAACACATCACTGCTCCAGGGCTAATTGCATTCTGGATATGTGCACACATAACCTTTGTACACAGAGAGGGACGCAGGTGTGCATCCATTCACAACCTGGCTGAAGAGTGCTCCCTGTAGGTGGCACTGGGGCACCTTCTTCGAGTACTCAGTAGTTCTGCTTGGAGTGCTCCAGGGACTCTCTTTGGTATCCTTTGTTTACCAAAATTAAACTTGCCTTGCAAGTGCTCCTTGTTAAGACACTGGCAGATAAGTCAATGTGTAGTGGTGAAAGTAAAACATGAGTCACTTGGACAACATGTTGTTTGGGTGGTAGTTTATAATAGACCTTCAGGAAACAGAGCTCGTGCAGGAAGTGTTTAACCAGTACAGACACCTCCCCACTTACCCCAAACCGTGCATCCACTACAGCATCTTTCTCTCTGCTAACCCAGCAGAGATGACTAGCAAAGAGAGTAAAATTAAAATATAAATAAATAAAATAGGTTGGCACAACCGAGTCCTCAAAAATGCCAAGGAAACGTGTATTTTCAACCTCTGCTCATACCTATCAGCCATGAATGAAAAATACTGCTGAGGTCTGTTTCCTCCCAGGTTAATCCATCATTTTCTAGCACAGGCAGCGTCTGATTTTTATATTTGAGAATGACATGAGGGAGAAATGCCAGAACCACAGAAATTTAGACATAGTCCAGATTTTCCTCTCCTGGTGGTTTCATGGGCTGCAAAATTGTTTCCTGAATGAAATAACAGAGGTTGGTGACATTGGCCATGTATGTAAATGATCACAGTGTCCTAGAGAGATTAATTGGTTCATGAATAAAGATGAGGAGCTGAGGTGTGCAGGGAGAAATCATTTATCAATTATATGCCTTGGAAAACTGAAAGATGATGCAGCCTTAACGGCTGAATGGGTTTGAAAGGGGGACTTGTAAATTGAGTTCTAATTCTGTTCTGCCACATTCATAATAAAGGGCTGTTACACTAATTGCATCCTTGTGTGGCTCATGAGCAACAGCACTCAGCTGCATTGCACAGTGAGCAACAGAGATCAGAGTTTAGTTAGATTTTAGTCATCTTCTGCCTCATGTGGGAAGGACGCTCACTGGTTACCTTTGGCCTCATCAGTAGTGATAATGCACGAGGAAAATGGCAAGAGCCTATCAACAATTTTCATGAGGTTATTTTGCATTTGAATCTGAATTTAAAGGATTGATAAGGACAGCACAGGCTCACTTGGCTTTTATGTTCTGCTTCAGTCACACGGATGCATCAGCACGATTACCCATCCCTGGAGGGACTCCCTGATTAACTGGAAACAAGAGGATTCTGGAGGATCAAACCATAACACACTATGCTAATCCCAAACAAGGAAAAGGATCTGAGGGATGTGGCTCTGATAACAGCTGACCTCTGCTCCTCCTGCCCCTTCTGAGTGCTTGTTAACAGGTTTAGCGTTGCAAACAGACAGAACCAGTCTAGCGTGGGCTTTAGCACACGCTGAAATACAGACTGAGAGCTGAGAATCTTGATGAGACTTGCTATTTAAAATCTTCCTGCTGGATATTGTGCAAGCCCCAGGATCAAAGAGGACAGCCACACTCAGACTGTGGTTGAGTATAAAGGAAATCTCATTATTTGGTTGCTGAGAACCAGGGGTGCCACTGACGGGAGTCACTGGAGATTACTCAGTGGCACTGCTGCAACTGCTCGAGACCACATGGCTACAGCAGTTCAAGAAGTTTCTCCTTTGACTTGTTTTATCTGACAACTTTTCAGGGTCAGGCTCTCTTTCACCAAAAAGAGCAGCCTGCAGGAGCCCAGCATAATGACCAGGATCTCAGCATGTGCTGAGGGGGCTTGAGCAATGATAGATACCCTAACTTAGCAGGGACATGGGTACTGGCCTCTTCTGCTGCCACTGTTTTGGGCACTGACAAACCACCACACTAAGACATGCCAGAGCCTGATCTGGCTGAGGTACAATACCCAGTCTCTGTCCAGGGGACACTGGTGTTACTACGTGGGAACGTGCAGAGGGAGAGGAGAAACAGCATTCATCCAGAAGTGTGAAGACATCTCTTTAGAACTGCCTTTAAAGTGTGATTCTATTTTTAAAAGCAATATAATAATGGCATCAGGAGGCTATATATATTGCCAGTCCTAATTCCCAGATGCATAATTTTCAACAAAGAAATCAAGAGAATACTTCGTTAATTATATGCTCTGAAAACTAAGACCTGCTCATCCCTCCTTAAATGAAAGCCTGTGCATTTCCCAAAGCTGCCCTAACAGTTAACACAAACATACACAACTGAAATTGTCCCCCATTAGTACAAGGGTTCTGGTCATACTTGCTATGGCAACACTTGCAAGCATCGGGTCATCGTAGCCCATGGACTACCCAGTGGAGAAGGAATAATTAATCCAGGTGCAGCAAAATCTTTGAACTCCAACAGAACTTTTGATTAAGCAGCTTTTCACCAGGGAATGCTGACTCAGCAGAAGCTAAAAGGGTTGCTGGAAATGATCAGTTTTGATGAATTTCCCAATCAGAGAGAAATTAATTTGCTCAAGAAAGGAGGATTTCAAATCTCCTCAAATTCAACTAAAACCTCACCTTGCAACTATTTCTAAATTCAATGTTATTTCCTCCAGGTTTTAAAAACAGAGCATAGAAATGCAAATTAATTTTCAATAAAATAATTAAAACACCTTGGAAAAATCAAGCAACAGTTAAAATCCTCAAAATTAGATGTTTTTATTAACTCAATTGCTTTTATAGTTGTCCTTCACAGTGTTTTTTAAGACTGCATTTTTTTTTCCCCAGATAATCTGGGAAATACTTCCCAGGTTCTCAGAAGTCCTTGAAGGTTATTAAAAGATTTACTGCTGCAGGTACAGTTTCTTTAAACACCTTTTTTTTTTTTTTTTTTGTATGAAATATTTCCTGTGCATTCCAGAAACCAAAAAGCAAGTAGGAAATCAGTAGCTTTCAAACACTGTGTGAATGGTCTCTTTGCAATAAACTGGAAAATCAACTGGAAAAGCAACCAACACTCAAAAATGTCTTACAATTACTGTTTGTCTAAAACTTTCTTCTTGGGTAGACAGCAGAAGGTATTCTCTTTTCGCACTTAATTAACACTCTAAGACATGTAGAGATGTGATCCTTTCCTTTCCTTCTGCAAGAGCAACCCAACTCCATCGGCTTTTCAGTCTCTTCTGTTAAATCTGGTTCAGTAGATCAAATTTTACTTCATATCTGTGCACAAAGCATTTCCAGATGAAAGAGTGTCTGGATGAGCAAGTTTTGTCTCCTGTATTTTATCTTTATTTGACAGCTTCCTTTTGCCTGTGTGAGGAAAGATCATCTGAGCACTGGTTTAAAAATCAACCCACTGCCCTTGCTGGGAATGGCCTCTGTACCTTACCAGAACTTCCTATTTGTTTAAACATCTAGAAAAGATAAAATAAGACTTGCAAAATCTAGGTAAGGCCTTTCCTTGCCTTTCCTTTTGGTGTCTGGTTTGTGCTCAACTCCTGTTTGGGGACTGTCAGTGTTAGTGTATTTTCACAGAGACATTAACCCCAGTGTACTCACTGGGGAGCATGATTCACCTCTGCTGACTTCAGTCATCTAGAACTCAGCTGTCTGGCTTCTTAAGACAGGGCTGCCCTTCTGAAACAATTAAAACAAACCCCCCCCCAGGGCTGTGTTTGACTTCCAAAGGCCTGGCTGCCTGCTTAGCTGGAGAATTGGCTCTGATTCGGACCCCTCCAGCGCTGTTGTAGGGGATGTTCATGGCTGCAATCTAGTCTGCATTACTTAACCTTAGCTCCAGGGCTCATTCCCAGGCATTTTTCACCCAGGGGCATAGCTACACCTAGAGCATCAAATAATTTAGTTCACCCATTCACAGCCAGGTCTTGGCTCCCTGGTGTCCCCATTATGTACGTATTAATTCACCCCTCAGTCCTCTTCTGGAATGAATTCCCTCTGGAAGAGGACTTAAACCAAGATAATAAGCTGTGTCTTAGTCAAGTTTGGATTTCCTGTTCAAGCACAGAACATAGATGGAGATCATCTATTCTGGACATGCCAAATTAACACAGATTTTCAGCATGTCCTGTGTGGGTAACTGTGGATAGAGATATGGGAAGCAAATCTTGGGGACATGCAAAACTTAATAGTAAGGAGATGAAGAATCATATGTACTTTTTTTTTAAAAGCTAACACATAAGGAACATGTGACATAAGGAAAATGCATGGATGTCAAAACACCACAAAAACATATGTCTCACTTGCTCCTTGTTTTCTCTGCTACCAAATGCCAGGAAAAGAAGCTTTCCTGTTCAGAAATTTTCTGTTTGGACTTAACCTCATTCCCACTCCTCTGAATCCGTAGATGAATCCTCTGATGCTTGGCTGTGATGTCTTATAAGAGAGATGGATGCAGAGCACGCTGCTGGACCTCCACAAATATTGGAGGATCACAAAAGGTTTGTGCTTGGTGTTCTTTCTTATGTCTGTGGTTCGTAGCTGCAATAAAATAACACAAAGGCTGACATGACAAAGTGATTTGTCAATATGAAAATGTCCAAAATGTATTTTATCTTCTCATACATGGACGACATCAATGTGAGCGGCACCTCCCCAGGGAGCTCTGTCATATTGACTCAGCCACCAGGAGCTTGGGGTTGAAGTGAGAGGCAGTATTAAATTTTAACTAGTCTTTAAATAACATTTTTTAAATCAATAATGAGGGTCCTGAACCCTCAGCTTTCCTATTGCATTTTGTTTTGTTGTGGGTGCCATGAAGATGAAGTTTTACCTGCTCTTTTTTACCCTTTTTGTCTTGGTTCGAGAGAAGCATGTCTTCACTATTCCAAGGTAAATATCTACTGAGGCTACTAGGCTTTTAGTGTATGTGGGACAGGGGAAGTATTGATGCAAAATAATTCTGAGTTGCATGAGAAAACATTTGTCAAAGGCTGACATATATTTATTGCCCTTGTAATTGGATATGTGGTTCAATTTAACATAAAGATGGTGGGGGAAATGAAATTATTTTAAGTCTTCTTTGCATCCATAAATTCTATGTTTTTAATCATATTAAGACTACTCTTTTCTGTCTAAGTGCAAATCAATTCTGTTCGTTCAGTACTTTTGAATACCAATAAAGGGCATTTTGAAACTTAATGGGAAAAAATAATTTGCTTCATTTGCCTTAAAACAAGATCTTAAATGAATTACTTCTTGAGGTAGAAAGAGAAACCATTTCAGAAAGTGCTAACAATCTGTTTTCTTTCCAAAGCAGATTTTATGATGGTTTTTCCAGGCATAAATCATTTTTGAATAACCATTTGGTATTTGCACAATGTTTCAGAAGCAGCTTTATTGTTACCTATCGATAAGCTTCAGAAATGCCCTGAAGCCAAATGCTTTCTTAAAACATGAGAACATATGTCAGAGATGAAGACAGGCAAAGTGCTTTTATTTTCTGCATCTACAACTGGTTTAAAAACCTGAAATGCTTTAATGAGTAGAACTAAAAGGGTAAGTTCCTCATGTAGTGACTTTAAGCAAAGCTGAGCAACCTAGGATTAAAAACAACCTGCTCCCAGAACTAAAATACCCACACAAATAAAATGTGAATTATTTCTCATAGCTCTTCTGTGATTTTGCACCACTCTGCAGACCTATGAGAAGTGAACAACATTGAGTTTGTGCCTTAAAAAGAGGATATTTCCTCCCACTTCGTGTTGCAATCATATTTTGTTGTGGATTGCTGTGGAGGTGGGAGGTTTAAAGTAGGAGGAAACAAATATGGTTTTAGGTGAATTCAGTGGAACAATATTGTTCTGTGCTACTTGAAGTTTTATTTACTTCATGTTTAGCTAGAACACTGACTCTCAAACACATAGACTCTCAAACACATAGACTCTCAAACAAGAATATGGTTTTTCCCACTGGAAAGCAGGAGCCTAACCCTCCCAGCCCAGTTGCAAAAATGGCTAAAATAATGAGATTCATCTGACTATATGGAATCTTTACACAGCTCTGCATGGGAACAAGTCCCCTTCACCTTTCTGTACAGCTAGTGGGGAAAAATATGTGTATTTAGAAGGCAATTCATTCCAGGTTAGCACACACATCTAAACTAGCTCAGGTCAACCAGACCCCTGGAGTGCCTGTTTCTTTATTAAGACAGTGCCTAGCTCAGATGAAGATATCAAACCCATCTAAAATGAACTGAAATGTATCTTACTCACTTACAGGGTAAGACCTGAGTATTGCAGTGTGGGGATGGCAGCTGGACTTCCATTTACCAAGAAGTAAAAGGGAAAGGCAAAAGAGATGGGAAACAGTGACAGAGCCCAGTGGGACTCTGGCAGAAATTTGGAGGAAGGGAATGAGAAGGATCTTTTCAAGGACAAACTCAAAGAGCAATCAGGGAAGGAGGGCATGAGAACAGAAGGAAAAGGATGTGTTTAAGATGACCACATCCAGCTGTAGAGGGGCAGCAGGCAGGGCAAGGAAGTTGAGAGTAGAGGGTTGTTTCTGAGCTTGTTATAAGGGTAATAATTAAAGTTTTGTCTGGGTGTTTTCTACAAAGTGTGGGGCAGAAGACAGATGAAAGAGGGTATAATGCCAAATTAAAGCAGAGGAACTGAGAAGGGCAACAACTACAGCTTTGGCTGTTAATACCAAAACACAGGGGCAGAATTTTGATCAGCTTATTCAGTGTATTCAGGTCCTATCACAAGAGCTAGAGAGGAATCTAACACTTGTTCAATACTTAACCACATTCGGATGAAATATTTGTGTGACAAATGGTGGGGTACAAGTACACATCAGCTTCCTCATTATGGTGCTCTCAGGCTGTGGGAATCATGCAATGAAATCAGATGCAGCAGGCCTTTTCTTGGCTCCTGTGTGAAAAGACTCCCTCAGTTGTAAGAAGACAAATTCATTTTCAAAGTAGCCTTAAACACACACCTTGGAGTGCACTTACCTAAAGAAATAGGCAAACTGCCAACCTTGCCTATCCCTGATTGTTTTTTGATGTTCTGTCAAATGATGGTGGCAGCAAAAATAGGGTTGGCATGTTGTTGGTTCTGCATGAGAAACAACAGTGATTGCTTGGAGCCTGGCTAAAAGTAAAGATGAATCACCTGGTTGCCAGATGCTGTCAGGTTTCTGCTTGAAATCAGTCACAGCAACAAGCTATGACAATCATGTTATGCTGCTTGAAAACCCTAGTTTTGAGAGCCCTGCCTGTTTTCTTTTCAGGACAGTCTTTGCAGACCGGGCTGGCAGGGACTTTGATTGTGCCTGGTTTATACAGTGCCACCAGTTCCACGCGATTAGACGGCTGAGAGCCACCCCAGCCCAGGAAATGGAAATAGGGGTCTGACATTCCCCTGAGACTCCTTCTTCTACACACTCAAATTATTTTAATTATCTACCCAATGCAATTTTTAACTACATGACTGGCAGGACACTGATGATCAGGGCTCAATGCAGAGTGCTACTTTTTTCTTTCCAGAAAGTAAATTTTACATCTGTCACCAACAGTGGGGTCTGGCATGAAGTAGCTGGGAAGCACCATGTTATGTACAGCATGTCCAGACCACAGTTTTCAAATAGAAGGGGAATATAAGTTACTGGGGAAAGACAGGGAGAACAGTGATGCAGACCATCTGAAACAAAACCTGGCAGAGGGACACAAATGAGGAGACCAAAAGAACTTGACTGAAGTAGGAATGCACATCTACAAAACATCATGTTTGGCTTTTCCCAACCTGGGAGGGCATTTGGCAGACTGGGAGGGCTGATGTCTCTGCTGAATGGTGACTGAGAGTGAGAAACCCAGGCGACAGCAGAAGAGCCATCTTCCTGTTCTAAGCTAGTTTTCAACTGGTGCTGCTGCACTGTGAATTAGCTGGGGCTGGTGGCTGTGGTGCAGGTGCCAGTTCCCAGGAGCAATCTCAGTGTTCAGCAGTAAATATTGGCTACCAAATCCCTGCACCACCTCTTTCATGGATTTTACTGATTGGCAGATCCAGAGGCTGAAACTGGATTCAGCATCTTCACTACTGGATCATCTTCGAGTTCATGGCAGCCAAGCCAGGGAAGATGAGATAGGCCAAGACTGCTTCTCCACTTTTGCATGAACTGGAGCTGTTCCAAGTACCTGTGCTTTGCCTAAACACCCTTGTTTTTCAGGGATGAAGTTCTGTGGGCTCTACCACAAACCGATGAACAAGCTGAAGCTCTTCAGGATTTACTGAACACCACTGAGGTAAACAGATTATTCTGTCTCTCTGAACTCTAGGCCAAATTTTTCCCCCTAATACTACTTCCCCCTCCTGAAAAAGGTCTAGCCCACTTCCATTCATTTGTTCTAATACATCAGCTCAGGAAATGCCTGGTTTTCATTTCTCTAATACCTTCTGATTTACATGAGAAGACCCATCCATAATGTTTCAGTAATGAATTACATCAGAGTTCATATTTCTGCAATTGATTTTGTGTATTAAGGCACTGCAAAACTGGCAAACCACCAACACACAGTAAGTAGAAATATATTTCCTAGGGAACATCAGCACTTTTGACCAGTGTGATCTCGACCTATATGGTTCGCACACCTTTGAAGATCAGAACAGGATTTTTGTGGTATTTTTCTAAAGGTAGCATCTAGAAGATAAAAATATCTTAAATAATATTTTTGTGTTATTATTACTTCTATCTTTCATTACATTTAAGGGTATTTAATTAAATTGAGACATCTCTTCACTTGCCCAGTCACACCCTCCCAGTTTGAGGTCAACACTGCAACAAAGGTGTAACCATTCCCTCAATCAACATAATTTACAGGATGATTTAGGATGTGTTTCACATGACTGTGGGCTTCTAAAAGGTGTCTATGCCCAGTCCTTCTCTGTCTTTCTTGGCTGCTATTCATTTTATGCCCACCCCAAAATCCTTCTGCTGTCCCTACTAGTATTTTCTAATCCTTCCCTTAAGTTCTTAGAAATATTTTGATAACTTTCCTTTCTTTTCCACCTTCACAAGTTAACTCACATATCCATTTCTTTTTCTGTACCAATATAAACCTACGCTCCTCCATCTTTTCTTTACTACTGTAATTCTTCACTTTCTTGAACACAGGAGGCCCAAGAAGTCAGGAAGAAGAACTGCAGCACATTCAGTGCAGAGAGGGCTTGTGGTGGTTTCTCCCAAGTCATTTACGGGAATATGCAAACCAAATATTTTTCATGGGTTATAAACCAGACAATTTGTTTCCATGACTATAAATTGGGCAAGTTATAAGAAGAAAACAGAATGGGAATGGCAAAAGGAAAGGGAATAGGAAGGGGAAAGGGAAAGGGAAAGGGAAAGGGAAAGGGAAAGGGAAAGGGAAAGGGAAAGGGAAGACACAAACAGTACCTCCCAACAAATTTTAATTTAAATGGTTACCATTTATCATTCAAACAATATTCCTCATGCAACTGCACCATAAAGGAAAAAAATAAACCCTATTGTCTGGTGACTTCATGCTGTATGATACCCTAAGAATGCATCCAAGAATTATGTTGACTTTTTTCACACTCTAAATTTATGCCTAATTTACTGATAACTGTCCCCCCTAGATCTTCTTATACTATTGGTTTTGAAGTTTCAGTCTTTTATTGAATATGTTGGCTTCTGATTTTATTATTGTAAAATATTTAATTTTATAAAGAAGAATCTAATTTTCTTATTTTTCTCCAGTTTCTATTCTCTGTATTGCTTCTTCAACTTGACTTATATTTAAACCCCTTCTGGCACTTATTTCCTCCCTGATCAAAGTCATCAGAGAATACAATAACTACAAAGACTGGTCTGATCTTCATTAATTCTCCAAATACCCTCAGGGAATATAACTCTCAGCAGACTTGAAAACATGTAACATAATAACCTACTAAATATATCTATTAAACTAGAAATACTATCTCAGAAAAGGTTATGTTCTTGCCTTTGTTCTTGATTTATGGATTTATGTGCAAAGTCAATATAAACATTTCTTAAATACACACATTTCATTTCCAGAAGTAGCAGAATGCTACACATCACAAGGAACATTAAACTGCTTGTTACGAGTGGTCTCTTAAATTGACAACATATGCTTTGATTATTTTCAAAATGCTTATTAAGTGTTAGAAAGAATACTTTTTCTTTCCTCAGTAAAAAAAAAATAAAATGTTTTTGGAAACTTTGTAGGTCAGTCTCTGGCAACCTGTTGTGGTTGAAAACATCGAGAAGGACAGAGAAGTCCATTTCTATGTCAGGGCATCCAACATAAATAGCATAAAAGCTCAGTTAAGGCAACTGACCATCCAACACAAGTATGTATTTTTTATCTGTTGTCATGAATGATTCTGTAAAGTTGTTTGTCATTTATTTAACAGGAGGTTGTGCTCTTCCTTTGTTATTCAGAGTCTTGATAGGAGATGTTCAAGGAATTATTGAAAAACAGACTGTCAATGACACAGTCAATGCTCGTGGATCTTCCTCATACTATGAAAACTACCATTCAATGAAAGAAGTAAGCTATTTTTGTTGTAAACATCTGCAGATGCAAAGGGTGAAATTTGTCTTATGGTTGGGAATGGAGATAAAGGGGAAGAAATCATCAATGGGTAATAATTACCACTGTATTGCTCAACAATTAAGAGTTCTATTTATTGTAATGCTTTCATAGAGAGAGAAAGAAGCACCAGACAAAATCTCTCATACATGTATTGCCTCAAACTGTCCTTCAAAGGCAGTCAATACAGAAGCAAAATGAAGTCACAAAATAAACATGTAAATATTTGAAACGTGAAATCAGTAATAATTTAAACGAAGAGAACTAAAGAGGAATTTTAGGGCTACACTTGGACTGTGTTGTGACTGTATCTTACTGTTTGTCTTAGGATAAATTAGAGTCAGGCAAGTAGTAAGTGGGTTGAATTACTAGTTTTTCGTTCCCATCAGGTAAAGATTTTGGGAGGTAGAATGAATTTAAGTGTAGACCACTTTCAGGGATGAAGAAAAACAATAGAGAGAAGATCTACTTACTAACTTCACCCTTGCAGATATATCGTTGGATGGAGCAAGTAGTGAAAGTCCACTCTGATCTCCTCCAGAAAATATATATTGGATCATCCTATGAAAAGCGACCACTTTATGTTCTGAAGGTACAGCTGTGACTTACTGTAAAAACTTTCCAAGTACTACTGTAAGCAAATGATGGGGTTTGGCCAGGACATTTCCTTAATTCTATACCTACCTTCCTATTTTTTGTGTTTTTTGGAAATTTCCTAAGTTGTTCTAGTAAGATGCATTGCTGTTGTAAACAAATTTGACCAGATTAGGTTCACTATCTGGGTTACAAGGAAGTTATCACATCTAGGCCATCATCCAAAGGCATGAAATACTGGCACAGTGGATACCCATGTCTGTTGACAATGAAGCCAGTCTACTTTGTTGCCCTGCATAGCTGAGGACAGACTTACTTGACCTGAGGTCTTGCTGTAGTCTTGGTGCCTGTGTTGGGACTTTGCAAGCAGCCTGAATGTGGCTCTCTGACTGTATGCAAACAGAATCAATGGCTGCATTCTGGCCCAGGATCAGTCTGAGCTGTCCCCACAAAACAGATGGTGCTTCTTCCATCTTGCTTACCTTTTCACTTCCCCTTTTATGTGGCAGCCTTTACAATGGTGTCATTTGAATGCAATTTCTCTTTTGTCAGATTTCTAAAAGCAAGGAAAAATCAAAAAATGCCATATGGATTGACTGTGGTATCCACGCCAGAGAATGGATTTCTCCTGCTTTTTGCCTGTGGTTCACAGGGCATGTGAGTACATAATCACATCTGATTACTGTTTTCAAAGCAAAGCAAAAAATTTTGATGCCATTTACCTTTGTCCAATTGCATTCTAGGATCCATAAAGCTGTAACCCATTTACTCCCACAACACAAGCACATGGTATTTGTGTCTATGCTGCAGGCATAGCTAGGGGGAGTGCATATAAGAGAAACAGAAAGTCGTAGGGGGTGAATGCAAAGGAGCTCAAATGTATTATCAAGTATGAAAGAAACTTCAAAGTATGTGCAGCAAATTCAACAGAGACATTTATCATTCTGAATGGTCAGGTATGGAGAGGGCATGCCAGAAAAAGCACGTGTTTGGTAATCTATTAGGGCCACGTCTGTACTGCCACGTGGATTCCAGGAGTGGTCTTGGCTCTGAGTCACGCAGCACATGGTGACTTGTGTCCACATTACTGCATCTGGCACTGCCTGGATAAGATCAGAAGACACACAGGGTGAGCTCAAGCTGTCCTACAACCCTTGGCTCTTCCCTACATGCCTTCCTAGAGCAGTAGGTATCCCACACTTGCCTGTTCCAGACATGGCATAGCTGCACACCAGCAATCCACTTACTGTGGTGCATCACCTCCTCCTGTGCCTGTTGCTACTGCTCCTCCTGACTCCATGTTTTTCATTTGTGCTCCTGCTTTTTTTCTGGATCTGCAGAGAATAAAGCCTCATAAGCCACCTTCTTCTGAAGGTACTATCCCTGCTAGTGACACCCTCACATCAGACCTCCAGAACATGACCAACAACATCCAGCTGTAGTACCAGTTCATGGAAACTAGAAAATCACTGATGGGATGAGCCTGTTGATTAATCACTGGTGGGATGGGCTTAGATTAACCGGCCTTGATGTGTGGCTGCAGACAAACAGTCACATCTATCTTTAGTATCTTTAATATCTACACTGCTCAGGAGAGTGAACAAAGGTGCACCCAAAGATACAACATCCACAGTTTGTACCTGGATTTTAAAATACATTGCCTTGGTCTTTTTGAACTTAAGGCATCTCTGCTCAGCTCCTTATGCTGAGCTGCTGGCCCTGTCCCTGGTATGGACCAGGAAAAGGCTTCTGAGGGCTTTCTGGCCCAGAGAAGGTTGCCCATCTTGCTCAGTTAATATTCTGAGATACTATTTATTATTACTTTTTCACAAATGCAAAGTTCACAGTAAAAATAAACTAGATGACACTGAGACTTCACACTCACAAGTACTGTAGTCAGAGAAAGAACATAGATGAGTCCTTGAAACATGAATTATGATTTGGCCATGTTGGAACTAAATAATGATGATGATAATAATAATAAGAAAATCCATAAATTTATTTATTTCTGTCATCGGTCACAACTATAAAAGCAGAACACCTAAAACATTTGAAAGGATATTGCACGAGTTAGGGACAGATACAGCTGAAGGTACCTTGTGACCCACTGATAATCCCAGCTTTCAAGGTTCCGCTGGAAAGAAATGCATTTGCCCTTTTCATGCTGCTCCAAATAATTACTAGCTGTGCTGTCATTTTGCCAGTGACATGTCCCTGCAGCATTTTTCAGAAATAACAAGCTGAACATTCAGGTTCTCCATCCCTTTGATCTAATTTACATGGTTTAAATTCAAATTTTGTATCTATATCACTTCATGAAGTAACAGTTTAAAATCTGACATTAATACACATCTGCACACATGCACTAAAATCATCAACTCTCCCTGGCAAATCCTAGGCATTCTTTATAATGGGTCCACTTTCTATAATTTAATTTTGTCGTTAAGAAAGATTGACATTTCTCATTTACTCGAAGGAAGTCCATTGCCTGAGGAAAACCAGGAAGGACTTAAAATGAAAGAAGGCAATCTAAGTAAGGCATAAAGAAAAAAAAGGATGATGAAGGACTTAGTCTATTCTAATAGTAACAAACCCACTTATCAAGATTAAAATTTATTTCTTTGTCATGGACCAACAACCAGGTTAGGTATCACTAAAACCTTCAAAATAAGCTGTGAGGCAAAATTAGCAATGTAGATCTTACTGACTCTTGTCGTACAGCTGCATTAAACTCACAATGCAATCAGAATAAATAATGTTATATACGGCAGCCATTTGAAATATTATTTTTATTTTGGGGCTGCCGTATTTTGGGCAGGAGGGAGGGTTCCTATTACTTATAAAAGCGGCAAAAGCTCAAACATTCCTATTAATAGGCTTCCTTTTTATCTCATGACCACCCACTAACACTAAAGGACTGGAGTGTATCTAACTGACTGTATCAATTTCTCCCTTCTAAGCAGAGAGACACTTTGCTATTTGGCAATTTCCATGATGTGATGAGCCTTATCAGACTCAGGTAGACTGCTCTGATAATTCCACCACTATTTTACACATGCCACCATGTACCTTTGTAGGAAGGTAAGAAAATCACAATTACAAATGCTTTTAATAAGTTTCCCCTGTGCTTTACAGGCAATCCATGTGCGTGAGAAAGATCAGACCATGACAACCCTTCTGGAGCACTTTGATTTCTACATCATGCCTGTGATAAACGTGGATGGCTATGAGTACACATGGAGCCACCCCTCTGTATGTAGAGCTTTTTGACAGGCTGTGCAATGTACTGATTTGCTATTTATGGGAAATATCACTGTGCATGGTTAGGGCATCGTTTTCATCCTGGAACTGCACACCCCAAACTCTTACTCTGAGCTTGGAATTTCTGCAATTTTGCCTACAGAAAGTTGGATTTGGGCTCCTAAACTCACATACCTGGCCAAACTGTATGTCTTCTGCCCTCCTTCCACAGTCAAAATTCCATTGAAATCAGATGTGATCACTTCTTATCCTACCCAACATTTCCTTTTATCATCCAGCCTTGCTGGCAAGCAGATTGTGGTTTTAGAATCTACCTCGGTCTTCACTAGCACATGACCATAGAGGCACAATTGGGAAGTCACATTTAACTAACCAGTGAGGTGATGCTTTGACTTTTTCAGCATTTTTTCCTGACCACGGCTTGCGTGTCTCTTTCCATAGAATCGTCTGTGGAGGAAAAGCCGCTCCTCGCACGGTAACAAGTGCATTGGTACTGACATGAACAGGAATTTTGATGCACACTGGTGTGGTAGGACATAATTTTCTTCTTATTGCACCCCTGCCTCAATTTTGGCCTTTAAAATTTTTTATTTTGAAAACATTTTGATCTACCATTCCTCAAAATTAATATAAAGACAAATGCAGCTGAGTATCTGTTATGAACCAGGGAAAACTTTCCCAGCTTTAGATAATTCTTTTTGGGACTCAGGATTCTTCTTCCCCAGATGACACAATAATAACCTCTTCCCAGCACAACAGAGCCCCTTGCACCACACCATGACACAGCTGGGGGAGGCTGTTGGTGGGAAGGAGGGAAGAGGTGGTCCTTGCCATGTCACCCAAGGCCTGTTGCACTATCCAGCTGAGTAGATGCTCCACCATAGTGTACAAACTGGTCATCTCATTCATCCTTCCATACTGCCTAGCTGAAGAAGATTTTTTGGCCGCTAGTGTTTCTTATGAATAGTGTATTGTATTTAATTACTGCAGGCACTTTAGTACTTGACAAGTTTTTTTTCAGTCTGCAGAATAGCTGCCCTAAAATGTTACCCTATAGATCAGATCTGACTTCACTCAGTGCTGATACTAAAGTCCCATACAGCTTTCAGTCATTCTAGTCCTTTGCTGAACCACCCACAGCGATTTTTGCATTTTTTCCCGTAAACACTAAAGATCTTGACTGCTTCCAGAAAGTTGTTTGGTCTTATTCTGAAGACAGCAAAAGTGGTGAATCCTATTCGTCTTCTTGATAACTTGTTCCAGTGTAAAGTTTTGTTAAAAACCTTAATTTTGATCTATTTCCTCGGCTTCCCATTGGGACCTCGCTTTCCCACAAGATTAAATTATCACATAGAACTGCCCTTTTCCTGTAGTACTTCTAGACTTGAAGATGTGATCTCACAATCATGTGATGATTTTAAATGAAGCATATTCATCCTCTCCTCTAAGACTTTTTATCCAGTCTTTGAATACTTTTTTTCCTACACCTTCTCTTTGATTGTTTTTAGGACTACAGTGGGTGAGAAATCCTGGTAGGCTCTCACAGAGTTCTACAAGCATGCAAGTTCTTTCCATAGCATGGTGGAGTCCATGATTTCGTGTGTATTAGCACCATACTCAGCTCTTTCATTGGATGAACAGAGATGCAGAAGGGAAGAAATAAAGGAGTAAAACTGCACTTTTTTTGTTAAAGGTCCAGGAGCATCTCACAATGAATGCCACGAGACATACTGTGGACCCTACCCAGAGTCTGAGCCTGAAGTGAAAGCAGTGGCTCGCTTTGTCAGAGACCACAAAGACACCATTAAAGCGTACATAACCATGCACTCCTACTCCCAGTTGGTGTTGTTTCCATATTCTTACACTATGAAAAAAAGCAAAGACCATGAGGAGCTGGTAAGGTTTCCCACCTCCTGCAGTTTCACACTTACTTCAGAACTATTCACCCAGCTTGGTTAGTCTTGTAATGAGGGAGTCGCTGTGCTGTGAGGATCAAGAATTAAGAAATTACATTTTTCTTGATGTTCTTAACAACTTTAAAAAGTCTGGGCTGGTCTAGTAGTGTGTAAGCCAGCAAGCTGCTTCTAAAGACTATGGAAAAATGAAAATATTTATTCCAAATTGATTATACATCAACAGCACCTAATATGTTGAAGGTGCTGCTAAAAGAGCAGGATCCTGCTGTTCTGGACATCTTGAAAAGTTATATATGTGCAAATTCCTCATTATGTAGTATGGTTTATACAAACTCTAAAGTTAATTGGACATCTGACTCGAAAACACCCTTCACATACCTAAGCAATGAGGTATTCTGGTGGACACTTGCTACTTTTATCAAGGCTTTTGCCAGGGATACTTACTTAAATTGGTCTTAACAGTAGGATGGAAAATATATCCTGCATATATAGAATTTTACATTCTTGAGCCACCAAACAACACAGAAAGAACTCTCACTGAAAACAGCAGAGTTCAAAACAGAATAGTTACTCTTCCCCTGCAGAAAGAGATGCACTGATTCTGGGCATTTTAGTCTTCTTCATGGCTTAAGAGTAGGGTTCTCTCAATTAAAATATTTTCCTGCCATACTTGTCAGTATTACTTAAATAAAGAGTGACTTAAATACTGCAGCAGAAAATAAAAAATATGAGACAAATGAGAAAAAATGGTTTGACAACAGTTTACTGCCAGAAGTGGGGTAAGGTCCCACCTATACTTTTTATCTGTCTACAGCAGAAATGGAATCTGTAGCATGGGCATTTGCTGAAAACTTTTACCACATTCAGTGGGTTTTCTAGAACTTTTCATATGATCATTTAACTAATGTGAAATCCTGAGCACAGCGTAAGTGAATTCTAATTGCGTACAAATTAACTATTATCACAAGGTAATTATTACATAAAGGTAATAATGTTTTGTTTAATTATAGGAAAGTCTGGCGCAGAAAGCAGCTAAAGCTATAAAGAGGACAACTAGGAAAACTTACAGATCTGGTGCTGGTGCACAAACAATCTGTAAGTATGACTTTACTGCAGTGAAAGGCATGGCAGTATATCCCTGCTGGCATCAGAAGGCAGCTTTTCAACAGAAAAAGTTTTGGCTTCAGGCAATTTTTCTGTTTTCCCTTCTTCATACAGATTTAGCTCCTGGAGGGTCCGATGACTGGGCTTACGATCTTGGCATTAAATATTCTTTTACCTTTGAGCTTCGTGACACAGGAACTTACGGATTTTTGCTTCCTTCTCAAGAAATCAAGCCAACTTGCTTAGAAGCACTTTCTGCTGTCAAAGAGATAGCTCAACACGTTCTTCAAAATTTGTGATGTTGAATATAATTTATTCCAGCATGGCTACACTTAGTTACTTACAAAAATGTAATAAAAAAGCTTGCTCCTTTATTAAAATTCTTTCTACACAGGCAAAACCCCAGAATGACTGCACACCCTGTATTTGAGAACGCATCAGTTTTTTTCAGCCATACTTACATAACTGCATCTACAGCGGTAGCTCACTGCACCACAACTATAGAGAGAGAGCAGAGGGCAAAATAGCACAGACATCCCACTAGATGGTGGGAACTCCAGGTGAACGGGTTTCCGACTGACACAGGGCATACTAGGCAGACTCCATGTATAGAAGAGATTCCCCCATTTAGATTATTTGCGTTATTATAGGGTTTTGTTACAAGAAAACAACCCTACTTATCACGTCCACTGTGAAACAGAAAGGGTGTTCACAGCAAGGGAAGGATGCACGAGTGGCCAAACCACCAAGTGGGAGCTGCCCCCAGGCTCCTCCACTACAATCAGCCAAGTCCATTCACCTTGCAGCCAAGGGTTCGTTGCAGCACAACACTGGCCTGAAGACTTTTTAAGACCTTCGTAAGGTGACAGGACAAGGGGAAACGGTTTTAAAACAAAATAGGGCAGATTTACATTAAGAAAGAAGGTTTATTTACAACGAGGGTGGTGTGGCACTGGCACAGGCTGCCCAGAGAGATGATGGATGCCCCATCCCTGGAAACATTTATGGACACATTGGATGGGGCTCTGAGCAACCTGGTCTAGTTGAAGATTACGGAATCACAGAACCACTGAGGTTGGAAAAGACCTCTAAGATCACTGAGTCCAAGCTACGATCCACCACCACCCTGTCAATTAGACCAGGGCACTGAGTGTCATGTACAGTATCTCCTTAAACACCTCCAGCTACGGTGATTCCATCACCTGCCTAGGCATCCATTCCAATGTTTAATCATTCTTTCTGTGAAGAATTTCTTCCTAATGTTCAACTTGAACCTCCTCTGGTGCAGCTTAAAACTATGTCTCCTCGTGNAGCAACCTGGTCTAGTTGAAGATTACGGAATCACAGAACCACTGAGGTTGGAAAAGACCTCTAAGATCACTGAGTCCAAGCTACGATCCAACACCACCCTGTCAATTAGACCAGGGCACTGAGTGTCATGTACAGTATCTCCTTAAACACCTCCAGCTACGGTGATTCCATCACCTGCCTAGGCATCCATTCCAATGTTTAATCATTCTTTCTGTGAAGAATTTCTTCCTAATGTTCAACTTGAACCTCCTCTGGTGCAGCTTAAAACTATGTCTCCTCGTGCTGTCACTTGTTGCCAGGGAGAACAGACCGCCCCCACCTGGCTAGATCTCCTTTCAGGTGGTTGTAGAGCGCGATAAGGTCACGCCTGACCCTCCTCCAGGCTAAACAACCGCAGCTCCCTCAGCCACTCCCATCGAACTCCCGCTCCGCAGCCTCCGCCAGCCCCATTGCCACCCCCGTGGGGCGGAGCCGGGCACCTTCCCCGCCCTCTCCCAAGATGGCGGTGCTACCGCTTCCGCCCTTCCCACCGCCCTCCCAACTGCGACGTCACCGCTGTCGTCATCGTCGTCATCATCGGCGGCGGCGCGGGCGGCGCGAGGGCCGCCGGGAAGGGCGCGCGGAGGCGGTGGCGGCGGCGGCGCTCCCACGGCGGCT
>VZRQ01007810.1:112332-159510 GCA_013397975.1 Machaerirhynchus nigripectus | reverse complement strand
CGGTGCGCGGCTGGGGGCGCACGGGGGGCTCCCCGAGGAGGGGCGGGGTGAACGCCCCGAGGCGCCATCCCGCCGTGTGCTCGGGGTGCCGTTCCGTCAGTCGGTGGTCGTGCTGGAGTCTGCTTAGCATATATTCGGATGTTCCCTGTTCGTGGGGGTTTTTTCGTTTGTTTTTGGTTTTGTTTGGGTTTTTTTTTCCCACTTCAGTAGTGCTCTTCTCCCACTTTCTGGCAGTATAATAGTTTCTGCTTCATGTGCTCAAGAGGGACTCCTAATTTCGCTTGTGTAATTTCGCTCACCACCATTCCTTCAGGTAGCGACTACAGCTAACTCCCATCCCTTCCAGAGCTTGTAGCCGGGCATGTTGGGTTAGTGTGTTACGGATGGCCTACTTAGGGCCTCGCCTTTGACTTCTCAATGGATTCTCACTCCACCGTTGATTTCTTGTCAACCTTCTGCAAGACTGTTTGAAGATCAGGTGTTCGGCTCTTAGTGGGTTAGCAACCAGGGCTTTGAGGGATCTTGCGCAGGTGATGAAACACTCACGGTTCCTCTGTGCAGACGGGAGTGGACAGACTCGGGCAATGTACCTGAGAACTAAAGAAGTGTGGCTTTATGTGGCTGTGCCCGAGATAATACACCCTGCTTCTCAGCATGTTTGCTGAGAGTGACAGCTTGCTAATGTGCTGATCCAGCTCACACATTGGAGGTAATGTGTATCCAGCGAGCTGGATACTAAGGCAGAGTGAACTTGGACCCGTCCATGCCAGTCTGCACAGACTGTCCCTTAGTCTGGGGAAACATCTTCTTTGAGCATGAAGACTTTGTTAGACAAGGCATGGAATACTCTGTACTTCCTGATGTGGTACTGAGGCCTGATGTTTTTATTCACCTGTAGAAAGCCAACCATGATTTTATATTTGTGCAAACATAATTATCAGTTGCTTATTGCTACTAATGGAGAAATGTCATATGTTAATTTAGGGGGATAGGTGCAAGTTAGTATGGTGATGGGTTGCCAACAAGGAGTTGTAAAAGTAAATTTGGATTAATTTCTAGTTTTGTGTCAAACAGGCTTTTTTGTGTATTTGACTGCTTTTTTGGAAGGTTCGTTATGAATGTATTTTACCATTTTTAGTAGTATTTTTAGGTAGTAAACCCATGGAGCTCCTTCAGCTATCACTATTTTTTTTAGCAATGTGACATGGATGTGTCAACATTGTAATAGGACCCAAAATATTTTCAGGTAAAGCTCTTCATTTTGAAAAGTGCAGGGAGCCATTCTCGAAGCTGTTATTTATTTTTCAATACATATTTAGTTTATCAAAGAGTGTTATAATGGGTTTGTATCTGAACTTCTGTAGGACTTCAAAGTAATTTTGCATGTTACTTGAAATGGCATATTATTTATCTCTTCACAGGTAGGATTTTCTGAAGTGATGTGATGCTTAGTTTGTGTGCGGTGTGGTGTGCATGCGCAGACATTGACATGCTTGTGAGTGGTGTCTTGGACTTCTTAAAGGGATTTTTATCTCCTTAAATGTTTCTTGGTTTTGAACTTTGCCTTTGTTCTGTTACATCTCATCTTCTAGTTTTCCTGTAGAATCCTTCAGGATTCATTTTTTTCAGGGGGCCGGATTAGGTTTTTCTAATAGAAAACTAGGTGTTTCAGATAGCTCTTGATTATGACTTACATAATATCATACTAATTTTGAAGAAAAATGTTAAGCATGCTTGACACCAAAATGTAGGAGTACTGGTAAAAAAAAATACAGAATTTCAAGGAATGCTGTGTCAGTCATATCATGCCTCATTGACTTCAGTTCATTGGTTAGTGCCCACTAGGTGCACTCTCTTCTCTCAAGTCTGTCCACATTTTAGATGATTCATGTAAATAACACTCTGTGATATGTTCTCCTTCGAATGGTAGTGTAATTAATATTATTAACAGATTGTCTCTCACCCTGGGAAAGTTATTCCATTTAAAGAATAACATAGATGAATCTGTGTATTAGTGTTATAATATTTCTAATTTATTGTAAAGGTTGTCATGGATTTTATTTATGCATGGAAAAGTGATTATTTACAGTTAAAATTTTAGATATAGAATGTATTTTAGGAGGACAAAGTTAATTTTGTTTAGTTTCAGAAATATCATTCTGTTTCAGAAGGAGCAGAAAGTTCAGTGCCCTGAGGTAGAGTCGGCAATGCGATGTCATGTACCTGAAATAGAGAGGTGCATAATATTCTATTTTTAGGTGGTTTTTTTTTTAATCCTGGTAGTAATTATTTGAAGTGTAGGGAGTGCTCAAGGCTCAGTCCGCACTGGGACTCACTGCTGTCTAATCCCACAGTAGTGTTTGATAAGGAGATGGTAATTCAGAGGCACAGACATCTGATGGAAAGTCACTGCACTGGCCGTCAGCATGGGATTGATAGCAGGACAGTGATCATCAGTGGCAAAACAGCAGAAGGTGAAAATGTGTGAGAAGGGGAATCTTTATGGGGTGTTCCATTTAAATTGTTCTTGGTTGTCCATTAATGTGCAGTCTGAGAAATTTGGGAATTAAACGCGTAATTTTTTTCCCCTCACAGTACTCGTTTATGAGCAAGGAACCTTCTCAGAAACACAAAACCTGTCATTATACATCTGAGATTTTCAATACTGTTTTAATAGTCTCTTTGTTTTTCCAACTCACTTGGTCCTCAAAGAATGAAAATGGGCCTGACTGCATTTGCAAATACAGTCTCTCAAATGCAATGTTTGACAAAGTGAAATTCCTCAGTTTGCCTCAGAATAATGTGTCTGGACTCTAATCCGGCAGCCTTTGGTGACACCTACTTTCACTTAGCAGTGCAATGTCTTGCAGTTCTTGTTGCATGAGCGAGGCCCTCATGTGATAATATGTGCATGCAGAAAGTGATATGCTGTGCGCTTGCAGCGTACTGGGTTTGTTTCTGTAGAGTAATCTATCATGAAATATCTCTTCTGGTAATAAAGGATCTGTTGTTAATTGCACACTGGTAGATATGGGCCAGACTATGAGGATAGAAGTGAAAGATTGCTACCTGAAATAGTGCAGGTTTTTGTTTCTCATTTCAAGTGTTGTTTTGGTTTTGTTGGTTTTTTTAAATAGGGAGTTTTACAAGATTAGAAGAGTCAGGGTTGAATGGTGTTCTTCTTAATTTCCTTTTGCCAAAATACAGGGAAAAAGGTGGTTGGAATTAAATTATTTGTTCAGTTATGATGATGCTGCCCCCTTCATCCTCTCTATGTTTACGACTATGCTTTTAAGTGTAGTCATCATCATAACTTCCTGTACAAGTTAATTCCAAAAAGGTACTATATACTGGGTAAAAATTACATTTAAAATGAAAATTTTGCCTCTGTTTATTTGGAAATAAAAGTGCACTGGAATTGAGGCAAAATGAGTGGAATTTTTCTGTATGCTGCTACGATGTCAGTGTGTACTGTACTTGCGTATTAGATAGACTCATCTGTCCTTCATGTGTTGAATCCTCTCCCTATGCCATTGCCAGTGTTGTTTACCTAACACTTTTTATTTCAGATATGGCTCTTTTAACTGTAAATATTTAATCCAGATTAGTCATTTGTTATATGATTGTCTTATTAAAAATGCTTTTGCATGTGTCAGTTGATTTTTATATCCTCTATTAAAAGGGTGTGGCTGTGTGAAACTGTAGAAATTTAGCAATTTTTTTTCTGAAATTTTGTGAGAATCCTGAAATGAAAGGGTGCTCAGCTAGGTGAGATGTGGTATTGTTTTGCTTTCTAACTTTAATGGTTTATCTTGTCAGACTTTTTTAACTATTGCTGCACATTGAGCTGTCCACAATGACTCCTAATTATTTTTCTCAGAAGACTGGACTAATTTGACCTCATCAAATATTTAGACAAAATCATTTCTCCTTGTGTGCATTGCATTATATTTCTTTGCATTTCATCTGCTGTTGTATTACTCAATTCTCTAACTCAATTAGATCTTTCTGGAAATATCTATTCTCCACAGTTTTTACTAACCCAATTAATTTCATACTACTGGAAATTCTACTGTTCGACTGTCTGCTTCCACTAATTGACGTTAACCATCGTTTTTAATGTTCGGTATACACCATATGGTTAACTTCTACCCACCCTGAACATCTTGGTTAACGTCTTGATTATCTGAACCTTTTTTATAAGATAAAATTCTTCAGATAATCAGAGGCTTGGAGAAGAAGTCAGTAGAGCAGAGCTCTACTGAGTAATCTCAAATACACAGTGTAAGCTTTCTTTCTTCCATTGTTTATAAAGGAGCTAAAGTCCTTCACAAGAGCTTCAGCACAGCATTTTGTTTGTAGAAAATGAACAGGTGTCAGACTCCTAGGGAAGTCTTGTCATGGAAATAACTGTAGGGTTCAGATAATGAAGTGTCCATGTTTATACATTATAATATTTTGTTTCCGTGAAATGTAACCTTACAATCTGGATACTGTAGGAACATATTGCTGATCAGATGGTGAAAATGTGTATTACTCCTCTCTGGTGGATGTTAAGTTTTAATGTGTATTCTTCTGGCTTTATGGATGAACTTTGTCATTTGTAACCTGTTTGTGTATGAGATAATAAGTGTGTGTGTGTGTGTTCTAAATGCGGTGACACGTGCTTAGGAGCAGAAGAGATAGTGGCAGAAGGGTAGGAGATTAGTGTTTGGCTAATCATGATCTACTGATTAATGAGGGTAATGGCACATTGCAGTACAACAAAGAGGTGTTTTTTTGAGCTGTGTATAAATTATCAAGCACCTGGCAGATGTTCCCAAATTTATCTTATTTCTGTGTAGATCAAGTAGCATGTAAAGAATGGACAATAGTTTTTGAGGCCCATTTTGCCCTTTTTGTACAATCTCTCTCTAGTGCTAAATATATATATGTTCCTTTTCTTCCCTTTAAATACATTTGGGTTTTTTTCTATAACTCCTTCCTTGCTCAGGTAAGATAAATTGTGGCTTCTTTCTTATCAAAGTTATGCTGTATTTCCTTTAAATATGTTTTCCTTAACGAGAAGGAGCTACTTCTTGAGCAGCTTAAGAAGTGTATCATTGTTATGGAGGTTTTTTTTTTCTTAAACTCATGCAAGTCCAAATAGTTGTAGGAATCAGACCTGTAACAAACAGACTGTGGATGATAGCAAGATGGTTTTCAGTAGGTTGTCATGCACAACAGAGGGGAAAAAAATGAAGCTCTCATTTTTTGAAATTTGTTTCAAAAATGGGAGCCAGTATTTGTGGTTGGAACTGGTTTCTGAGAGGTTGGTGAAATAACATTAAAGGTTCTATTCACTTTAAGTCACTTGAGTTCATGCACCGAAAATACATGACAAAAGAAAGCATCTGTCCTGTGTGGTGTTTGCTGCCTAAATGAGTAACACATCATATGATCTTTCCCAAGAGGAAGCTGAAGAATCCAAAGCAGGTCATGAAACAAAATGAAAAATTATCAGTACTGGTGTTCATCTGACTAGTTCAAGTCAGCATTCTTTGTTATTAGATACATTTCACTCATTTACGACTTTTTTCTTTCTTCATCACCTCTGCAGCAACTCTTGCAATGTATATCATACTATTTTATTCATGTGAGTTCAGTGTCAATAGCCCCAAACTGAAGGATTTTACAGTTTTGCTTTTTTTTTTGGTTGAAGTAGTACAAAATGTCAAAAATTAGAAGGAAGGTCACAGTGGAAAATACCAAGACCATATCCGATAGCACATCCCGAAGACCCAGTGTGTTTGAAAGGCTCGGACCCAGCACTGGAAGTACTGCAGAGGTGAGTTGTAAAAGCGTTCTTCTTTTCCTCCCCACCCCAGCATCTTCTTTTCCAGGATTTATGTGGTGGGAAAGAGTAGCTCACAAGCACCAAATGCTCAGATGTTGCTGATGTTAAGTAAAGGTGAAAAGAATTCCTTAACGCATGGATGTTCAACATGCTAATACTAGAATTTTCAAATACCGTGTGTTTTGCCAGCTTCTGGATGGAGCAGTAGTACTGTGCATATTAATATTATTTCCACCAACCTAAATTTTTCTCTGCCAGACCTGATGCTCATTGTTGATTTTTTTTTTAAATCAATTATATTACTGGTGGACAGAAATTACAGATAAATGGGACTTAATGTGGAGTCATTTGTTTGTTCTGCCACACTCACACCAATGGTATTTCCAGAAAGGAGTGTGAAATTCACCCAGTAATGTCTGTCTCTTAGACACAGTGCCGTAACTGGCTGAAGACTGGCAACTGCCTCTATGGGAACACATGTAGATTCGTACATGGCCCTTCACCACGAGGTAAAGGCTATAGCAGCAGTTATAGAAGGTAAATCAAGAACTCACTTTGAATTCTTCACATGCTGTAGGAAAATAGCTTTTGCAACTCTGTCTTTTGTTGTTTATTTTTTTTTAAGTGAAATGCTGTGGTGTGCCTAACTGTATGTTATATCAATAACCAATTGCCTTATGAAGCTGCTTAAAACAATTATTTTGGCAATGTGCAGGATTTTTGTGTGTATACACCTTTAAAAAAATGAATGGAGTGCAGTGGATGCAGATTAACTACTTACATTACTTGAAGTGGGAAGTTCAAGTACCTTAATACTTTTTTTGTTTTGGTGTAGTGTCACTGCAGCTTTCTTGTGTACTTTTCTGTCCTGTACTAAAGTGCCGGTTTGCAATTACTTACAGCAGTGCTCACAGTCACAGCTCTTCTGCCTTTGCTATGTTGTGTGATGAATGTCTATCCTTCCTCTCCTGTTGTGAGAAAACACTTTAAAACGTAGCTTTGTGACTTTATCTGTCAGATACAGAAAAAATATCCTGTATTGTAGGGGGAGATCCAAAAAGTTACCTCATTTTTCAAAAGAGAGTATTTTTTATTATATGTCTCGTCATATGTTACTAAAATCAATTTTTTTTAAAATGTCCTTCGTGTGGCATAACACCTAACTTAACTGAAACCAAATATAGCAGTAAGCTTGTAATATTCCTGCAATAAAGGACAGAAAGATGTTATGGTTTTAGCATAGTATCTCTTTCTGCGAAGGCTTCACAGTTTACAAACAGCTGTCCTTCATAATGCCAGTATTACCTATGGGTTATGGAAGGTTGGCATGAGGTTAGGGTTCTGTGTCTGGTTCTTTCTCCTATTCCTGTGGCATGCTCTTAAGATGATTTTGACTCTGCTTGTTTGAGCTTCCATTGCTTCTAAGGTGGTGGCAGCTGGGATGCAAAATACATCACTGATTTTAATGTTTCTTTTGGTGTGTAAAAGATTTTACTCTGTTCTGCACTGAAAGTTCCAATAATAATAATAATAATAAGTGATTTACTGGTAGAGATTAAATTTTAAAGCTGTTATAATGTCACTTTCTCCTTGCTTTCAGTGCTTGGAACACTCAGTGCATAGTTCTGCTTGGTCATTTGAAGAAAAGTGACATTTCTTTTAATGATTAAAGCTGTGTTTCTGCTTCACTGTCACCACTGACATTTAAGAAAAATTTTGATTTCCTTTTTATTGCTAACTTTTTTACTAGGACTGTGTGAAAAAGTCAAAGGACAAATCTTCCTGCTTATTTCCTTGGCACATTGAGCTTTTAATAAACGTGTTCTTGAAAGTAAAAAGGGGGAGGAAGCCCACCACCCCCACACAGACAAATGAAAGAACTGTGCCTGTCTTCAAAGGTTTTCACCAGTAGCTCTTGGCCAGGCATAGAAAAAGCTGGTACATAATATGTACATAATAAAATGTTGGCATTTTCACGCCGTTTAACATTAGAGAGATTTTCACAAATGTTATTCAGGCACTTCAAATGCAATTTTATTGGCCTCATGCAAGCCAAACTAATGCTGCTTCCTCATCAGTTCAGTTAAAGCAATACTCTTGCTCAAGTATCTTGGATAACAAAATTCTAGTGTGTCTGCAAGTGTTCAGCCAGGCCTGCCAGGGAAGTCTCGTCTGCTTTGCAAGGAATTGGGTAGGACAAAGCATGTCTTGCTGCCTTTCTGTCTTCATACCTTCTGCCTCCAGTTCTATACCTGTCTGCAGTAAATCCCATTGTTAATGGTTTTATCTGTCTGTAATGCCTCCCATAGTTCAAAACATCACCAGAGAGTAGGAAAACTTGACTCTAAAGTGTGAAAAAGATTGTTCCATTTTTTCATTAATGCTGCCCCTCACAGCATGAATTTTAATCTTGCTATAAAAATAAAACCTCACATGTTTTTTACATAAAGCTTACGTGATGATAGAATTACGAGTTCAGTATTGGACCTGCCAGTCTTCCAGACATCAGAAGTAAGGAGGAGCTAAGAGCTGTGTGTAAACATGCTGTCCCACAAGGAATTTTGCTCTCCTTCTGCACTTGTAGATTGTTGGTTAGTTGCTTGTCAGTTTCCTGTCTGGCTCCTTCATGCTCTTGTCAGGATCTGTGCCATTGCAGGGTCCTTTTCTTACTCTGACTGATCCTCTTTATTTGGGAGCATCACACTGCATTTAAAAACCAAACCAAGCCAGCAGTCATATTAGGAAATAATATATGGATTTTGAAAGTTTCAAATATTGTAGTATGGGAAACTGGAAAACAGGACAGTGTTTCTTGAGTAATTACAATATGTTCATGATACACCGGTAATGGTCATCTGCCTCTGTGCACATGTGTGCTCTCACACAGGTACACAGAGATATCCTCAGGTAGGTGTGTTGCAAGGTGTGCCAGTTGCTGGATACTTGTTCCTGACACTGTAAGAAGTACAGGAGCAAATGGAGGGACTGTTATGAATGTGCATTTCCTAAATGCTGTTGAACATGGGGAACTGAACTGTTGCAGGAAGTAATGCTGTTTAAAATCACTTAACTGCACTGCTTAAAGTTTGAAATGAGGAAATTCTGCATTTTAGGCCTTATTTAAAAGATGGCCCCAGCTCAAAATATTAAAAAGAAATTGCATAATGCCTTCTCTGTGTGAGAGGTTCTGGCAGTTGCAATCTAGCCACATCATCTTAAATTGCAGAGGTAAATTTCATGATGTGTTGAAGTTCACCAGTGAGCATTACCAGGAATAACCAAAGGTCCCTTTTGGAGTGGGCTGGGGGAAAGTTATGTAGAAAAGCAGCTGTGGTGCGCATAAAAGAAAAATCAGCTAGTAGACCAGCTTGTTTTTCTGTGCATTTAGCCAAAGCATCTGAAAACAGTCACGGCTTCCTGAGTAATTATTTCTTAAAATTTGACTAATTTTCAGTCTTATTTTACTAGAGTTTCTGAAAGGTTATGATGTCTTTGGGGAAAGAGAGATAGGGTGATTACCATGACTTTGCTTTGGTGTTCTCCTAAAGCTGAAAAAAGCTGACCAATAAAAGCAAAAGCAAACAAAAATTGAGCAACCAACCCCAGCCCTGAATGTGTACCTTTTTAATTTTTGTGGAGTTTTTACTAATTTTTAATAATATTTAAGTAGATCTGAATAATGCTTTAGCAAAATACCTTTTTTCCAGCATGGGAGGGAAGAAAAATGTATTAATTGAGGGTGAAATGGTTTGGATAGTTCTTTTTTTTTTTTTTACTCCAGACTATAACTTAAAAAAAAAAGAGTATTAAAATATCAGATGTCAATCTGTAAGGCACATGAGCTGCATTCAATGCAAGTTCTCTTGCTTTTTCTTTCAGCTAATGGAATTTCTTCCTGAAAGTGTTCCTCTTGAGGAACAGTATTACAAGTAGACTGTTTATAATCTTTCTCCCTTTTAACTAAATTTTCAGTTTCACTAATCCAAATCCTTTGTATCGTAGCTTAAGTATTATTAGAAATTAAGGCATTGAATTGCACTTTAATGCTGAAAGACAGTTTATTTGTTAAGGTAGCTCATGGTTGGAATGCTTCAGAGTGCTTTGGTAATGCAAAGAATTACCTTTTTAATATGGGGGGAGGGGAAAAATACTTTGAATCATAACCTTTACTAAACCCAGACACCGTCAAGATCATATAGTCTTGCATGCAAAGAAGATAACTTGTTTATATTTGTATGCCGGATATTATTTGATCCTTAGTGATAAAAAAAGCAGAGCTCTACTCTTCTGTACATTTCCTCTGATCTAGATTGACCTGTACTTACAATTTCATGGACAATTAATTAAATGCATTTAAAAATGAGAGCAGTCACTGGTCTTTTTCTCTGTAGGTCCTCACGCATTTAACCTTATGATGCAGTCTAAAGAATTAAATGTAGGAAACAGTGCAGAGAAGGAAATGGAAAAAATGACTTTTTCAAATATGTGCAGATTGAAAATGAAATGGTATTAATTTAAATTTTTGTATGCATTGACTGTGAAAGACAGTTTACCCTTTATGTATTATGTGACAGGAAGAGTGGGAGAAATGACTTTCTTAAGGGAAACTGATTCAGTCTGAAAAACAAAAGAAATGCAAATTTCATTATTCATGTATTACGTATAACTTTCCTAATCAAATAAGACAGCATTAATATCTCTTTATGATTCTTTAGTGTAAACTGATAGGCACAGATGTAGTACTTCTATGCAACCATTTCACAGAAGAATCTGTAATTACAGCTAACAGCCATTACAGAAGTACTAAACTCAGTATCAAGCCAAATGTGTATGAAGAGAAAATTTTTTTTCTTGAACTGAAATATCATCTGAAACAGCTCCTACATTCCCTTAGCTTAGGAATTTGTTTGAATTATAGAATCACAGAATGGTTTGGCTTGGATGGGACCTTAAAGATCATCCACTTCCAACCCCTCTGCTGTGGGCAGGGACACCCTAGACCAGGTTGCTCTGGGCCCTGGCCAACCTGGCCTTGAATGCTGCCGGGGATGAGGCATCTACAGCTTCACTGGGCAACCTGTGCCAGTGCCTCACCAGTGCAATGGTTGTTCTCTTTTAACCCATAAGGGGTAAATGAACTCATGAATCCATACTAAGAGGTGACAAAATTATAGTAGTATAGGATGTTCCTCCTCCCATTCCACATCACAGTGATATCTTTTACAGAAAGTGTATCATAAAGGTGCATGAGTAGTAGAGTTCATGCAGTATTTTGTAATTAAATAATGAAATAATTATATTACTGCAAGATGAAAAATGGAAGAGGCCTCCAAGAGTTGATTTCTGGTTCACAGTCTTGCAACAGTGTTTTCCTGTGTGGCAGCCTCACTGAGACCATGGGCGGATGGTGCTTAGGTTGTGTTATCTCTGCTTGCAGACTTCATCTGCATTCAGAGTTGTGCTTCTCTGTGACTGTCATTGCTAGTTTATAGTAGTTTGATACTGCCTTAATTGTGGTTTTAAATATTTATGTGTAATATATAGAGACACATTTATATAATATATATAAAAGTGGTTGCAGCTTAGATTATGGAGAAGGCTAAATCTTGAAATATTTGGTAGGAGGAGTTGTGAAACACATTTGCATTATGGTCAGAAAAAGGTTATTTGTTCCACATAGGATCACCTGACGCTGATCCAGAGTAGTAACTGAATCATGCCATATATACATACAAGTAATTTTTCTTAGAGTCAAGTCTTCCTTGACTTTCTGAAAGGGTTGGGGTTTTTAGAATGCTTAAGCCCTTCAAAATAGAATGTTTTCTTACTCATCCACTTTGCCTCTGGGTGGGAGGTTTAGATCTTTCTGGATATACTAATAAAATAATAATTAAAAGACAGATCATATTCCTTTAAAGATAGTCCCATAGAACTGGTTATATTATGTTTCTGTATTATACAGGTCACCAGAAAGACCCACTGGAGATCTTCGGGAAAGAATGAAGAACAAACGTCAAGATGTTGAGGCAGAGCCACAGAAACGAAGTACAGAGGAATCATCCTCTCCTGTTAGGGTAAGAGTGGAGTTTGCAGAACTCCAGAATCCCTCAGTAGCATTTGGGCAGTGTGTCCTAGAAACCTTATCGTTGTGACCTGTAACACTGAAAATGTTTTAAGGAACTGATCGTTTTGTATATAGCATATCACATTTTTTTGTTATGAAGTGTCTTAACAATTGTACTGTTTTGTAATTTTATAGTGCTTTCTGGTCTTTTGGTTCCCAAAGATTTTATAAATGCCACAGACTTAAAATGTGTTATAAATATTGATAAACAGGTATTTAATAACAGTGCAGACTCATTGATTATTACCAAGAAAGTGTATTAACCATTGTTTCAGTCGTCCACTCTTTTTCCCCCAACACTTACTCATACCCATTGTATACATGCATCCTGACTTGAGTTGTTTATCCCAAATTTGCTTTTGATGGAACCATGCAATTATTATTGTGCTGGTTCATTTTGCCTTCCTCCTCACATACTCAACTCACTCAACTGCTCACTCAATGGATTTTACAAAAAATTCATTGTTGTTCTCATTTTGTAAACATCTTTCTGCAACCCTGTGGCCCTTAAATATCAAAATTTAATTATTTTTTAATTGTGTTATCCATTCCTGATGTTGCAAGCAAATAGGGATAGAGTTTGTAGTGTGACCCTGTACCTGTGTAGCAATAGCACCACTGTGTTCCTGCATCGTGTTTAAGACCATCTTCATATGAATAATTTTTAAAAGGTTTTATTTGTAAAAAATCAGTTTTGCTTCTGCAGGTATTAACAATATTCTATCATTTCCTCTTGGTCTGTTCCTACTTGCTGTGTAAAATGAATTTTTCATGTCAGCTGTAAATAAATCAGCAGCAGCTGCTATCATTAAATTTAACAGAATGGCTTACCTTCCAATCATGTTTTCAGTTGCTGTTAATTTGTGTAAACTCTCAATCTTTTTACTGAAATGTGTTTCTTTTATTTTCTAATAGTTTGAATAAACTGTTCAGTTATTGAGTACATGGTTGGTGGGAAAATTCTTTTTTTCCAACCGTCATTAAAAATTTGCTGTAACTTCTGTCCTGGTGCAACTCTAATTTTGATGTAATTCTTACTTTTGGTTAGTTAACCTTGCTTTTTATAGTGTTCTATTAATGTCATAATAAAATACTCTTAAACAACTAAAACGCAAGTGAAAGCGAACTGGAAGCAAGAATCTAAAGGAATTGGAGAATTAGTGGGTCTGTTAAAGTATCAAAAGCATTATTTATAGATTAAGCACATGGCAGAGTAAAAAATGCTCTGCTTCAACCTCATAAAATGGAAGGTTGAGCAAATGCTGAATTTTGTTTTAATTCCATGGAGGCAACTCTCAAAATAGAGGATATCAAAGAAAATATTCTGGAACAAATAGATGAAGAGGGACAGTCGTCAAGAGTTGCTTTGCAAAGAACCAGGATATCTAAAAGGACAGAAGACTCAAGTGACTGAACTGCTAAGAAAAATCTTGCTCCATCGGTAGAGCTACTGTTATGGTGGAGATCTAATATGTGATGTTTCCATATTTTATTAAAGCTTTTGGGGTAACAGTGGAGCTGTTTAAGAAGACTTTGAAATAATGAAAGGTAGCTTGTTCCACAAGAGAGGTTTAATAATTTTGGTTAAAAAGAGAAGAGACCAATCAGAAACGTTCTTGCTGGCAAAATCTGTGCTTCACCAAGACTACTGGACTGAAACTTCGATGGAGAGTAGTGGTTAAGAGAGAAGTGCCTGACACAGGTCAAACCTGTATTGAAAAAAGGCTTTTGAGGCATATGTATAGATAGTCAAAGAATAGCAGGTATAATATTTTAGGTTTAGAATCCAGTTTAGGGGAAAATCTTAGATTAATTTGAAATTTAATTATACAGAATGCTATGGTAATTCATTTAAAGAACTATAAAAAATGTAGAAAAAGTGTTGGACATCCCGAATATCAAACTTTGCAGAAGATTTGAAAACAGTACTTGAGATTACTGAAGTCTGAGGAATGCCACGGCGGTTGGGAAAGCTAGTTTTTGGCAGTACAATGGCAGATGAAACTTGGTGTTGGCAAGTGCAAGGTAATGCACAATGAAGAAAGTATTTAAAACAAAAAATGAATGAATTTTAAAAGTAACTGAAACGATGCAGTAGAAAAATAAGTTATTGTGGACAGCTCAATGAAACCTTGTGTTCAAAGTGAAGTCACAGTTGTAGAAGTAAACACGCAGGTATATGAAAATGGAATAGGAAACGATCGATAATACGCTGTAGAAATTCATGGTCCAGTTTTATTTGAAGTGCTGTTTGGTTGTCATCACCTGTATGCAAGAAAATACAGTCAAAGGTCTTCTTGAAGTGGGCAAAGAGGTGGGAAATAAACTGGAGAGACAAAAGGACATGGGACGAATGCATATAACGTATGTTTGAGAGAATGTAAGTTAGATGCGTCATATTCATACTTTATCCCAGTAGAAAGAGTGGCAAATTGGGAAATGACAAGGGGAAATGCTATTTAAGTTATATATTGACAATTCTAACTGATTCCTAGAAGATAGAGACACAAAGCTGAGGAGTTCCCACAAGAAGCTAAGACAGTATAACGAGTATAAAATCTTTTCAGAATGAGATTTTTTGTTCTTTGGAGACATAAGATAACTAGTACAATCTGTATGTATTTAGGAAGAAACCTCCTATATGGACAGTTTATAGACTATATGCCTTTTTATTTCTTTATGCTTTGTACTGTTACTTGCAGACACAATATGCTGTGTTTTGTGGACACCTACACTGAACTCAGTTTTTCTGTGTTTCTTGGATTTGTGTTTGGAATTACTTCAGCACTGTACGTTAGTGTAAGAATTATTATACAAATAATTAGGTAAGGTTCCTGCTGTTGCTGTATTTAGTTGGAAAATTTTTTATTGGATTTTTCTCTGTGTTATGAGAAGCGAGTTACGTTGGTGTGTATGAAGTCTTGCCTAAAGTCTTAACCTGGAAGGTGTGTGTGATTTGGGAGAAACAGTGGGAGGAACTTAATGTACATTTAGGAAGGTTTTTGTAAGGAATGTGTATCACTTGTTTCATATTTGTGGTTTTTGTCACTGTAGCTTTTAATTATTTCCACTGGAAGTGGGACCCAGCATTGTCTTCCATCTCTGAAATGGCAACAATACCTCTTAATGTCAGGGGAACTTCAGATTCCATTTTCTTATGTGTTTCTGTAGCATGGTAGTAGGTTATACTATAAAGGTATTATACCTAGAGCAAAGTAGTACTGTGCTTGCCCAAAATGTTCTAGCTATACTACACATAGCTTACTGTAGGTTTATAGGAATCTGTGCTTTAGAATGAGTTTATTTTGCTGCTGCATGTACATGTGCAACCTGATCAGGTTGAAACCAAAATTTCTGCAATGCAAGAATTGTAGGTTGTACGAGTCTTCTATTCTTTCCATCGGTGTTTGCAAAGTAACACTTCTTGGCTAGAAGCATGTTTTACAAATTAGGTGAGTCCTTTGGTGCTTGGCCAGGCTTTTCTGGCAGTAGTGGGAAATTTACTCAAGTAGACATCAAAGTCTTGTGCTGTAGAGTGCTGATCACGTGGGAGATGGAACTTCAACTTAAGTAGACATTAAATTAAGTCTCACAGTAGTCAGCCATAACATCATCTGTTTTTTCCCTTTCTTATGTGGCATCTCTCCTGAACATCAGCATGAAACTGTAAACATCTATCTTGTTGTGTTTAGCTGTGAGCATATACCTGAAAACAGGAAAGTCTACTAAACTGTTGTTTCCTCTTAGGACAAGCTACAATATTTTTTTTAGTACATAAGTATGCAACTATGAAAGTCTAATGTTTCCTGTCTAGTAAATGGCATTTTTTCAGAGTCTGCAGAGAAGTAGTTAACAAATGTGTCTGAAGTGGATGTACAGCATCTTCAAGCACAAGTGAAAGACATGCTATTGGCCTTTAGGAACTCAACTTTATTCTTGGTTTGTTGAGGGAGAGACAAAAAACATGTAAAGAAGGCCTATGAGGGTGTGAAGGAAATATTTCATCCCCACAGTATGAGGGAATCAAATGTGTACTAAGTGTAACAAGTAAAATTAAAGAAATATGCTGAAGATTTTTCTGTGAGAAAGTTTTAAGTATGTGTTCTAAACCGTCATAACTTAAATTCTTGATTTGCATGCCCCAGAAAAAAATATACTCAATTTCTAAACTGATACTTGGTTTTCAAGATGCAGTGTTGTCAGAATCTTTTTTCTTGACAACTAAACAACATTTAATGTAATGTACTAGTCTTCCCCTATATTCAGTATTTCAGTTTGATAGCTGGTTTTGTTCTCAGTTCTTCTGTAGAAATATGACTGTGCCACCACCAAATCTTTCCATGGAAAGGGTGCTTGTATTGGCTTGTAAGTTTGAAGAGGTAGGCATGATACATAGAGGTTGTGTAGTATTTTTAACATGGGTTATTAAATTGGACTTGAAGCATTGACTTGCTGCACGTTCTTTGATGACAAGTCATTTGATGAATTGGCTTTGAGAGGTTTTTTCAAATTGGTATAGACAGGTTGTCCTAATGTTCATGTTTCAGTTTGCTAGCAAGAGGTAGTGTTGAATTAGTAGAAACTAGTATGCATATTTAAGAAATAAATATGAAACATAATAAATCTATATAATAATATATTTATAATATTATATTAATATATTTATAATATTATAATTATAATAAATAAGAAATCATGGTTTTGTTAGTTTATGTTGTAGGAATTAGTTAAAGTATATAGCAGAAGTACACAGTTTAGTAGAACAGATGTGACCTTCATGGAGGGTGGTCTAGAAAAATAAGAATAGTCTTAAAAAAAAAGAATGGTTGCAGAATGGCTTGTTATACTTACAGATTTTTGGATCTCATCAGAGTAATTTTCTTTTAAAGTAATTTGCTTTGGGGCATAGTACATTTCTGGCCCTTAGACTGAAATGCTTTTAGGACGTGTTGAGACGATGGCTTAGTGGATGTAGACTTGTCTGCAGTTGATGTCAGCAACCAGCATGACTCAGTAAGCTGTGACCTTTAGAGATGCATAATTTTGGAGATTTACATCATTAAACTAGAGATAAGTTTTTAAAATTGTTTGACTATTTGAGTGTTGTTTGAATAAAAAGGAATAGTTGAATTTTACTAGTTTTTGAGTGCTTATCTGCAGTTTTGTGTTGTTTCCTTAATGTGTTTCTAGGGTGATGTTAAGGTTTTAAATTAAGTCAAGGTCTAAATCCCAATAAGGAATAGCTAGTGAAATTCTCAGGCATCTCCTTTTCTTGGTGTAAGTTTCTCCCACATACCAGTGTAAAAGAAGGCACTATGAGAGGTGAGAACAACAGGGCTGTGGGACAGACTTTGCTGTTCTGGTTTCCTATTTAATAAATTAACCTGAGATACTTCTAAGCTTGAATTTTCTTCTTTTGCTAGTAGTGAAGAAACTTTGTCCTGTATTCCACTTGAGCCCAGGTAGATCATTTAGAGAATGTTGCTTCAGCAGATGCAGAGGCACAACAATGTAGCTTTATACTGGAATTTAGCAAGGGAACAAGAGCAGCACAGCATCAGTTGACTTGAAATTATCTTTTTTCTTGTAAGGAGAGTCTGTCTTTCTTAGGTGTTCACAGGACCATCTGCCACATGGAAAATGGGTGCTACTGTAGTAGTTGGACTTGTCTCGGAGACAGTGAAAGTCAAACACAAAGCTATCAATGGAACTTGGTTCCATTGTGTTGCTTTAGATTTTTTTCCCCTTCTGCCAACCAAGAGTCTCTGGGTTTTTTTATTTTATTGTCTCCTCCTCCTCCACATTCTTCATCCTCTGAAGAGTTAAGTGGTTCCACTTCTGAGGCTCATTTACCTTGCATATAAATATTCTTATTTACAGCTGAGAATTCTTGCTCAAGCTGTTAAAATTATACTCTTTAAATGTTCATGAAACTTGCTGGTCTTAGAACTTAATCTGTTCTTTCAGTGCCTATTTTAAATTTTATTCTCTGATGTGTGCTTGACTCTTGCCCTGCCTTTAAGCCTTCTTGTTTTATGAATCCTTTCTTCTCTTTTCTTCATCTGCTATTTGCATTCTGATTATATGAAATTGCATTAAAACACGTAGCCTGTGGAGTCTCTGCTTGTTTAAGAAGGTATTTGTTCAACAGGCTAAATGGGAAAATGTTTTTTGTACTATGAAAAAAACCCCAGCCAAAATACCATGTAAAATACACCTGCTTCTTCGGGCTTCTTTTAAAATAAAGTTGTGTACTATAATGCAGCGTTTTTCCCTTTATAGAAAGAGTCTTCGCGAGGAAGACATAGAGAAAAGGAGGATATCAAAATTACAAAGGAGCGAACACCAGAAAGTGAAGAGGAAAATGGGGATTGGGAAACAAATAGAGAAGGTATGTATAAGGTATTGAACTCAGTCCCCTAATGCCTCAAAGAACTGTGGGATTTCTGGGCTGTGTGTCAAGTGGATTGCTTCAGGATTTGATTTTGAAGCAGAATACTTTCATGCAGTAGCTATTGATTTAATTTTTTTTTTGGAGGGGAATGAACAAGTTATCTGAGTTGGACTGCTACGGTGGTTAAACCAACTAGCTTTAAAAACACAGGCTTTTTTTTTTCTCTTTTGACTACTGAGGCAACAAAGAATTTAGGTATAGTCTACTCCATGGTGAATCTTTCACATTAAGGTCACTAGATGAATCCAAGTCGCATCTAAAGTAATTTTGGAACTGGTCAGTCTGAGAAGAAAGTGTAACTCCTTTGAATTCAAAAGTCAGCCATTTTTGTCGCATAATGTGTGATGGGGTAGACTGTTATTAACAAGGGCTCCATTAGAATGAGTATAATAACAGTTGAAGCTGGACATCGGTGAAATATTTATATTCTAAAAATACCTGAAGAATGCTAAGTGTCTTCCATTACCTTCTGTAGTCGCTTTGGTATGAGTTGGTGGGTGGGAGATTTTGGGTTTGGAGGTTTTTTTTAGTACTTACAAGGTGGTTTCACTGTTGATGAGGGCAGTTTTCTTCTGTCCTAAGTTCCACTTTTGTTAAAGAGTCCAAGTTCACCTGATAGTGATGCTACAGGAGCTTCTGCTGAACTGTGATGTTTCTGTAGTTTTCCAAGTGTCTTTGTTTCAGAAGTAGTTACAGTGTTGCAAGAAAAAAATGGCAATTCTGATCCCTTCTGAGGGAATTCAGATATAATGAACGTATTTGCAGTGAAGTGCACTGCCAGTTATAGGATTGAGCTTCTTGGAAATGTCTGAACTAGGGAGCTTTTCAATACTGTGTGCTAGAAATGTTGCAGGTCCTGTTTTGCTGTATCTTAAGCACAATACATGAATGGAAAAGTAGCCATAATATATATTCACTCCTTAGTATAATTTTTTTTGCACACTTCAAGAAAAATTGACCTATGACATGTATACATCGAAATAAAACCTGACTCAGAAACGTTTGAAACATAGAAACCAGGAGTTCTATGTAAATACATGGTGTGAATGTCTTAAGTCTTAGACACTGAGACTTTCATCTTGAGAATTCAGCTTTTTTTTTCAAAATAGTGTCAATTTTTGGTATATGGATGAAGTAGAACTACTATCTGTTAAGTTCTAGTGAGTGCTATATGAGTTGATGGATAGACTGGGAAAGAACCTATGCTGTTAGGAACTCCACCTTTCTCTAAACTATTCCCATGCATTCATGACAAATGAAGGCAATTTGTAGACTGAGTTTAGTTATTGCGAAACCTTTTATATAGTTCCTCTATGTAGGAAGGAAGTGAAAACTAATAACTTTTTAATGAAGTCATCTTTTCTCTGACAGATGTTTTCCCAAAATGCTTTTTGAGCATTAGACCTAAATAGCCATAAACAAAATTAACGTAAGCAGAGTGAGTAAATTAAATTTTCAGTAAGATTTCAGTTGCAAGGTTGGAAGCATATGACATTAATTGTCCATGACTTAATGAAAAAGTGAGAGAAATAGCACTTTTCTAATGGGAAAACCAAACAGTGATAATGTTGTAAAACCCGATGTAAACTCTTGAAGTGTGTGTTTATCCAATAAAAGTGTTCATACTGAGCTCTTCCCTTATTTTAAAATCAATGTCTACATGTAATTAAGTAAGTGTATCAGTTGATTTGTAAGACACTGTATTAAATCCCCTAGTATCATGCATCACTATATAAATCTGTTTCATGTGATTTTCCCAGTTAAATGGTGCTTTACATAATTTTCGGTCTTTTTGAAAACACACAGTTTTGATTTGTTTTTGTTGTTGTTGTTTAAGTAAGTGGTTTACTCTGTCTCCTTTGATGATGAATGTCCATGAAAGAAGTTAAGATGTTTTTTTTAATGATGTTTAGGAGTTTACCTTCAGGTTGTATGGAACTAACTGAAGTTACTTCAAGTTTGCACACATAATTGGAGAAGAAATTTGGCATTCATTCCTTGATCATTCATGCAGTGCTTAAAAGTCATGGAAATATATATGCTTGGCATTCCCTATGCTAAATGTTACTGTTACATTTTTCATAAGAAATTGTTTACTAATCTGTTTACTTTTTTTTCTTTACATAAAGACTCTGATAATGGAGATGTTAATTATGATTATGATCATGAGCTGTCTTTGGAAATGAAGCGCCAAAAGATTCAGAGAGAACTCATGAAACTGGAACAGGAAAACATGGAGAAACGAGAGGAAATAGTAATTAAAAAAGAGGTTTGTATTATGTAAATGTGAGATAAAAAAGACAAGTCATCAGCCACTTCATAGGCTTCTAATTGTTTCGCAGAAGACTTAAGGTTTTTGGGCTACAAATGCACTATTGTGTTACATAATCGTAAATAACTGACACGTATATAATGAGTATGTGACTTGAGTCTTAGGAATGAGTATCTCATCAGTCATCCAGCACAATAACCAAGTTTTCTCCTTTGTGAAGTCAGGTATTAAATGAGTAGCATTTAATGCATTTTAACGATACAAAATGAGTAAGATTTGTAACAGAGAGGACATGTAAAAGAAAACAAAAGGCATTTGCCAATCTCATTTTTCAGCTTGCCTTGTAGTAACAGAGTAAAGTATAATAACAAAGTTCTAAGTGTTAGAAACGCTAAAATTTGGGGAAGATTAAAAAAAAAATCCTCTAAGGATGTCTTTCTTTTTCAGACAAATATGACTGTTGTGAGTATACTGATTTTAAACTTTTAGTTACAGGTTTTGTAATGTATTACAGAGTACCTCACGTTCTTTTCCTCCGTGCTTTATGTTGTCTTCCTTTTATGGTGTTCTTTGCAAACAATGTGATTAGCTTGAAGTAGAGAGGTACATGGTTAAGATCTTATACTCTCTCACTTGCTGAATTTACATATTTTTTACATATTTGACACATATATCAGCATACGCTTATGCTTTTGAGCATCAATATCTTATTGGTTAATTATATTCTTTCCCTCAAGATTTCTCCAGAGGTGGTTAGATCTAAATTATCACCATCGCCATCACCACGAAAGTCTAGCAAATCTCCAAAACGAAGATCTAGTCCCAAATCATCATCTTCAGCTAGTAAGAAAGACAAGAAAGCATCTGCTGTCTCTTCACCACTTTTGGATCCGCAGAGGTCAGTATGTAGATGCATCTTGCAAGAGAGTGAGAACAGAGCACCACACTTATATTTATTACTGGAGTTTTCAGGTTTTCCATTTTCCTTGCTTTCAGTGCCCTTGATTATATAACTTTGGGGGAGGGTCTCTAAATTGTGCATTGTGAATAATTTTATGCAGAAAATTGTTATATGCATGTAGTTGTCAGTTGATTATTTTCATGGTTTACAAGCAGATCTTTTCCCTTTGAATGTCCAGAGTCTTTGGGAGGTGACGAGAGAATACAAACCATTGAAAAGTGGGAAACACTTTTGTTTCAAATGCTCCAGTCTGTGAAGCAGCCTCTCTAAACTGAAGTGTTTAAAGTTTGACCAACTGCTCATTCTGTTGGTATTGCATATTACTGTTCAAGAAATAATGTGTGGCTTTCAAGACAGGGAATTTCTCAGAACTCAGGAGAGGATGAGAAGTGAGGGATGGGAGGGCAGGGAAGAATTAAGGTTAAAGTATGTAAAAATCACGGGATTTTAGCTGCATGCTGTGCCACCAAAGTCAGTCTCCAAAACCTGTGTCTGAAGTTCTTGCTGGCCACAAGACATTTTGAATTGTTGGTTACAGCTTTTAGATAGGAGAGAAATTACTGCAGCAGTGTACCCAAATGCATCTATATCTGCTAAGTGAACATCCCCTTTAAAATAAGGGCAGAACGACATTGTTTCTGCTACAGGAATGGTATAGCATGTGCTGGTATGCTACCGACATACAGTATGCAGTGATACCTAGTTGATAGGGTTTATCTTAGTGGTAAATTATGTGGAAAATATATACTATTTCATATTGTGATATAATACATAATCAAGAATATTTAGATGCTTCATCCTGTCAGGTAGTTAACATTAAATTGAAAACATGAGTAGTTCAAGTAGTTTTGTGTATATGGTTGGGGTATTGCATTGCAGAAATGGGAGCCTAAACAGACAAGGTACTCTGTAGTGTTTGTCTTCTGATGTGTACAGTTCATGTAAGGGCATTTTATCTTTGAGAACTGGTTTTGTCTGAACAAGAGCAATTCCTGGTTTTGTTCACTTCCTTCAAAAAAAAAGACTATAAATCGAAGAGCTGAACATAAATTTTTACCATCTCTATTCACCCTACCGTCAAGTTCAGCTATTGAATGGTGCTTGCTAATGGAGTTGGTAAATCCTGTCCTAAAAGCTTCAAGGTCTTTTATAACTTTCCTGTCAATGTCTGAGAAATTATTTTTTAAAATAGTTGTCAGCTCTTCATTCTTACACCCACCCTCCCACCTGTTAATTTCTCTCTAGGAGTTCTAAAAGTAACCAGAGTAAAAAGAAAGGTCCTCGTACCCCTAGCCCTCCTCCTCCAGTACAAGAGGAAACTCCCCTGGGGAAAAAACACAAAGAAAAACATAAAGCAAAAGAACGTTCAGAAGAAAAGGCAAGGGAGGTAAAAGAGAGAGGCCGTGACTTTGAAAGGCACAAGGAGAAAAAAGAAAAGCAGAGGTAAGTTATATTGCATCATTAGCTTTTAACTGTAGTGTAACCTTGCTTTTGAAGTTATCTTTTATAGAACAGTGAACAATAAGGGTGGTTTTACCTGCTTTGCCAACAGCCTTTTCAGTACTCACAAAGTATTTTCAGTGTGTTATATAGATGGGTTGATAAACTATAGCTAACAGATTGGTAGGTTTTAATTACATAACTTAGTAAGTTTGTAAAATGGTCCTTTGAAAGATTCATTGCTTCTCAGGAATTTGGACCTTCACCAGTGAAACAGGTTGTTTGCCAAAATCTTTATCAAAGTCATTCACGTGTCTGATTGCTTGCTTTTCTGAGATCTTAGAGGACTAATAATCTTTGTAAGTTGTCAGTGTGCATTTAGACTCTCCCTAATCTTCAGTAGGTTAAAGTATTCTTGTAGTCAAAGGCTACTGATATTTTAGAATTGCTTCACTTTTGCGTATATACATATTAATATATTAAAATAAAAGGTGGACTACTATGACTATTCCATTATTTGCTGGAACATACATGTCTGCTTGAGCTGAAAGATTGGTGAGCTGCATTTTTATGTCCTGTGTTTCCTTGATGAACGTAGGCTACGTGTTCTTAAGTCTTGCTTTGTAACTGGCATAGCAAAGACGAAGGATTGGAAGAGCAGTGAATTGTGTATTTTTAATTGCTTAAATAAATTACACCATACTTACTTGAAAGTATTTTATTTCCCTCATGATTGCACTCTCCATTAATGGAAGGAAGTCGCAAGCAGTAGAAAAGAATATTCTAGGTAGTGCTGAAAGGATCAAGACAGTACTTGTCTTATCATTGTACTATAATCAGCTATTGCTGTGGTGACTACAGCCTTATATTTCACTGTTGGATTTTAGTTTTGGTTTTTTTTCCCAGTACGTAATAGAAATGAAGTTGTAATGTCAAATCTCTATGAGGTACAATCAGTGAAATAGTTGAAGGTTTTGACAGATTACTTTCATTCACTTGCTCCTGGGATTAGCCCCTAAAAATGTGTCTGAGTTTGAAACTGCCTGAGTAAAGTTCTGATATTGTAGAAATTTTTAAATAAGGTAACAAAGTATTTCTCCATTGATAAGAATTCTGTTTCACCACTACATGAAATAATAGGTAAAATTACAAGAAGGTTTTTTTTGTTTTACCATGTTCTAGTTTCTACAGTCCAGTGTAGGAAGAAATTCAGTGCATATTGTGCATTCTTGGGTTTTGCTAGCTTAAGGTAATTTCATATGTGAAATTACAGAAGGAACAAATGATTGTATAACATAGCTCTTAATATCATAATTGCAGGTTCTGTCTTGGACATGTTTGTAGTTTCTTAGAAATGTGCTAATGCCGTCTTATCCCTGTTACACAAGCTGCTGTTTATGTTTCCCAGGGATCCCTCTGAAAGCTCCCGTAGACAGAAACGTTCTCCTAGTCCTGCAGATCACTCTGGCAGTAACTCTTCCCCTTCCAGGGAGTACTCACCACCAGCTGCAAGGCGAAGGCAAACCTCCCGAGCTCCAGCCAAGACAACAACTCACAAACATAACTTCTCACCCTCTCGCAGGTGGGAGGTCAATTCCATGGATTTTATTTCCATGAGTAATTCTAGTTTGGAAACTTTCTCTCTTAGTTTGGCTACTTGCTTGTGTGTTTGTTGTGAATATGTTTGTGCCTCAAACACTTGAACTAAGACCTTTTTTTTTTTTTTTTTTTTTTGCTACATTGGGAGTACCCATCATGTCAAGAACACAAGTCATGGTGAAAGTTTCCATTTACCAGTTCCTCTCAAATGTTTTGTCTTCAGGTAGAACTTCAGAAGTCTGATACGAGATATAGTCAGTCTGTGATCCTTCGGAAACTTTCTTCCTCCCTAACCTTCCCCTTCTTAAAAAGTAGGACATGGGAAAATCTTTTACCTTGGAGATGGGAAAGGAGCAGAGTTTCTCTATTCTAAAATGGGTAAAGTGATACAAAGGTCCTGGTTCTGCACATCTTTCTGGAGAAGCAGGCACAACTGGCTAAACAGTGGTATACAAAGCTTTTTGCAGGAAGCTTTAGGGAAGGTGTCATATCTGTAAGTTCTTGGGGCTTTAGAGAAAAATGTTTTACCACCCATTAAAAATGGAATAGGCTCCTTATTTTGGTCTGAAAGAGTGTAAGCTCAGGTTTAGAATGGCAGTGCTAAATACTACTGTAGTCCCGTGTTTGTATAATGGAAAGTGAGGCATTCTTGTTTTCTGCACCTCTGTTGAAGGGTGGGGGAAGCTCTAGATGTCATATTATTTCTGCATGCTGATAAAACAAGCAAAATAAAACCCACCCATTCAGCAATCCAAAGAGATGTAAGCAAACTGTGTGGCTTCTGTGGTGACTCAGTTCAGCTGGAACAACGTTGGATTGTTTTATGGTAGATGTCACTGATGGACATTTTTACAATATTGGATTCTTTGTAGGGAAGAAAGATCCTCCTGGAGCAGTAGTACAGAGTCTGCAAAATACCTCTTCAGTACTCTTTTCCCTGTGTTTTAGCTTACTCCAGTGTCCTGGTTTCAGCTGAGATAGAGTTAACTTTCTTTCTAGGAGCTGCTGCAGTGCTGTGATTTGGCCTCAGCATGAGAATAATATTGATAAGACGCAGATGTTTTAGTTATTGCGAAGTAAAGCTTACCCAAGTTTCCCACACCCTGCCCATGAGCAGGTGTACAAAATGCTGGGAGGGAGCATGGCCAGGACAGCTGACCTGAACTGGCCAAAAAGATATTCTGTACCATAGAACATCATATTCAGTATATAAACTGGGAGAGTTGGCCAGGAGCTGCCAATAGCTGCACAGGGATGGGCTGGGCATCAGTCGAGGTGAGCAACTGTGTTGTGCATCGCTGTTTCTCTTGGTTTTCTTCTTTTTCTCTCTCTTTTTCTCATCTTGCTTTTCATTGCTATTATTCTCACCATCATTATTATATTTTATTTTAGTTTAGTTTTTAAACTGTTCTTATCTCAACCCACAGGCTTTCCATTTTTCCCACTCTCCTCCCCATCCTGCTGGGGGTGGGCGGGGGAGTGAGCGAGTAGCTGTGTGGTACTTAGTTGCTGGCTGGGGTTGAAGCATGACGTCCAGTAGTTTGCTCATCACTGCCTGCTTGTATCAAGTGTTGTGCAAGGGAATGTTAAGCAGGGAAGATAAATGGGCCTTCTGCTAGAAGCAGGGAAGGATATTTGTAATATTTTGTCTCCATTCCATTGAAAGCCTTCCATGCAAGCCAATTTTGGTAACCCTGTGTTTCAAAATAGTGGTTTCACAAGGAAAAATAAATGTAGTCTTTAAAGACAGTAAGTCATGTAAGTCTTTTGGATTCTGTCAGTCATATCTAGCCCTTACAGAATTTTACCTTGAGTGCTTTGGAAATTTTATTACTAATTCCAGGTCATCTGTTTCATTTGTGTATGAATTGTCATCTTAGAGGCATGCAGGCTACTTGTTTCCTCAGGAGTAGTGAGGTTTTTGAAGATATGTTGTCCAAGTGTGGCTTTTTAACTCCTGCTCTTCTTGTCATCTCTGGAGTTTTGTGAAGTAGAAGGGACTTAGGAGTTAAGGATGGTATATATTTCATGAGAAAAGATACTTGCAAGTTACTTTGATGCTGTAAGGGGAAAAAAAGCCCCACTACCGAGCCTAAAGACTTGAAGTGTGGTTTTGTCCAAATTAGTCATATTATGAGGAAATTTTTTACTGTTGTGTAAATTATCTTCAGTCAGTGATGGGATTTTGGAGATCAGAGCTATTTAGTAATTAGCATTTTCTTATTCTGTCAGATGTGAGTTTTCCATGTTTGTGTAAACATTCATGTTTGCTGACATTTTAAGTAGCTATGGATGTGTTTTTTCTGGATCTAAGAGTTATTTAAAGATCAATCCTTACAATAAAAGATGTTAGAAGTGTATAAGAAGGAGATGCTATTGCTTTGTAAAAAAATTCAATGCTGTTGTAAACAAAAAATCTTAGTTACACCTCATAAAAATTATTTGTGTAATTTTTTTTGAACTCCAAAAAGGATTTTATACTGAAGAAAAGAGAAGTCTATTTGGGGCTGGGTGAGAAGATAATGATTTTTTTTTGCCCCTTCCCCCCCGCCCCTTCCCCTACATTCTGGTAGCATGTAATACAATTTTCATTGGACAAATTTTTCCTGGGTATTAAATAAATAATAATCATTTAAAGTTAAGCATATTATGAAAGCATATACCTGACACCCTGGAGGGAAGCCAAGTTTGATGTTTTATAGAAACAGCACATATTTTCAGCAGAAAGAAGGTAGAGAATACACAAATTATTTTAATTGCTTTTTTGTATGGTGTGTTAAGAACCTTTCAAGTCAAATTGTTACACGTGCCTGTTTTAACTCCTCCTTGCAGGTCTGCTTCTCCATCAGGTCAGCATCATTCTCCCATATCCTCCAGACATCACTCCTCTTCCTCACAGTCAGGCTCCTCTGTTCAAAGACATTCCCCTTCCCCACACCGCAAAAGAACTCCTTCTCCATCCTATCAAAGGACAGCTTCCCCGCCTGCAAGGCGGTCATCTTCCCCCTATCCCCCACACTCTTCCTCTCCACCTCAGAGGAAGCGAAGTCCTTCGAGACACCGATCTCCTGGAAGAGACAAGGGAAGACACGATCGTGATCGGACTTCACAGTCTCATGACAGGCGCCACGAAAGGCGGGACGGTATGAATGAAAAATAACTCTTCAGAGTAGTTTTTATTTGTTTGCAAATTGCATTTTGGACCTTGATATTCAAATTGTGACATTGTCTGCACCCACCCCAGTGGCTAGGGGGTGAAGAAAATATTAGCTGTGTTTATTCTTCCTGTGCTGGTTGTGCTGTTTGCAGGTACTGTGTATTAGAGTACCCCTGATAGACCTGCTTATATAGACTCAACTGATGGTAAAGGTGCTGTAGGTATCTATGTAGGTGTTCTTGGTGTAATGCAGTGGTTGTTGTCAGTAGGTAAGTGATTTTCACAGCAGGGTACTCCTAAGTAACTATTACTCTTTCCTGTGAGATGTCCAAATCCAGTCCCCACTGATTGCTGTCTATTGTCTTTGTTACTGACATTAAGTGAGGTGTGTGCAAAGAAACAGCCATTCCCTCTGGAAATCTGTAGAGCTGTTTGAACAATATGTGATGAGCAAACATGCTGTGCCTTGACAGACGGATTACAAAGAGTATGTGTGACAGCTCTATTTTCGACTGGCTGTAAGCTTACCTTCCTGTAGCACTAATATTATAAATATGTAATTAAAAAACCCCAAAACAAAAGAAACCCCAAACTCAAACCAACAGATTTTAGCAGGGTATTGAGGCCTTACAAGTGGTATAAATATACCACAAATTCTCTGAAAGTGTGTGTGTGTGTGTGTGTGTGTGTAGAAAATAAGAGGAATCTATGATTGGAGGAGTAATTACCCTACCTTAATTACTGAAGTGTGCTTGCTCTTTAGTATGTTTGACATTTATTGTTATTATACTTAATGTCTTTTGAACGGATAAATATTGGTAGAAATCCATATTTACAGTAAGATCTTTAAAGCTTACTAAATGTATAGATAGATAATCCAGCATGATCTTGTCCTACTTACATATTAATTTTGATTAGTTAAGTGTATTTTGACATATGTTATTTTAGTGTTATTTGCGTGCTAAATGTATGCTTGCTCTGATTAAGCCGGGTATATAACATTCTTTTGAACATTTTACAGAAACAAGAGGGAAAAGAGAAAAAGAAAGAGAAACAAGAGATGATCGTGATTATGACCAAGAGCAGAGTACCTCCAGGGACCACAGAGATGACAGAGAGTCTCGTGATGGAAGAGATCGGAGGGACACAAGAGACACCAGAGATCGGCGGGAGCCACGGGAATCCAGAGATACTCGAGACTCCAGAGACACGCGGGATTATAGCAGGGATACCAAAGACAGTCGTGACCAGAGAGACTCGCGCTCCACACGAGACTCCCACGACTACAGAGACAGAGAGAGTCGTGATGCCCATAAAAAGGATGACCAGTATCAAGATGACTTGCGCAGCTATGGAAGATCCCATGGCAGAGAGGAGAGCTCCCGTGCTGAAACAAGGAATGACTCTAGGAGTGACTCCAGAAATGAGAGCAGAAGTGATAGAACTGGCAGAAGTCGAGGCAGAGGTCCAGAATTATCTGACAAAGGTATTGCTTAATTTAAAAATTCATGTGTCTCTATCATTGAAGATTGAATATTTGCATTCGTACTGCCTTGTTTGATATTTGGTATGCAAGTACTGCCAAATAGTTCATGCTTTTAAAACTGTGTTCAATTCTGTTGTCATTAGATTAAAACTGTTGTTGAAATTTATAGCACTTCTATGTTTTCCATGCTTTCAAGTGGTATAACATTGGTATTCTGCCATCCCATTTTAAAACAAAGCCTAACCCTTACATCACTCAATGTTTCTGAAACCCTAGGTTTTCCCATTGGCTACAAACACAATAAGAAGCTGATGTGTAGTGGAAAATTCCTAGGGGGTAGTGTGTTTCAAAGCATGGGGCATCAGGGTTTTTGTGCTCTTTCAAAAACAACTGCATGTCTTAGGTGTCTGAAAACCATCTTTCACACACACCCACCTCTCCCTGCCTCACCACCTTGCCCCATCCGATTTCCAAAAAGTGTGACTTTAATCTTTAAAATGGTTTCTGAAGTCTGATGCATTTTAAATAATAACAATAATAATAGCTTTTAATAATCTAGAATTTATTTTGCTTTTTCAGGCTTGTTGTGACATTTTCATTGGGGAAATGACATACAGTTTTTACAGGGAGAATGATCTCTGCTTTCTCTGCCTATTCTTGCTGCACTGTCTACTAGCTTAGAGCTTACTCAGAAAAAATGTGAACTGGCATTTGGACTGATATTTCTAGTCAGGAGATCTTGTACTATGACTAGGGGATGATGATTTAGAAAGTCTTGATTTTGCAGTTTGCAAATAATAACTTTACAGTTAAAACATGTGAAGTTTGAGTTGTTGGTTAAGGAGAGTTTAATGTTACAATCTTTATGTCCATGAACAGCTAATTCAAATTTATTAGATGTTAATACATCAATTGATATAAAATATCAATGGATTTCCTTACGTGTGGAAGCTTACATTTTGTGTTGCTACATCTCCATTAGGAAGTCGGGGGACTAGAGGATCCCAGGTTGATGGTCACAGCAGTAGTGGAAACTACCATGACAGCTGGGAATCGAGGAGTAGCTACGCTGATCGGGATCGCTATGACAGTCGGGATCAAGCACGGGATTCCTCCTTTGAAAGAAGACATGGTGAACGGGATAGGCGTGACAACAGAGAAAGAGGTATTTTAATGTCTGTTTTTACTCATGCGTCTGTAGTCAAATGTACATGTGTGAATGTGTGTGTTTCTCTTTCCCTCGTTTTTCTTCCTTGTTCTGCCCCTACACCGATTCATAAATAGCTCATCTGACACCACACACTGACACTACTCCTTGATGTAAGATAAATACTGTTGTAAGATCGTTCATTGGCATTGTATACACGAATGCTGTCACCTTTCTCCAGCCCTGTGGCTAGATTTTGGCATCTGTTTACTCATCCTACTAGTATTTAAACAAAGTAAATGTCAAGGGATTCCATTTTACAACTTCATTGTAAAATGCTTTTGCCTCCCCCTCCACTTCATGTACATAAGCATGTAAGCTTAGAGTTATGATTGCATTTTATTACTGGTTCTGTTTGTCTGTATAGAAACATTTTGCTTTTGTACTGTAAATTGCTTGAGTGTGTTTTGGGGAAGGCCTAAACTAGACTGACAATTATGAACTGATTGCTATTAAAGTAAGTGACAGAGTAAATTTATGAATAATTCAAAAATTTATTGTCTGGAGGGTTTAACAGTAATGAGTGCACTGCTATTGTCAATAATAATTAGCTAGTAAGTGTTAATACAGATACCAGTGATCATGAAAAGAGTATGCATGACCTTTTTTTTACATACTGTGCAAGATGTCAGACTTCTGTACCAGCAGGTGTACGGTGTTGGCTTGAGGGAATTTAGTAGCAGCTCACACTCTGGAATATATTTGTATTGCCCACTGATTAAGAGAACTGGAGGAGTCAGGGAAATGAAAATAGCACGAAAATTAAAAGAGGAGCTGTGAAGGCTAAACATAAAATTACAGCGGGTTATTTTCTGTCTTGAGTTTTGATTTATGGGTGACAGATACATTCTAGCTCCTGTGTAATTTCAGTTTTTGGAAGAGATATTTTGCATGCCACTTTGACAGATACTTTTTAGCCTGTTGAAATGGATCTTTTGTTGCTTGTTCTTGTGAAACGCTCTGCTTCAGATTCTCTCTTCAAGGCACGATTTGAACAAACCTAAACTCCAGGCTTCCTTTTTCATGTCAGCTGTAAAATCCTGAAGACTGAATGTATCCTGGGGGTTGGCTTTTGCAGTCTAGCTTTCATCTCTTTCACCTCCCCAGCCCAAATAAATCCTACACATATATAATGGCATTTTGTGCCCTTCATATCCTAACAAGTTCTTAATTTATTAAGAAAAACAGCAAACATCCACCCCCAAAAAACCAAACCAAACCCTAAACCAACAGAAAAAAACTTGGAAATAAAAGCATGTAATCACAACAAAATGAATCCCTAGGAGGGAAGTTGCTTGGAACGGGTTGTGTTTCTCTGTGGGGGGAAAAATATAAAGAGCATGAATTCAGAATTTACTGTCTACTTCCATAAAAAATTAGATCACTTTATGTTAATAGCAAATCCTCAGAGTTACAATTCAGGACATTTTCTCTAATTAGACTACAGTTTTAATATCTGTCATTCTGAGAAAAATTGAGATAGATTTTGGTTGGTACTTAGTTCTGTGATATGCAAGGAGTATGATTTTAAAACGCAAGCTTGCAAATTTGAGCTTTCTTTATTCAACTAAGGCATATATGGGAGTGTTCCAAACAATCACTGGAACAGTACTTCAAAAAATCAAGTCACATGAGAAGTGCTGACTATCTGCATTTAATTGTATAATACACTTGCAGTATTTAATTCACATAAGACTTTCATATGGATGTTTTGTCACCAAAACTAACATAACAAATAAGAGTTACAGAACTGCTTTATAAAATCTAACACTTAGTATGCACAGTAAATCATATTAGTGTTATAGGCCCCATTAAAAGAATGTGAAACCTGTTCACGGAACTGATTGTATGGATTGATGGTTTACCTTTTTAAAAAGGCAGAAATGTCACTCAACTTTGCTTTTACTTTTACCTGGTAACAGGGGAGCATTAAATCATTGTTAATTCACTCAAGAGATGAAAATTGATTAAACTGATGGAAATGCACGTTTTATTGATTTAGTTCTGTCCAAACTCTGCCTGCTCACGCCTAGTGGACATTGTCTCAATTTACAGCGAAGTGCACTCTCAGCCTCAGAGTAATGGACCGAGAAATACCAACCTCTATTCATGCCATTTTTTTCCTCTTTTGTATAGTGCTTTTATATATATATTGTAGGAAAATGGTTTTATTGATTTGTTGTGGCTCAAATACTACGAACATGAGCACAGAAATTGCTATGAAGTAGTCAAAACTTACAGAAATACTCAAAAAATACCCAAAATACAATGAACAATATGTAGATAAGTCTGTGGAGAGTAAATATAATTGGGTAAGTCAGATTTCACTGCCTTCAGAATCAGTCATTTTCGACGTTTAGTTTTCCCTCTGACTCTAATCTACTGTCTCAACAACAACAAACTCAGATTCTAAACTGTAAGGCTCTGCAGTGAACACAAATGAAAATCTTTCCCTATCTCATCCTTGCCTCTCCATGTCTTGTGGATTTGGTTGTATGTTTCTATGCAGGGATCTCTTCCGTGATGAGACAGGCCAGTATTTCTAATTTTGCAGAAACTTCTACTGTGTTGTAAACAGCTTGAGTCCTTGTAAAGCACTTGACTCCTAATAGATTTAGGAAGTAAAATCTTTGTACAGAAGCCTTAACATTTCTTATGCATGCCATTCCCAGCTTTTTAAGATCTTACACGAGATTTGGAATCATTGGGTAATGCAATAGTAATAGCTATGCTGTGAGGCATACATTTGTCTTTTGAAGCCATTCAGAAAAATCTGGTAGAAAATTAATTTTTTTTTTGCAACTTCTGGTTAAATAAGTAAAGCCCACTTCCTAAATGTTGAAAAATTCTTTCAAAATTAGTTCTGCTTTTTGTCTTCCTTCCTCCCCAAAGAAGAATATTCAGATTTCTGCAGGGAGTTGCTTTTCATTTAATGCAAACCAAGATCTAGATTGTCATGGCTCTTTTGTTTTTATTAGTGTAGTGGAAGTAGTGTATATCCATTTAGCACTTGGTAATCAAACCCGCTTCTGTTTGCAGATCAGAGAGCAAGCTCACCGGTACGACACCAAGGACGGAGTGATGATCTCGAGCGGGATGAGAGGAGAGAGGAGCGAAGGGTGGATCGGTCTGATGACAGGAGAGATGAAAGGGCCCGGGAGAGAGAGCGGGAAAGGGAGAGGGACCGAGAGAGGGAAAGAGAAAGAGACCGGGAAAGAGAGAGGGAGAAAGAAAGAGAGTTGGAACGAGATCGCGCTCGGGAACGGGAGAGGGACAGAGAGCGGGACAAAGACAGGGACCGTGAGCGGGACCGAGACAGAGACCATGACAGGGAAAGGGAACGAGAGAGGGAGAGGGAGAAGGAGCGGGAGCGAGAGCGGGAGGAACGCGAAAGGGAGCGAGAACGAGAGAGAGATCGGGAGCGCGAGCGCGAAAGAGAGAGAGGTCGAGACAGAGACAAAGAGAGAGACCGCCAGAGAGACTGGGATGACAAAGAAAAAGGAAGGGAAGACCGCAGGGATAAGAGAGAAGATATTAGAGAAGAAAGAGGCTCAAGAGATGTCCACGAGGAAAGAAAATCCAAGTGAGTGGATCTGAATATTTCTTCAGTCAAAGAAAAAAAAAAAGGCAGTCTTTTACTGTTGAATTTGTTAAGTTAGTAGACAGGGAAGTATCTTAAGGAAGAAGACACCCTTTTTATGCCTAGGCTTGGTCTGGAGCTGTGTCTCCCCTGAATCTGTGTGGCATATGCTGGTAGCCCCCAAATTGGTACTATGCTGGTGAAGTTAGTACAATGTTTTGTTAGTGCTGAATCATGGAACTACTCGTGAGCTAAGAGTTGAGTCAGACAATAATCATTTTCCCTTCTAAGTATGCTTGCATTGTCTTGCCTTTAGAATACAGGCATTCATGGAAACATAGTAGAAAACCGGTACATTTTGAAGCCTGAAATTCAGATCGCAGTTAACTAGGTCAGGGTTTGTGACTTTTAACTTGGGTTAATTAAATTTCTTTGGAACATGCATTACCCTTTGCACTACTAAATTTCCAATACTAGAAGGCTACCAGTGAAGGCATGAACAATATCCCAAGCATATGTGTTGTGCTTCCTTTAAGTGCAATAGCTGTTACTTGGAATGACAACTTAAAAAAACACAGAACTTCGTGGCATCTTTAAATATCTTTTGTATGAGGTGTTTAGGCTTCAGGGATTGTATTGATGATAAAGAATTCTGAAGAAATTTGATGGTGCATGTTCCTTGTGCAGGAAGCGTCACAGAAACGAAAGCAGTCCAAGTCCCCATCAGTCACCCAAACGTCGCCGTGATCATTCTCCTGATAGTGATGCTTACAACAGTGGAGATGATAAAAGTAAGTGGGAGTGGGCTCTCTCTGCAGCTGGACCCAGCTTAAACTCTGTCTATGGAAAATAACTTGCAGTTTTAAACAGAAGAAACACGGGGAAAGTTTTGTAAGTGTTCCCCATACTTTAATGAGCACTGCCGTTTTTCTTCATCTTTATTTGTTGTTTTTCTTCATTTTGTCACTATGTGTTACGTCCGCCAGGTGATAGTGACTTCCACATCTCCTGTTTAAGATGCACATTTACCAAGTTGAAAATTGTCTGTTGCTGCTCCAGCAGTAGAAAAGCTTAAGAAATATAACTGAAGTAATGGGTTATGTGTTTTACTGGGCACTTTTTTTGGCATGCAGAAGACAGCAAATGCTCACACGTTCTCCTTCCTACACAATAAAAGCACTTTCTATTTTGCATTTTGCAGATGAGAAGCACAGACTCCTGAGCCAGGTTGTGCGACCACAGGAATCCCGGTCACTGAGCCCCTCTCACGTCACAGAGGAGCGGCAGAGCCGCTGGAAAGAAGAAGAGCGAAAATCGGACAGAAAGGAAAGTTCCCGGCGCTATGAAGAACCAGAGTTTAAAGAGAGGGTTTCTTCAGCAGATAAGCAAAGAGAGCAGCCAGATGCTTCAGAAGGCTCCCGGTCCAGGGTTCAGGAAAATCTTGGACACCGTCCTTCTGAAGAAAGAGATGCTTCTGATAGAATGCATGATGACAGCAAGAAGAAGTCTAAGATACAGAAAAAGGCCACAAAGAAGAAGAAAGATGATGACAGCGGGGTGGAAAGGTACGCTAATGAATCAACAACTGAGGAAAGCCAGGTCTTTTCCCCTAAGAAAGGTCAAAAAAGGAAAAATGTGGAGAAAAAGCGGAAGAGATCCAAGGGTGATTCTGAAGTTTCTGACGAAGAAATTGTTCCACATCATAAAAAGAAAAAAGGCCCAAGAACCCCGCCTGTAACTAAAGAAGAGTTGGTTGAAGCACCACCTGAGAAAGCTGTGGCAGAAATCCCCACAAAAAGAGAAGATACAACATTTAGCGACTGGTCAGATGAAGATGTTCCTGAACGAGGTGACATTGTTGTTCCAGAAAGAAGCACTGAGGATTCCCATAGAAAAAGTCACAGGACGAGGGGAGAAAAGGTGGAAGCCCCTCATGTTACTATAGAGGATGGACCACACCGTAAGCCTGTGGACCAGAAGCGCAGCAGCAGCCTCGGTAGCAATCGGAGCCATGCCTCAAGCAGGCTTAGATCCCCCTCCAATGAGTCAGCGCATCGCAGTGGAGACGATCAGACTGGACGGAAGAGGATCCTGCACAGTAGCTCTAGGGACAGGGATAGGGACAGGGAGAGGGAGAAGAAAAGCTTGGAAATCACTGAAAGGAAGTCCAGAATTGATCAGTTGAAACGAGGGGAACCCAGTCGCAGCACATCTTCAGGTACTGAGATACATTTTAGTGAGACTGACCTATCATTCTGTGTACAAATCCCAAATTGGTCTTGCATGGCTCTAATTAGTGTGACGGGAGAGGGAGATGCTGTCTGCTTTTCATTGTAAAACTAGAATAAATTAAGATGCCTTTAAGTGTTAACTTATTTGAAAAGCTGATTCTCAGTGGGCTGGATTACCATTTTGTTTACACCAGAACATTCAGTTGGATTTGGTTCATGCTGTCTGGGGAATAAAGTAATTTGTAGGACCAGAAGACCTCATAGAGAAAATGCTTGTGCTAACAGAACATTGAGGTAGTTTTATCGTCTAAATAACGTTCCTAAATTCATTATTAGCATTAATTTTGGTATGGAAATTCCTGAAATTATGCAAAATTAGGTAAAATTTTCATGGTTCCTGTTAGGCATTGTTTTAATGCACATGGAAATCATCTTTGTTGCAAATCATAAGTCACCTTTTTTTTAATGTGTGTAGTTGCTGTGAAAAAAAAATAGGTAAAATATTTTAAGACTGACGGAGCATCAATACGAAAATATCTTCTTCCAAAAGCATTTTGGCTCTCTGTTCTCCTCATTGTTACATGCCTGAAATTATTTTTCTGAATTCATCATTTGTTAACTAAGGCATTCTTAGCTTTTAGAAGACATGTTTTAAAAAATTTGAATTTTGAGGCGATTTTTTTTTCTTTTTTTCCACATGCCTAAATTTCTGAGTTAAGATTGTGTACCTTCTCTTGGTCTCTGTCATAGTAGAAACTAGCCACCGAAGTTCCTTTTTTGGAAGTGGGAGAAATTAACTCATGTTTCTAAGTAAGGTTAAATCTTCTAAGGCAATCTGAAAGCATTATTAATTTGAATATGATGCTTTTGAGAAGTGTATTTTCATACCTGAATCTTTAAAATGCTTTGGTCTGGTAAAGTGGTGTTACATTTCTGTGTCATAGTCATGCTAATATTTATGTTCTTTTATGCAGATCGTCAAGATTCAAGAAGCCACAGTTCAAGAAGAAGCTCCCCTGAGTCAGATCGTCAGGTTCATTCCAGATCCGGGTCCTTTGATAGCAGGGAAAGGCTTCAGGAGCGAGATCGACATGAACATGATCGAGAACGAGAGAGAGACAGGAGAGAGGGGAGACAGAGAGACTGGGACCGAGATGTGGACAAAGAGTGGCCAAGGAGCCGGGAACGAGAGAGACTCAGGGAGCGAGAGAGGGATAGGGAGAAAAGACGGGAGCTGGAGAGGGAGCGAGACCGACAGCTGCCCGATACTGCTGAAAGAGAGAGAGAGAGAACTCTTGACATCTCCTCTCAAAAGGAATCAACAAAACACAGTGAAACAAAACTGGACAGAGATCACGAAAAGGAGTTTGATGGTATTTGCCGGGATTCAGCAGCTTCAGAGAAGGAAAAAACAGACAAAGATTTAGGACCTTTACAAGGCTTTGAAGATGGAAATGAGGCCGAAAAGGTAGAGAGTTTAGAAGGTGAGATATTCTGGAAAAGAACCTGGACTAACAAATACTTTATTCTTTTTTAGCATTGTGCTGAACTGAGCTATATTAGAATAATTTTCTACTGAAAGGCTTATTGGCTTCAGCTTCTCTACTGTGGAAACAGACAATAAGAGAGAAATCTGATGAGCATCTTCCTTAGTGTTAATTGTGTTAGTGCTGTTTCTTAATTTCTAGAGAAGTCTTGAGGCAAAGAAGCATAAACTGTCTGAGATATAATTTCACCAAAATGTAATGGTTCGGCATAGGCAGTTTATTAAAAGATAACACCAATATTTGATTGGCTTGTTATATCATTGTAAGATCTATTTCTTATTTTGGATGTGACAGTTGATAAGTGAAAAAAAAAGTGTGGACTTGAAACTGTTTTTTGGGGTTTTTTTCTGCCAGAGCCCAATTATCATAGAAATGGTTGTCTGAATAGTAGGTGAAACATATGTATGGTTTGGCACAGTAGTCCAAAAACAGCTTTCCTGAGGTAATCTTATGAAGTGCTGCTTCAGTTTGTTGGCCCTAATGGTACTGGGGAAGGTGTGCTTAGAATTGATAAGTAAAGTCAGTGAGGGGCAAACACTGACAAACTCCTAAGAGTTTGTCACATGGATTAGAAGCTTGAGCTTTGCAAGAACAGGGAGTTGGGAAGTGTTTTTATATGAAAAACATAAAAGAAACAAGGGTCTAAATCCAGAGTAACTGGTGTATGTTATGGGTGTGCTCATTGCGATTGCCATTCTTAGTAAGAATTACCTGTAGTGTTCATTGTTAATTTGGGCAGTTAAATGCTGTCTCAAGGGGATGGTGAGGAATATTTAGTTCTTTATGTCTCCTACCTGATTACTCACAAAGTGGTCTTTAGGGTTGAGAGATCCTATTGAGAAAGTTTCATTTAAGATTATCTGTGGACTGGAAACACTTGACAAAGGCAGTATTTGAAGTGAGCCTGGAAAAGTCTGCTTTTGCTACAAAACACAGAATTACGTATTTTTAAACTAGAGGAAAAGCATGGTGTGACAAATCTGAGAGTACAATGTGGTAACTTCAGAAAAGAGATAATAGAAGGCCATTCTTGGGTACATTACCTGTTTCCAAGGGGGCACCTGTAACCAAACAGGCTGCGCATGTTACATGTGTTCTTAGGTCTAGCCTTTCAGCATACTTATTTTAATGTGTGTTCTTTTGTCTGTTTTTCAAAGGTTGTGTTCTAAATTCTCTGCAGGTTATCATCTGTAGGGAGTTACAGTATATTTAGGATTTTAAAATTTTTTTAGAAAAATCTATTTTGTAAAATATAAGATGGCATTCCATTTTATTAAAGCATACTATAAATAGCATGGTTATGATTTTCTAAGGTTTAGTGTACTTCATTGTCTTACATTACTTTGTAACTCCTGTTTACATTGCTCCATTCAGCTGATGAGTGTGTTGAGTTTTTAATGCAGAATTAATATAAAAGTACATTTCCACGAAAGAGTGGCAAAAGTAATGATAGGATTATACTCTAGAAATTATCGAACTTTGCCTTGAAATTCAAAATCTAAGGTATTTTTTAAAAAATTATGTATTGAGAACTATGAGTTATTGTTTTTAATTTTTTCATACCGTAAATTTTTAATGGGTCCAAGCATGTAGTACTGGTGAACTAGTGTATCTGTTAAATCAGTGTGGATGCAGAAGATGGATCTTACAGGCAGTGAATATTTGAAGTTCTAAGACACAGAATGAAATCCAGTGCAGATCACCTTAGTCTCCTTTCTAAAAAGGAAAATCTTGTTAGAAAACGTAAGTACAATTTCTAAATCTGGTGATACTAGGGAGGTATTTGGTATTTACAAACAAAATGTGTCAGGATATCATTGCATTATTTTAGTGTTTTGAACCTTAATGTGTTTGCTTTAGGAGTGGGCTTAAATACTGTGTAAGATGCTATATGCTTCCTCCAAAGCATTGCCAGATGGTCTGAGTAGTTTGTTTATGTTCTGCTGGATGTCTTTTACATGCTTCTTCCTCGCTGATTTTTAGGTTAGTTGAGATGACTATTTTTTATTCCCCCGCAAAAGCAAGCCAAAAAAAAAAATCTCAAAGAATAGAGGGGAAACTTAAAATGGAAGCAGCTTCACTTCTGGCTTAAGGGAGCTGGAAGATACTAGAATAGTCATCCACAGAGGAGGATCCCTGTAAATTCTGTCCAGTTTGTGTGCCACAACTCATTGCTAGTACCCATGTTGGAGAACCATAAGCCTGAGTTTAGAGAAATAGGATTTTTAAATGCTTGAGTCAGATCTTTCAGTCTTGGAGGCGTGAGGATGTTCCTTTTGTGAACTGAAAAATTCAGTGTTTGAGTGTCTTGTGTTCACAGGTCCTAAGGAATATGTTTCCACATACAGCATGGGTATTTGTGTATGCAGATAGTATGTGGACGGATAGGAGAGTAACAACTAAAAGAAGTTTGGCATGGCTTTCAAAAAGCTCTTCTTGTGACTGCCACGGAGTCTAAAATTTTGTACATAATTGTTTCATTCAGGATACATGTTGCCTTCTTGTATTTTGGAGTTTTGTTAATTATTTTAGGATGTTTGGTCTGAATCCTGATTTTAAATTAGGATGTTTGGTATGAATCCTGATTTTAAATTAATGTGCTAAAGCATCTGAAAGACTTTGTGGCACTAACATAGATTTTTATAAACTAATTATTGTTATAAATTACATGTCAGGTATTGGATAATCAACATGTATGTTGTGAAAATGGCCTTGTCTGAGCAGTTTGACTAATACTGCACCAAAAAAATTACCAATGTATGTAAAATTCAAACTGCCACGTTATGTATGGGAGGAATAACTTCACTGTTTCTGTGGGTTAATACCTGTTTTTACACTTGTTCCTAAAAGCAAAGAGTTTCGTTTGCTAAACCTTTTGTTTTCAGGCAGCGTACAGCATGTTTAGAAAACAAATATGATTTCTTTAAAGCTGCAGTATGTATCTGTCTCTGTAGGAGGAGAGGATGAAACAAAGACTAACGATGTGCAGTCACTGGGGTCTGGTGCTGGAGAATACGAGCCAATCAGTGATGATGAACTGGATGAAATTCTGGCAGGTGATGCTGAAAAGCGTGAGGATCAACAGGAGGATGAGAAGATGCCTGGTAAAAGTATATCAACCCCCCTTTGTGCTTATTTGAATATAAAGATTAGATCAGTGTGCATATAATACTGTTGTGATGTTGAGAGTATTTCTGAATTAGGAGTACAGTGTGTGAGCAGATTCTGTCTGTGCTTTCCAAGTGCATTGGGAAGAATGGAATTGTCTAATTGTCCTAAGTTCAGCTGGGTATTCTGGGCTGTGTGAACTAGCTTTCTAAGCATTTAATTTGAATGTCTTAGCATGTTCGGTTGTACTGTGAGTTTTGTGAATGCACAAGTAATATGTCCAAACCTGCTGGCTAAGCAGGGTCTGAGCAACCTTTCACAAAGGGATTGCAATATAAATGAAGCAGAATATTAGGCATGGGTTGGGTTTTTTTTAATCCATATAGCTTTGAATATCTATTTCTTTTTGTATTTCACCTATTTTCCACCCATCCAAGTGAGTTTTGACATTCTTACCTGAAGGGTCCAAGAGGACTGCAGAGCGATGTTTGTCTAATATATATATTGCTTTTAGGAGACAGCCATGTGCACAGCATGTGAAATTAATCGACTGTGGTAAGGGGTGATGAAGTGATAACTCATTCTCTGTCAATGTTTTTGCAGATCCAGTGGATGTTATAGATGTAGACTGGTCCAGTCTTATGCCAAAGCAGCCAAAAGAACCACGTGAGCCTGGGGCTGCGCTCTTAAAATTCACACCAGGTGCTGTTATGTTGAGAGTTGGCATTTCCAAGCGATTGGCAGGACCAGAGCTCTTCACCAAAATAAAAGAGACTTGCCAGAGAGTGTTAGAAAAACCTAAAGGTAACTTCTGCAGGGATTAAGCTGTCTTTTGTGCACAATGAAAAAGTTCTAATGAAATGTGCATCACTTCATTATTTTAGGTTTCAAAGACCACAGAAAGTATATAATGAGTATTGTGTGAAAATGACAGAAATGTGATACAGCAGCATGTTAGTCAGATTAGTCTTTTAATTCCAGCAGTGGTGAGGAGGTCTAAACTAATAAACAAAACAAAATTGTTTTTATCTTATATCTGGGGGAATACTCCTTTTGTGAGACCATTCATGCTTTCCTAGCCTTTTATATGAACAACATAAAAGAAACAGGAGTCTAAATCCGGAGTAACTGGTGTATGTTATGGTTATGCTCATCGTGTTTGCCATTCTTAGTAAGAATTACCTGTAGTGTTCGTTGTTAATCTGGGCAGTTAAATCAAATGCTGTCTCAAGAGGATAGTATCAGCAGTTTCTTCAAGAGCCAAGTATCTTTTCCAGTGAACTAGTAGTAGTATTTCAAGAAAGAAATAAGATTCCTTATTTTCATTCTGAGAATCCTTTCTAGAATTCACAGATACGGGTTTTGGCTCAGAATGAAGGCACTAAGTGAAGTTTGTATATTACACCTCTACTAAAAGTGGGAAATTCAATAGTTTTTACGGGTTTGGAATTTGGATAAAGTATGTGTCACAAGACATGCATGGTAAATGTGATGGGTGTGAATTGTACTGGTGCCGTTTACTGCAATTCTGAGTGTAAGCAGGGCTTTTCCATGAGAAAGAATACTAATTTTTCTCTTCTACATCCCAGGAACCAGTTGAGCTACTTGCAACAACTTGCATGGTAGAATGGTTCTTTTAGGACTATGAAACATTAGCTTTTTCTATAAGATCTCTATGCAAATTATTTCAGGATCTAAATGTTAGAAAATTGTGGCTTATAAATAAGAGTATCTGCAGAGCTCGTGGTTTTTTTTACTCTCTAAATTCTAGTTCTTAGTTTGAAACAATATCTTTCACTTTACATTATTCTTTACGCAGCTGTCTTGTTAACCTCACAGTCTCAAATAAGTGGGGAAAAAAAATTCCAAAACTTCTGAGCTGTGCTAATCTCCATCAATGTCACTCTTTGCTTGAGCCATTTGAATCATATAATTATATTAATTGCGAACTGTTACTATTTTTCTTTTTGCTCCCTTTTTTTTTTTTTTGAGTCAAATAAAATATTCCGTCTTCCTGAGTATACAAACTGATACAGTAAAGGTATGAACCATGTCTCTCTCCCTGTAAGCTCTAATTTTGCTGTATACTTCAACACTTCCTACCAGGGATTCCTTGCAACAGCAATTGCACTGCAGGATCACTCCACCTGGCTGTTTAAAATGATACCCAACATAATCTCAGCAATCCTTGCATGCTTCCCCAGAAATAAAGCACTTAGTGATAATAGGAGGCTCTCCAGCACTGCCTCTGGACTGTCTTAAGTGTACTTGGATTCAGCAGAACTTTGCTCTGGAGAGGAAGGGGGATTTGAAGTGCCTCTCTTGATTTCCCTTTGGTGTGTGCAGTCTCTCACACATCAGTTCCTATACTGCCAGTAGGCTTTCAAGTGTATGCACTTCCTGTGCAGTCTGCCAGGTGAATGTTCTCTGTATAGAGATTACACAGCCACAGCACATATATTCTAAAGAAAGGCACAAATACAGTGCTCTGAAATCTGAATGAATCTGAGCTAGATGTGTTCAGTGTGTGTAACAATGAAAAAGTAACATTTTCACTTTGGACTTCATGGTGGTATAATTTGTCTCCCTGTCTTATTCCTGAGGTTCGTGTTCGCTTCTTTGTTCTTGTGGAGGAACAAATTGAAAAATTTCTGGTAATACTATGAAATGCAGAAAGAAAGGAAATGATACCATGTTTCAGGGTGTGCTTTTTAAATTACTTTTTCTTTGGAAACAAAAACCTGTAGTATGTGATGGTATTGAGATTTGTAGCTGACTTGCCCTCTATTATATGCAATTGTTCCTTTAAGGATATGGACATGCTTACATGCCAGATATGCTCAGCAAGCATCTGGCACCTGAGAAGACTCTGCAAGCTGTCATTGTTATCTTTGAAGTGGCCTTTTTGTGTCTTGACACTTATTTCCATTTTTTGATTGTCCATTGAGGTTGTCTTTGAATTCAGTGCAGTTCTCTTTAACCTGCCCTTCATTTCATGTAACTTCCTTGTTTCTTTTCACCTTGTTTAATAACTTGTATAAAAACTACTGAGCTTCATCCAAGTTCTGAGTGCTTTAAAAAATGCATCTCTGTCCTCTTCTGTGTTCATACTGCCAAACTGCTGGAGCAGTCTTTGCTTTTAGATGCTGTGTTTTCCCCAGGGTTCTTGGCATTTTGAGTGAGGTGTTAAATTCTCTGCTGAACACCCAGCTGTACTACACAGAGGCGGCTGGATTGGACTCAGCCATGTACCTTTCCAGCTTTTTTTCTATTACATGATAATCTTCCTATTTATTGTAAAAGGGCTATAAATCAATGAGCTGTGGTCCACCCCTGTGTGCTCGTAATGTCTTTGCATTTCATAGAAGCAGACTTGTTGCAGAACAAGATTCACCTCAGAATCCATCTTTTCTAAAAGTGTTTTTTCTGCACACTGTTTCTTCTGATAAATGTATTGAAGGACTGGTCCTGTCACCTTGAGTACTGTTAAAAGCTTTAGGTGAGCTGGTAGGAAGGGGTGGTCCTTTGGCATCTGCTGACTTGTTCTTCAGGTTCATCCACCCCAAATGAAAGAATTATTCTAGATAGCTGTATTTCACTTCTGCATAGCCATGCAAAAACAGTGTTGGCAGAGTTACCTGATGTCTTGTAAAGAAGTGGAACTTAGGTTCTTTATGATTAATGCAAGTGGTAAACAAACAGCTTTTGTCTGTCACACATCTGACCATAAATCATACCCCGTCTTCTGTCCAAAGCTGTCACTTGATTTTTAGGCTTCCTAGTGATTGCTGTCTCAATATTGCTTTCCAGTGCTGAAACTAAATACAAGGGTATCCATCGTTCCCTTCAAATGGTGAACGATTCATTCATGTTATTTCATAAACTCAAATACTCTTTTTTTTCCCCAAACCTTGATATTGTTTAGAAGGCAGAAATACAAATAGTAAAACTTTCATATTACTGTATGTTGCTGTTCGAAAATACCATATATATATATATCTGCAAATCTAATTCTTTGTAGATGCAGAAAACCTTTTTGAACATGAACTGGGAGCACTGAACATGGCTGCACTGCGGCGAAAGGAAGAGAGAGCAGGTCTTCTCAGCAATCTGGGTCCTTGCTGCAAAGCACTGTGCTTCCGCAGGGATTCTGCAATTCGTAAGCAGCTCATGAAGAATGAAAAGGCAAGTGGTCTGCTTACAGTGCTTGGTCTAAGTGTGGAAACACAGATTCCCCTAAGCAGAGCTTTTCTCTTGGGAGAGAATTTTTGTGTTTGTTTTTCTGAAGCAGGTCTAGTCCTTTAGATAATAAACACTTTTATTTAGAGAGGTTGTAGGGTGTTTACTTTTGAGGTAGAATGAGAGATTTATTTAAGTTCGAGATTAGAGCTAGGGCCTGTTTCTTATCATTTTGGGGTTTAAATTCTGGAGATACATTTTGTATAGTTAAAGAATACATAATAAAAATAATAAGGTAAAATGTGATTTCAAAGGTAATTGTTGAATAAGTTTCCTGCTTAAGATTCCATGTACTTTTATAAGAATTGTAAGAATACAAGTTGAAATTAAAACTTCTTGTATGCTAGTAGAAAAATCATTAATTCTCCAAGTCTTTTCTAGTGGTATGATTGGTATGATTAAACCTCTAATTACTGAGAGTACTTGAGGTTAATTTGGTGCTACAAGACATTGTTTTCAGTTCTTCTTTTTTTTTAATTTAATTTCTAATTTCAACAGGGTGCAACGAAACAAACTTACACAAATTCCGCAGCAATGGACAGTGACTTGTTACGGTTGAGCCTACGGTTATTCAAACGAAAGACTGTGTGCCAAGTTCCTGGGCAGGAAAAGACAGAGGACAGCAAAATTCCACAGCCAGCTCTTCAGCAGGAAGTGTGTGTGACTTGAGGAAATGGCTGCAGCGGCACTTCCTAGTTAATTTCTCACTACCAGTGTTGGTGTTGCTGTTTAGAACTGGTGGTTGGAAAGCAGCTGTAGAAGATGGAAGGAAATACTCCATTTGTACACAGTTAAGAATATTGGGTTTAGATGTGAATAGGAGTAAAAAATAAAGACTTCTGCGTGAAGGTCTCTGCAATTTTTGTAATATTGAACCTTACACTGTAACATAAACCTGTTTTATGGTGCACCAAGTGTAATAATGTGAAGATGTCTGGGTTTAGCAGTTTATAACATCAAGGGATATTAAACTGAGGAAAACCGTCTGTGTATCTTTTTCCTTATTATGAACGGGTATTTCCGTCACCACCTTGGTCCCTCTGTACACATCTTGAATTTGTTACATAGCTGGGAGTCTGTTTGCCTTCTTTTTTCCAAATCCGTTTCTTACCACAGTAGCCTCTGGTGTGGATTGGGACCAAACTCTAGCTCACCTCCATCTTTAACATAGGTTTGTTTCCTTTAATGTAATTTCTGGACACGAAAACCTAGTCCAGTCAGTTAAGGCTCCCTTTCTTGTTGATGAAAGTTAAAAAAACCCAAAACCAACCACTTCAAGAAGAGTTGTGAGCAGTTTTAGTGTCTGTATTTATGAGACTAACTGCATTTTGGATATGCTGGCTGCTTTCAAAATGGACTAACTGGTGCATATTGAAAAACATCTGAAGGACAACACAGTCACTGGTCACAGCCAGCAGGGCTTTGTGTGGGAACCTGCTTTTCAAACCTGATTTCCTTTTACAACAAAGTAACCCACCTAGTTGATCAAGGGAAGCCAGTTGATGTAATCTTTTTGGATTTCAGTAAAGCTTTTTATACTCTCTCTAATATGCTTCTGGATAAAATGTTCAGCACACAGCTGGATAAACACATCATGTGATGGGTGAGCAACTGGCTCATGGGTCAGGCACACAGGGTTATAGTGAATGGGGTGACAGCAGAGTGGTGACCTGTCCCTAGTGGGGTTCCACAGGGCTCCATCCTCAGCCCTGTGCTCTTCTTCATTAAGGGGTAAGTAAGCTTGCCAGTGATACTAAATCGGGTGGATCTCTTGATTCCCTGGAAGGCACAGGGGCCCTCAAAAGAGACCTCAGTAAATTAGAGATGAGCAATCACCAACCATATGAAGTTGAACAAGGCAAAGTGCCAGATTCTGCACCTGGGATGGGCAACCCAGGACGTATGGACAGACTGGGGAATGAGAGGCTGGAGAGCAG
>VZRQ01007810.1:24588-112324 GCA_013397975.1 Machaerirhynchus nigripectus | reverse complement strand
TCATGAGGGGAAATGGGAGGGGCAGGTACTGATCTCTTCTCTCGGGTGCCCAGTGACAGGACCAGAGGAAGCAGCATGAAGCTGAGGCACGGGAGGTTTAGGCTGGATGTCAGGAAAAGGTTCTTCACCCAGAGTGTGGTTGGGCACTGGAACAGGCTCCCCAGGCAAGTGGTCACAGCATCAAGCATGACAGAGTTCAAGAAGCATTTGGACAATGCTCTCAGGCACATGGTGTCCTGTCTTGGGGTGTCCTGTGCAGGGCCAGTTGTTCAACTTTGATGATTCCTGTGGGTCTCTTCCGACCCAGGATGTTCTGTGGTGTATTTTACATTCTGTTAATTACCAGGGCAGATCAATCCCATGCAGCAGCCTGAGGGTGTTTCACAGTTGCTGAGTTTCAGGAGGTTTTGGAAGGTAGCTGTAGAGGCAGTGACCAGTGATGTTTTTGCTGATTACCAAGATTTCAGAGGTGTGTTAGGGACTTGTCATGCGTGGGCTCAATTTTGTAAGAATTGTTTTCTTGTGTGGGATCTTTGGATCATACCAGTGAGGTGTCTTTAGATAGCCTGTGGTGTCCTCCATATGAAACCAAGACTCCTAAAACCTAAGACTAAGTCTCTGTATACACCTCTATACTTTTCCTTGTTTTAAACCTGAACTGTTGTTTTGAATTCTGCTCATAGAGGATAGAAAAAAAATCCATAGCTATACCTTGATACTGTGCTTGCTGCAGGGCAGCTTGCTCTCACTGTTCTCATTCAGGATGAAAATTAGTTACAAACCACAAAATTTTTTGACAGCTGGTTTGTATCAGTTTCTTATTCTTTTTCTCTGCTTGGGACCAGCACACTGAGGTGGGATGCTGAGTGTGCTGTCTAACAGCAGGTCTGTCTCACATCCCTGTGTTTGCTGACAGTTGCATTGGCTTCAGGCAAAGGCCTAACTATGAATAGCAATTTGGTTCAAATATGGAGATTTCTTACAAGAATGCTTTCTGTAACACTTAGTACCTAAGGGTTCAGTAAGATGTTCATATGCTATGTTTGAAGAATTGTTGAAGAAGACATGAGGGAGTTTTTACTTCTGTTTTCAGTTCTATTTTTTTAAGTGCCCACACAGCAGTGTATAGTACTCGTATCAAATATAAATTATGTGATAAATCTCTGCCATTTTCTTATTAAACTATGTGACTCAGGCAAAACTTAATGTTTTTCACTTGCTGAAAAGTTTAAAAAAAAATAGCGAGCTAAAAAGCTATTTTTAGCTCGCTGACTATTATTTTTAATGTCATTGGTGATTTTATATACGCTTTTAAAAAAAGTGTGTCTTAAACACTGTAGTTCCTGAGCAAGAGTTAACAAACCAATTCTGTTCAGCATTTAAATGTTCTCACCTGTTTTATAGCTACAATAATGCTGCCTTTAAGCTGAAAGTATTAGATCACTGCTACCAATTATGCTAAAGCCTATTTTAACCTCTGTCTCTAAAAGACATAAAAATGTTTGATAGTAGAAACAGCCTTATCTAAGACCACAGTACACAAAATATATTAATGGTGTGGCATTTAATTACACTGTGCTTTAAATGCTCTTCCTGTAAAACAGTCAAGGTGTATATATGCACTTAGTTTGGAGAAGAATATTTCACATTACCCTAGGAAATGCGAAATAAAGGAGTATCTCCTGAAGGGATGGTGTCCTCTCAAAGCCAGTGCTGACCTGTACCATCATTTGCTGGGATTATACAAAGAACAGTGCTGAAATTGGCTCTTACACACCTTTGTTTTAATTCAATTTGCAGCACTTATGACTGCAGGAGTATGTTACAGTACCGGCAGAAAACATACAAGTTCCTATGGGAAGCACTATGATTTTTTTTCAAGAATTTCCCATCACCTTGCAGGAATTAATGTACAGGTAGGGTCCAGTAAGTGTGAAGTTCCTTTGTATTTTGGTCTCCATCATTTTAACTAGAAATAATGTTTAGTTTGCAGGGAATTTAAGTCAAAAACTGTCATTGGGAAATTTTACAATAGCTTTAAGAAAAGGAGAATTGCCCACATCCCAGTTTCAGAAAAAGGCATGAAACTTGTCTGAGTTGCAGACCTTGCTTAGGACCTCCTGTCTCAGGACCTTGCACACCTTCCCTGTGTTGATCATCATTCCTCTGATGGGTCCTCTTGCATCTCTTCTTTTCTCCCCATTTCTCTCCTAGCTTGATTTTTTGTGGAAAAAGAGTGGGTGGAAGAATTTTAGTCCGTTTCACATTTTGCAAGGCTTCAGTAGGGTACACAGGAGCCTGTAATATTTCAGGCAGTGGGGCTGAACGTGTGCCTCGGGTGCCCTTTCGTGCTCCGGCTTCAAGCGTGAAAACACAGAGAAGCATCTCTCCCTACTCAGTTTCTCCTTTTAAACTGTGGCAGCAACTTTAAAGCGGTCCCTGAACCAGATTGGAAATGTCTGCCCTCTCTGCTGCTAAGCCCATGCTGTGCCTAGTTGGATGATAAATTAGTTTTAAGCATCCCTGAGGTGCCGCTGGCACGTGGGGCTGCAGAACAACGAGCTGTGCCTGTACTGGTGGAGGAACCAGGCTTTCGCCCCAGTGAAACGCTGGGCCCAGCTCCCGCAGCCGGAACAGATTCACAGGCAGAGCAGATTTCTGGAGCCTCGAGACACAAACGGAACTATGACCTGTGTCTTGGGGTAGTGTCACATTCATTATCTCAATGAGTACTTTAGGGCTATTGCTGCTTCAGCTAGTGGAGGGAGACAGGGATTTTGACAGTGGGCCATCTGCACAGTGTACTCAAAAGGCAGAGTTTAAACAATTTTGCTAAATTAAGGCTTTTATTTGAATTGCCTTGACGCAGTTGTGTTCTCCCTTTTCTGCTGTAGGGATGCCCTTCAGCAGGGGACAGGCTGGCTGGAGCTGTTCTGACTCTACGAGGCAGGACACAGCCTGTGTGTTCAATTCCAACATCTGCTACCAGCTAAGAGTTCAGGAAGCTCTTGTTTTGCAGTAGCAGTCAAAGTCTCTTTTCCAAAGGGTCCTTTTACAAAGCAGCTGATTTACTGTGCAGGTCTATGTTTTAATGCAAGTTGGAGGCCCAAGGAGATGGTACCAAATGCTTGGTCTTGGTGCACACATTGTAACGTAAGTAAGGGATTGTGGGCAGTGTGGGTGTCCAAGGTTTTTTGGATGCAGTTTCAGGGAACAGCTTGAGAATGGCAAATGAACTGTTAAAAGAATAATAAAAAGCTCTAAACAAAGCCCTGAACTCCAAAGTAAAGCAATGTGACTAAACATCAAGATGTGAGGAGTTTCTTCAACAACTAGCCTCCAGAAAATTTGAAAATCCGTCCCATCAAACTCAATAAAGGAGACCAATCATGTGGGAGAGACAGGTGCTAAAACAGTATTTAGTGGCCAAATGCCTAGAGTTTTATGGAGGAAGACTGTTTTTGTACTGAACAGCCAGTATTATTGCCTCTGCCCTATCAGCAGGGATCAACTGACAAAAGAGGGAAGGTAAACATCTTCTGGGAATGCCTAATTTTGTAATATCTGCTTTCACTGTTGAGGATGCATCTACCACAGGCTTGCTTTCTTTCCTTAGTGATGAAGTTGATGTATTAACCATAAAGACTGAAATGTCAGAATGTTCGTACAAGCTGCTGAGGCACAGAGCAATGTGCTGCCAGATTTTAAGTGTACGTTCACGTGTCAAAGGTTTGTAATGGTTGCAAGCATGCAGTTCCTAACCAAGGGAAGACTGAAGCAATGGGTTTTGGATGAGGATTTTAAGAAAGCTTGCAGCTTTTTGTGGAATGGGAAATGTTCTTTCTCATTGACTTAATGATTCAATTCATTGTTTGGATATATTATGGGTATGAGGAGTGCTTGGGGCACTGCATGGAAAGTACTCAAGGAAGGGAATAGCAGAAACGGGGCACAATTTGAGTAGCATAGGTTGTCGTTTTCAGCCTGGGAGTGTGGCTTCACAATGTGACTTCACACTGTGACTTCACAAACTCCTATAAGCCAGGAGGTCGCTCATCAGAATGATGGAGGCAGAAGGATCTGTGTGTGCGAACTGAGCACAAGAAGCACTGGTGAAATAGCTCTGGAACCAGGCTATGTGGCTGTAACATGGCTCCAGATGGGTGTTTCCAGCAGGGAGAGGAGTGGTTTTACTACTGTGTGTAGTACCTGCAGGTTGTCACCTGGTCTGCCCTGGTCTGCTTCCCTATGCTTTCAGAAGCTGGATCCAACCTACAGACACAAGGAGCCCTGGAAATGAGGAGAAGCATGGGATATGAATTCTGTCTTCTGAAAAACTGAGAAAATGAGGAATGGGTAGAAAAACTGAAGGTGGGCCTAAGCTGCTCATACGTACTTTTAAGATGGCTACTGGGACCTGAATAGGTGCACACAAGATTTGCCTCCTGAGTTGCAAAGGTGCTTTGTGCCAGCATGAAACGCGCAGTTGGCTCTGTCTTCGACATCGTGCCTGCATCTGTGCCTTGCTCACAGAAAATGGGCTGGCAAGAGTTTTCAGAGGACTTCTGAAATGTCTTGGACAATGTTAGTAAGAAAAAATTAAGCTGTAGTGGGTGAAGAATAAAGAAATTACATTAATTTAAAATTAACTAGGAAATGGAAGGTAAAATAGAGGATTAAATGGTCGTGTCTGATCACAAACAGCTCACAGTGGGTGACCTCCCTGTACATTTGTGATTTGGGAAGGAACTGTCTGAGAAGCAAGATGAGAAAATTTGCAAATCACGTTTACAACTGGAGGGAAACCCAAAGAGATGTGTTTGCTGCTGTGTGGCCCATTCACTTAGATCATTTCAAGTCTTTCTGCCAGTCAGCATCAAGATGTCCAAAGTGACTCTATTTGGTTTCCATGGCATGGATTTGGTCGCAGGGGCCTACAGGGATGGGTTCTGTGAGAAGCAGCCAGAAGCTTCCCCCATATCCAGCAGACCAATGCCAGCTGGCTCCAGGGCAGACCCTCTGCTGACCAAGGCTGAGTCCAGCAGTGACAGCAGTAGCACCTCTGGGATAACGGAGTTAAGAAGGGGAAGGAGAAAAACTGTACCACTGTAGATGGAGAGAGGAGTGAGAATATGTGCGAGACACCAAGGTCAGTGGAGAAGGAGGGGCAGGAGGTACTCCAGGCACTGGAGCTGGGATTCCCCTGCAGCCCCTGGTGCAGACCACGGGGAGGGAGCTGTGCCCCTGCAGACCATGGGTGCAGGGCAAGGTGTTTTAAGACTTGGGTTTTATTTCTCATTACTCTACTCTGATAGTAAGTGAAATAAATTTTCCCCTACTTGTCTTTTTGGCCATGACAGTAATTGGTGAGTGATCTCTCTCTCTCGCCTTCTCTTGACCCACAAACCTTTCATTGTATTTTCCCTGTCCAGCTGGGGAAAGTGAATGGAGTGGCTTTGTTGGGCACCTGGTGTCCAGCCACGGTCAACCCCCCATACTGACGTATCACTGAAGCAGAAAATTTAATCAATGGAAAATTACAGAAAATTACATCACCTTGTAGTGCCATAAGTTTGTGGTATTGTCGCCAGAAGGAAACCTATTGTTCACCTACATTGAATCTGATGTAGAGAGATGTGTGTAAAGCCAAAAATAGAAGAATACACAGAAAAAATGATGTATGCAGAGGTAGAAACTGCACTATGAGTAGGTTCCTAATGCAAGAAAGGTTATTGCAAAGCAGGTGGGAACTTGGGGAAGGCACGTAGGATCTTGTATCAAAGTTATTAAAACTTGTGCGACTATGCCATTAGAAAGGAAAGGAGTAATAGTAGATATTATTAAATTATGTAAAGTAGTGGTCCAGGAAAAGGAACACGGAAGATACTTTTTTTCTGTTTCTCGTGGCAAAGCTCAGTTGAAATTCAGTAAAATTGAACAGTGGCAGGACTGTACAATAAAATAGAAATTCTTTTTTTCCTCACAGTTCCTAATTAGGTTTAGAGTTCAAGATGTAGGACTTGGCAGAAGCTAAAACTTCCCAAAATTTTCAAAAGGTTTAAGCATGCTGTGAGCATGTACAGCTGTTTCTGGGAGGTAACTAAGACCGAGTCTAAACCAGCTTCTATTACATGAATTTTTACACAGTGGGGAAGGCTGTCAGGCATTGTGAGCTCCAGGTATCCAGCAGTTTGTTCCTGTGTGGGCAAGATATCCTAATTCCTGAAATGGGATAGCTGCCTGTTGGGAAAAGTCCCTGACCCAGCATTTGGTTGGGAAATATTCATGTTGGGGTGCCCAGGTTCCATCACACAGTCGTTCAGACTCAGAAGGTCATGTTCCTATGCTTGGGAACCATCCTGGGCAAGTTTGAATATTTCAGGGTGTCGTATGTGTGGGCTTAAAATGCTCATCTCTTGGAGACTGTAAGAGCTGCAGAGCAGGCTATGTCAGTGTGTGTCTAACTGTGGTAGAAAATAGGAGACTCTGTCTGATGGCTTTTGAATTTCCCTTTGAGGTGTCTGGTTAGGACCACTGTAAGAGAGAGATAAATTGACAGATAACATGCCTGACTGTGACATTTTTCCTGCATGATCTGAATTTCTGGGGTTTTTTTCTCTAGGGAAATGGCTTTTTTTTTGCCAGCTTATCCAAAAGCAAGTTGTGCAAATAATAAACACACTGTTAAATTCACACTTAGCAGGAACTGTTCTGTTCTTCACTTCCCCAAACAGTGGTACCCCTCTTTGAAAATCTCATCTGATGCATGAACTGTCAAAACATAAATGGGCATCTGTGACTTCTCTGCTGTCTGCTCTGGAATGATAGCATAATCTATTTGCTGTATTCATGCCTTTAATTTCCATTTTTATTGCTATAATCTCACCTACATTTTTTTTCTTTCTTAGTGCACAAATTATGAAGATGGCCTTGCCTATTCATCAGGAAAGTGCTCGCAGTGTGTGATGCACAGTCCCGTCCTGTTGTTTGTTCTAGTTAATGCTGCATTCATAACTACACATAAAAAATGGGAGTGCTGCCTGATGACAGCTAGGTGTAAATCACAGCATCCTCTGGCCCAAGTGGAAGCATGGAATCTTAGCACAACTGAAGTTAAAAAAAAAAATAAAGTGATAAGCAGTGCTTTTAAAACATTTCTAAACCTGTGGAAAACAGAGTTGTTCTGCTTGTTGTACAGGTTTGAATGGACACATGAGCCTTTTCCTGGAACGTAGGACCAATGGCATCACCATCTACATTGAAATGTCATCGTGGGAGGGTACATAACCACAAGATCTGCTCATAAGGAAACGCTCAAATTAGGGTCCCGCTTCAGCACAGTTTTAGGAAAAGCAATTTAATACTGATCAAATACTGTAAGATCATAAATCATCCTGATTTTGCTTAAATTGCTGGAGCCTATAACAAGATGTATTGGGTAGTTAATAAATAAGGCAACTGGATAGAGAGTTTAAGAGTCAGACTTTTTTTTCTGGCAACAGGCATATATTGGTTCCAGGCTTGGATCAGCCATGCACATCTGGATAGAAAGGAAAGATCACATTTATGTATGGGAGGTTCAACTCTAATTTTCACCTGTATAAACCAATGTGAAGTGTGAAGAGAATGACACGATAAAATTGATGTACTACCGAAGTGATAAATCCAATATCTGGAAAGATGTTTTCCTTCCCTGCTTGCTTCTGAACCATAGAAATTGGTTTTCAGCTCTTCACCTGAGAAGAGCAGAGGAGGATTTATCACGTGGGGTTATTTTTTTTCTTTAGAAGTATTTTGTGTTGCTCTAAAAGTACCTAATCACTGCAGTATTGATTTCTGTATCAAAAAGGGAATATTAGTTAAAGAGCAGGAGTTTTCTTGGCTGTTGTCCCTGATTGTTACTGGAATATGTGTGTGTATATATGTATATATATATATATATATATATATACACTACATTTTCCAGAGGGTAATTTCTCTGATCTGGCCATGGGACACAGGCAGTGGAATTACTGCCATCATCAAAAGCCTGTGGAGTGCCCCTGTGATGGTCTTGGTGCCATGCAGGGGCCATGGGCTCAGTGTGTTGCTCCTGGCCATGCACAGCTCCAATAAGGAGCACCAACATGTTGGTCATGGCCCCATGGGGCTGTCACACCTCAGGCTGCCTGTGGGCAGAGGTATCCTGAACATGTTTGCAATCAGCATCTTTAGGAGGATTTATGTGATGTCGCTTTTTCTAAGCACGGCACAAAAGCACAAGGTCCGCAGCTACAAAAGAAATATTTTATCTGGAGACATTAATCTGATAAATGCTGACATGGTCCCATAAAGGGATGGAAGAGAAATCAATGTAACCCTAAATTAATTTGAATTGTTGGGGTTTTTTCCGCTTCCTTTTTCAAGACTAGGGTAGCTTTGTGATTCATGTTGTAAGCCTGGAAACTTTCTTTCCAGGCTTACAAAATTAAAATTTTTGCAGCCCTGATCCCAGTTATTTCTTAGTTGTCACCACCAGCCCAGTCCATCCCTCCACTGCTGTCTGTGCTGCTGTTTGTGGGCTGGCAGCTGCACAGAAGCTTGCTGGAAAAGGAGTCATTAGATGCTGGAAGGGTTATTAGATGGCAGCAGAAAGCTATTGTAAACAAAAACATTCAAAAAGCCCACAGAAGTCTTATGCATGTTCAAAAATACATTGTAAAGAGTATTGCAAAGACCATTTTAATGATATAGTTATCTTCAATATGGCCTTCTTTCTAATTGAATCTTAGACCCCCACTGGTTAAATGACTGACTTTCTATCTACATGGTTACATTTACTTTTTTTTTTTTCTTTTGGGATAACAATTTATGAACACTGCTCTTGTTACAAATCCTGAAGTACAATTTACATTGACAATAAAACCTTTAGCAGTTGCTAAGACAGTTAACCAGCACACTAGAACATTCCCCATCATAGATCTAGCCTTAGGAAGTTAACTAACAAACATGTTATTAACCACTGATGAGGAGCCGTTTGGAAGAGATCATTGCTTAATTAATCTTTGTACTGAGCTAATAAGAGTGTTAAATCGGCCTCTCCGTTGAGCTGGGTAGTTAATACAGATTGCAAGTTCCCTCAGGGGGAAATCTGAGGCCAATATGACATTAAAGTTAGCCATCCAACAAAGAAGATATTTTAGGCATTGAAAATAACAAAGCCAAACATCTCCATTAATAATGGCGTAGGATTCAGTGGCTGTGTATCTATGACTGAGTGTACGTGTGTATGAATTATTGTGCTCTTTCCTCTTCTGGTAAGAAAGCTTTGTCAAAAATCTTATTTAGATTCAGTGTTTTTCATCACTGTTCTGTTGTGGCATAAATTAAAATTGTCACACTTATCTGTAGGAGGCAGGTTCGGCTGATCTGGAAGGCAGAATCTGACGCAAACTCTAATGTCATCTGCTTATCCTAAAAAGACAAACAAGATCAAAAATCTCTTCTTATTAATGAACTGGATAAACCTTCTGCTTGATACAATTTGACACCACAGTAAAAGGCAGGGTGACCAGATTGCCCTTGTGCTTCACAGCATTTTTAGCAGTGAGTGTTCAGGTTTTAGCCACGGAGCAAGGTGCCCATACTTAATATTAAGCATTTGTTTTGGAAGGCATTATAATTCCCTGCACGAGAAGTTACCTACTGCCTTGAGCTCCCTTTTAACATACACATTATATCCTTTGAGAGAAGATAAATGTTCCATAAAAAGAAAGGTTGGAAAGGAATAATTTGTCCTTGAACATCTGGTGTTAGTAATTCAGAAAGGATATTGGTCTGTCACTAGAGTCACTTCCCCAGCAGTCCCTGTCCCTTGTGAGACCAACTTCCACCCTTACACCCAGCTTGGAGGTGTTGACTGTGTGTGCCTGCATCCCATGATCTGAATATCACACTCAGTGTGTGATTACGTTTGTTTTGTATGAAACAATCTCAAAAAGGACTAGGCAGAGGATTTATAACATGAAAGTGGCAATATGACAAAAAAGCATTCATGCATACCTGTATTTTTGATGTTTGGATTTTATCTTGCCTGAATTCTTGCTGGCTTCATGTTTAATATACTGCACACACTCCCTTGGCAAAGCCTGGGCGTGTCCAGACAAGATGAAATCCTTGTGTGCCTGACTCCTCTGTGACCAGCCTTTGACATCTCACAGGTTTCTTTCATGCTCTTTTGCTAGGCACACTTGAATACTGATAAGAGTCTTGTACTTAGGGAATGTGGTCATAGCACAGATCATTGCTTAGTGGTCTGTGGACAGGTTTCTCTGTGTTGTCTGTGTTGTCTCTAATGCATCACATTGAAGCACCAAGGCAAAACCTTCTTGATTAGCAAACCCTCGGAGACCTCTAAATATTGCCTCACTTCATTACTACTGCAAAATGATCAATATGCCTCACCAAAATTAACTGTACATTGGACATCTCCCTTGCCTGATTACTGTGCATATTTTATTCCTCAAGGATAATGGAGGTTTGTTCCCAGCCAAGACATTATCCTGGTTGTAGGCACAGCTGCAGTGTCTCTCTGTGCCTGTGGTCTTTTTGGGAGTGGCCTTAGCTGCTAATCAATAATAGTCTGTACACGTGCACGTGATTTCTGTGTGGTCAGTATGGGCTGAAATTCATAAATGGTGAGTGATTAGAATAACATACCCCTGTGCTTTTTAAACATCAGGATGAGGGCTGTAATAACTCACTCCTGGCTGTCTACAGCACATGTTCACAAACCAGAGATGTTTTCTACCCATCATTTCATGCTGACCTTTTAATGTAGTAACTGAAGCTAATCTTACTCGTACGACATCATATTGGCTGCAATGCAAACATTGGTTTTGTTACAAATAATTAATATTGCTCTAGTCAGACATTTTCTCATTTATTATTTCCAGTTGCTTCATGGTTATTAAACGGACACATTTCAAGTGTGGACAAGTGTCCATGATGATATACAGAGGTCTGTTAAGTGGAAAACTTGGAGGTGCCTTTGTATTACTCAGATCCCTGAGGAATACTGCTGTGGTCATGCTGTCTTCAAAGATATATTTGACCTATCCTTGATATGCTCTGCTAAAGGTTAAAATAAATATGCATGTTTTCTATGCTTATTAAGCAAAACTCTAACATTAAGAGAACATGAGAGGAGCTTCCACTGGTCTCCCAGCTAACACAGTAAATTGCTCATGCTGGATGCACCTGCCTGCCTCAGCTCCGCTCCACTCATCCATGCTGCCGTTTTTCCATACATGCATTCATAGAAATCCATTTGCATGGAAATACAGCTCACTAGTTAAGCCTTTGCATTGTAAATCCAGCTTTAATATTACCAGCAGTGCTGCTCCCTGCTGTGCATCAAGGTCCAGTGCTCTCTGCTGTGCATAAAGGTCCAGTAAGCCATTCCTTCACCTTGTGGTTTGTGGGACCCATTCCATGTCCTGTGTCTTCCAGGCTCCTCCTTTCCATTGTCCCTTCTTCCATGAGCAATACCAGGTCCCTCCTTCTGCAGCAGAGGCCAGCTGAGCTGCTGCAGTTGAGTGCAGGAACCTTCTAGACACAACACCATGAACTCGTCCATGTGATGTCCACAGTAAAATCTCCTTATGAGTGCTGTTCTTGCAGGATCGTTTCTGTGCAGGAGTTAGATCCCACGTGAGTGGGAGCTTCAGTGTGGAGGTCTAAATGACAAGGTCAGAGAGTGCAAAATCCCATCTCCTCCCAGCTCTCCACCACATCCTATCCTGTGGTCCTAACCACTATTAGCTGGGTCTGAACAGGGACAGTGCTTGGGAAGAGAGAGAAGGAAAGATGAAAAAGAAAAACAAGTGACAAGAGTATGAACAAATGTCTGAAAAAAGAAATGTGAGAGATAAAAAAATTATAGAGCAGATATTGTTAAATTTCTATTCATCAGGAAGTAAAAATCTACACAGAGAAAAATAATTTGCTTTCCAGGACAGACCTAGCTCCCAAAAAAGTCATGCTGGATTCAGGGAATTGTCTTTCACAAGATTATTTTTAAGCGAAAAAAATGCTGTGGTTTTTTACTGATAAAAATCTGAACACCATGATCAGGAATCCAGCTAAGGATAATCTTCAACTCCAGTAGTCCTATTTGTCCAGGACAGGTTTCCCCCTTTCCCTCTTTGCTGTCAGACCCTGATATTTCATTTTGCCAGTTGCTCAGGCAATCTTTTGTTTCCAACCACAGCCCAACCACTGCAACACTGGTCCCCTGCTCCCTTTCCCCTCTCCTGTTTGGGTATGCTCCCACTGCTGCTGTGACCTTCAGAGCTGATGTATGAAGCATTCTGCAGGATCCCCTGACACTGAGCATGAGGCTGGGCAATAAAATGAGGAATTATCAGACATTTACATTCTGAAGTTAATGATGAGGAGTGTGAGCCTTATGAACATCTGTTTCCCCTATTTTCAAGGGGGAATATTTTCAATTTACTTCTGGTTCTCACCAATGTGGCTGTTGCCATTAACCATCAGTCAGCAGTGCCCAGCATCCCCAGGGATGGGTTGTGGAATGAACCCCCTCTGAATCGTGGTGCATCTCAGTTTTGGGGGGATGATTGTGACAGCCATGAGGTTTGGAAACAGCTGGAGACCCCTGTAAGGATGGTGAGAGAGACACGGGGAGAGCTGTGCTGTCCTCAGGTCTGGAGCTGGGCTTGGGGCTGCACAAATAGGAAATTGTTCTCCAGGTGGCTGTGGTCACTTCCCCAGGGCACCATGGTCCTGTCTCCTCTGCTATGTCCTAGGCTGGCAACTGTCGCCCAGGGAAGAACAAAGACCTGACCCGAGGGTGAGAGAAGAGCCAGAAACTTCAGGAATTGTCAATTTCCAGAGGAAAAAGAAGGAGAATGAGAAAAAGAATGAGAAAAAAATGAGAGGGAAAATATAGTAGGACAAAAGCCCCAGGATTGAGCGCGTATGGAAAAAGGACAGATGAAGGGAAACTCTGGGTGTTGCAGAACAGAATGGGTTAAACATGAACAGTGCAGCCAACTTGTTAAAAGTGGTACAGCAGGAGCTATGAGAAAGATGCAGATAGAAGGGACTGCAAAAATCACATCCTTTTACACAGAACAGAACACCCTGGTGAACGCTGCAGAATATCCTGCAGCAAGATAAGCAACTACGCAAAAGAAAAAGAAACATTATAGCTTGCTATGCATTAGCTAGCACACAGACAGAACAAATGGAAATTGCTATACAGAAGCTTAAACAGTATAAATATCTGTGCCTCTTTCCAATAAATGTCCTTGCGTCATCGATGCGTGCTCTGCGTGTTTCAGTCGCTGTCATCTGGGTAACGACCACTGTTTGGAAACGGACTTGATGGACATAGAGGCAGAAGTCTGATCCCCAGGAAAACACAGGCAAGGGTGGAGTGACCAAAAAGCAGCCATCTCCTGATCCCGCAAGTGAAGAGGGCAAATGGGGAGCCCTGGCGCATGGTCGGGGTGTCAGAGCAAAATGTAGAATGGACTCTGTATGGAATAAAATGCCTGAGTGGATTACAAAGGCAAACATAAGAACAAATCTTCCTGGTACCCCTGCCTTTGACTTTCAAAGCCTTGGAAGGGGTCACGTTGTTCAGTTGTTACACCCCTCCCTGCTTTAATGGCACTGGAAGGAACCTTCCCCTCCCAGAGTCCCCCACTTCATTGCCTTTAATAACCTTGTGAAGGGTAATGAAGCATTTTAAGTTTTGTATCAAGCTGACTGGTATGGTGGGGGTAGGAAAGGGGGGCTTTGGGACACTGGGTCAAGGTTTTGAGATGCCTTTGAGCAGGGGCCTGGGTTGGGAAAGAAGCATCCCAAGGCTCAGCCCTGGGGTCAGGGTGCTGCTGCAGCAGTTTCAGCTGAGAGCCTCCCCCGCCCCACTCCTTTCAGTGCCTGATGCTCATCCTTTCCCAAATTCTCTTTAGTCCCTCTGTGACTTTCGTGCAGAAATTTTGGGCTGAGACAGCACAAGGGCGCAGGATGGAGGGAGGGGTCGCCTGAGCCTCCCACCTGCTGCTCACCCACAGGAAGAGCTAGGGGTGAGTTTTAGCATTCCCTCTTGTCAGAAGAGATCCCCCATGCCAAAATCTAAGCACAATAAGAGCTGGGGAGAGCTTTGAAAGCCTGATGCCAAAAGTGACTTTCATTATGCATTGTGCTGCTTGCAGTCATCCAACTGCTGCGATGCTGGTGCACCTCTGATGTTGGATCTGGGACAGCTGGATTCAGGGTGGAGGTGTGGGAAGCCCCTGTGGTTTACCAAATAAGAGGGAGAGACAGGAAAATCAACATGTCACACGGTGTCTGATGGATTTAATCAGCTCCACATTTTTTAGCATTTGTGTTGAATTTGCTTGGCTTTTAAAAACACACAGACTTTCAGGCTTGCAGCCATTTTCAGACCAAACACCCCACACCACTCTGTCCTCCCCATCCTATGCTGAGATGCTTTTTTGACCTGCACAGATTGTCTGATGAGGATTTGGTTCCAAAATGGTACCTCCAACATCCAACGGAGTGTTGTAATAGAACCTTTTTCTCTTTTTTTTTGTCTGTTTCCCTTTAAAGCAAGGTAACCAAGAAACCCCAGTTTGCACCCAGAAATGCTGATTGCATTAAGTAGTTAAGTCCATCAAGTTCCCAGTGACACTTTCTGTCTGTGAGTTTCAGATAAAGACGGGGAACTAAAGTAGCTTAGTGGATTAAAGGAATTGCCTTCCCCACCTAGACACCTCGGCTGGAATCCGATTTTGGCGCTCAAGTGTGATTGCTCATTTGCTTCGGGGGAAGGAGGTGGGGACAGATCACCCTAATTTTCGTGGTCATCTGGCAACCCAGGGGTGGCAGTCACTGGGGCTGGGGCCTTTGGCTCCCTGCAAGTTGTTCCCCTGCCGGATGCTCTCCCCATATGGGATTTCCCTGCTGTTAAAAATTTAGTCCCCACTGGCATGAAATAACTACCCCTCACAGCCAATGTGGAGAAGCTTTTCCCACTATGGAATACACTGTGACAAATTCTGCCAAATTCGCGTTCATGGAGAGCGGTGTTCAGACAGAGGAGGTGCTAAATGGTTAACCTCTCCATCAGACCAGGGAATGGCTCTGGCTGTGAAAGCAGCAGTAATTTACCTTCCATTAAGATGCTGCAGCTTCTCGTCTATTTGAAGGCTGCAAGAAATTGTTTTCTAAATAATAAGACTTTCTCTGTAAAAAAATATCATAGGTAATGGAAAGATTAAAACAGGGGTTGAGACACCACCAATCTATATATTCAATCAATGTCAAATGCTTTCTGCAGTCATTCTCTGCTTCCTGATACATGTTACTAGGACCGTACCAGAAAGCTCAGGAGAATTTCCAGGAATTGCTGCTATTTTAACTTTCCTTTTTTATTGTTATTTTCAGTGCAGCTTTGAGGTCCAGAACAGAATAATTGAAAGTTGTCTAAATGACTGAGATCAGTGGAAAATCTTGCAGAGAATCCAGGACTTTTGGTTTACAGTCTTAGGGCCACTTTCAAAGGAGCAACACAGCTCTCAGGGCTCTTCCTTCCACTCTTCAGTGTGGCTGTAATAAAAGTGAACATTCTTAAAGGATCTGTTTGTTTCTCTGTGTAGCTGAGGCCCATCATTCTTTCTACACCAAGACATCCCAGAGCACCTGAGAAAATGTGTCCTGGAGGGTCATCTCTTATTTGTTGTCTTCTCCAAAGTGGGACACCACAATTTTGTCCGGTAACAGCACAATGCAACCTTCACGAGCAGAAGATTTCTCCAAGACAGTCAGATTTTGATTAGGAAGAACAAAAGCAGCCAAGCTGAATCTGAACAGTCAATATCCCCGTTTTGCAGACTTCTTTTTTTCCATTATAATATCTAGGAAAACAGCCTATGAGAGCAGTAGGGAAGAGGAAACCACTTCTTACCTCTGCAAACAGAAGCTGGTCCCACGCTGCTGGTTGAGGCACAAGTGGAACACGTGTTTCATGGGAATGATGCATCCGCGTGGCAGAGGAGAGAGACGGAAATACCACTTAATGTCGGATTAATCCGACACGATTTAATAATAAGGCACAAAGGAACATAGTTGTCATTTACCATCGGATTAAAAACGCTTTGTGTGTAAGCTGTCCATTGAAACCTCCTTAACACGCTCTCTTGTTAGCATTTGCTACAGATCCCAGTTTTTACTGCCCCTCTCTTCCGGGCTTTTCCTGACCCAACTTCCATCGAAATTTGATTCAAGCAGAAAAATGGGTTGAAAGCTACTACAAGGGGGTTCCACTTCTCTTCTCTCTCAGTACTTTCTGCAAGAGTCTAGAAGAAGACTGTCCTTGGCATAGGACATGGTGTCATCACCTCTCCCCTTTTCTACGTGGTGTAACAGCTACTCCCTCTTGTGAGGATGCAGGAGGAAGCCTGGTCTGCAGCCCTAAACAAGGGGAAGTTTTCCTTGACACTGAATTGAGCAAATAAGATGGGAAATTTTTCTGGGTCCTATCCGCAGGGTTGATTCTAGTCTCCAGCCAGAGATGATGGGGGTCTTTTTTTCCCCATGGAATTAGGGACTTTTCATGTCTGTGCTGATCTTTTTTCAAGTTTCTCCATGAGAAACCCATAGGTTACAAAACGGAAACATTTGGGACTTTCTTGGCGATCAAAACTTTTCAGATCATGAAAAATCATTAAAATAATCATGTTCTTGAAAATGTGTATTGAGTGCAAAAGCTATTTTCACTGGAAAACATCAGGGACAATTTTCTTCTCCAGTCTAGCAGATCTAGTTACACATAAGCCTTAGCTTCTTTCTTACCCTGTTTCATTTCCATTTATTTTGCCTCCTTCCCCCCAAATGCCCCTCTCCCTCTCTGCCAGCAAGAGGGGCGGTGCTGTGGTCAAAGGGTCAGTGCGTGGTGAAAGGGTCAGTGCGTGGCCAAAGGGTCAGTGCTCCCTGGCTCAGCCCCTGCAGAAGGCTCACAGCAGCATTTTAAGCGTCCCAGAGACCAGTGGGGTTTTGTGGTGCTCTGGTGTCAGGGGGAAACAAACTAATGGATTCCCCATTTACTTCTGACTCCAGGAAGCAGCAGAAGGCTGGAGCAGGAAACGGGAGTAGAGCACTGAAATTAGGGAGACTTCCAGGCCCTGCCCAGACTTCTGCTGTAGGCAGCAATGGGTCACTCTACCCCTGTGTCTATCAGCAAAGGGACACTCTCATACTCACTGCTGACCCTTCCCCCTGCCCTGTGCCCTGCACTGTCCCATAAAGATCCCCAGGATCCTCGGCTAGAATATCAATGTGCAATGACAATATTACCAGGATATGTGCATCTGCCTTACTCAGACCTCGTTAATTAGGATCCAGTAGCTAAAGAAATTGCTATTTACCCCAGTCAGCCACGGAATACAGTTTATTTAACTTACAAAATGCAAATGTCCTGGTGGTCAGAGGGTTAAGAGGCAGCAGTGACTAAGTACTTGCAAACTGATGTAGTGCCCTGAGGGTACCAAAGTGCATCTCGAACAGAGCTGGCTGTGCTACAGCCCAGCTAAGTGAAGTGGAGTGGATTTGTCCCAGGTTACCTGCAAATGAGACTGACACTCTAACACAAATCAGCACCCATCAGGGCTCTCATTTCATTAATCACAAAGCCTTGGAAAACCATCTAGAGGGACTTTCTCTTCTTCAGGAGATACTAATTGACGGGATCTGCAAACTGTGAAAAAATCAGTTGTACAAGAAGCAAAAACCATTTAAATTCTTTTCTTTGCTTACTTTTCTCATGATGGAAACCAGTAATACTAGCAACAGCTGCCAGGTGTGAATTAATCTGGATGCTGTGCTCCTCCTCCCCCACTTTCCTTGCCCTGGCCTTTGAGATAGAGAAGTCCATCTCATCCATGGATGTGGCTACACCCAGACAAGCCACAGGAGGCAAGAAATCACCACCCCAAGACTGGCAGTAGGGGATGAACGGGACTGTGATAGTGAAAAATGCACAGGCTGGGAAAGGTCGGTTTTCCCAGGGGGCTTGAGGACACCCACGTGTGGTCTGAGTGCCCCTGCAGATGAGATTAGGGTGCCATGGGTGCCTTCCACCCGTGCCTCACCCTGGAACACCCAGACTCGCTCTGTGCCCAATCTTCCTGTAGGGATGTGACCCTGCTGGTCCTAAGCCCACACTTCTGCTCTCCTGCTGAATGGCTTCAGCCCCAGGCAGGCTCAGCCAGGGACCAAAGGGCCAAGAGACACAGGGTGGCCAAGCCTCCTCCAGTGGTGTTTTGGAGGAACAAAAATGTGTTTATTTTCTTTGCTAAAAGGAAGTGGATTTAGGAGCCAAGATCACCAGAAGGGTGAGGTCCTCCAGCACGACCTTGTCCCACCTGTGCTTGTGTATTGGGACATCACTCTCAGCAGGCACAGCAGAAATGCAGACAAGGTGCCATCCCTGGGCTGCACACTGGATTAGGGGCCAAATGGGATTAAAAAAATTGAAAAATAAAAATGCAAGGAAAAAAATTCCCAATCTGAACTTTGAGACTGCAGTTTGTCCCAGCTCCTCCTTTCTTATGATGGGCCATGGGCCAGGACAGCTGGTAGGTGTTCTCTGAGGCAGGATGGCTCCTCTTGGGCTTTGATGCAAAGCCACCGTGCCGGGAGGCAGAGGGGTGAAGATGTTGCTACATGCCTTATCCTCCAGCTCTGCTACTTCACATTTCAGATGCAGGGGCATGGTTTATAACCTAATTCCAAAAAACAAAGGCTTGGCATCTATTTTTCATGCTTTGTTAAGTAGCTGTTTGGATTTTTATAATTCAACTTATATTCATGGGGTTTTTGGTGCTGCCATCCAACAGTGACGTTAAATAAAAAGTGGAGTCTCTTTATTGATTTGCTTTTGGTTAAAAGCAAACATGTCATATATAATCGAGATGTACACTGCTTGTAGATAGTACAGAAGACATTTATAAAGCCATTGAAAGAAATAATTAAACTGAATATATCACAGCCACCTTTCTGAATCGTTCAAACAGAGAAGTTTACACCCATAAAAGGCTGATACTCCTTCTGGCAAACTTTTAATACAATCGTTTGGTTTGTACATTAAATGCCTGGCATATTTTAACCCTGGAGATAAATGAATCTCAGTGGGATTGCTGAGTAATTAAGAAAAGTGTGTCTGATGGTCTTGCTTCATATGGAGAGGTGAAATAACATCGTGAGAGTCAGCTGATTATTTGATATCTTTACATTAAAAAAAAAAAAACCAAGGCAAACCCTGAGGCATGCCATTGTTATGCTGTGTGACAGGGATTGCTCTCAAACAAGTCGTGTTTTCAGTGTTAGCTGTATCATGGTTTTTAAATTGCCATTTAAAATGTAAACCAGTGTGCATTCTGGAAGGAAGTCTCCTGAGACCCCCTGAGCCGGAGCATGGTGGCCTCAAGGCCAGAGGTCAGGGCTCATCTCCTCACTGGGGCTTTCCTTGATTGAGGGCGACAGCTTGGTGGGAAAGTGGCAGTGGTGGAAGGGCTTGAGGAGGAGCAGTTTGCTGTCCACTGGCTAATTACGGGCAAGAGATCTGCAGGAGCTGTTGATTTTCTAGTAATAGGTCAAGACATAGTCAGGATGGTCTTGATAACTTGCTTTAGGGTTTTGCGTTGAGCCATCTGGATGCTGTTTTACTGAGGGCTTAGACTTCTGGTAAAAAATGTCGAAAAGCATCTGAAACACTGAGCCCCCAAAGAAAGGAAATCAGGCTCTGAATTACTGCCTGAGTGTGGTGTGCCATGAGGAGCAACACAGGCAGTTTTAGTCCCACTGCTACTGCACACAAATCACACTGGGAAGGCTCCCTCAGCTCTTACTGCCAGCAGAGGGATGTTTTCACATCAAGACGTTTAACTCAAAGTAGTTGCTTTGCTGGAAAAACCTTGGAGAGCAGGCTCCGGGAATTTTCCCTCCAGCGTAAAGCAGCAGAGCTATATCCCAGGCTGGAAGCTTTCAGCCTTGTCTCTGCTGGCTGCCCGAGGTCAGGCTCTGCTCGCCCCTCGGGAGCTGGCTGTATCACAGCCAGGAACGCGTGGTGTCAGCTGGGATTTGCGCTCACAATATTGCTCTCGGTTTCAGTGCGTGTCCTCCAGCATGAAAAGCATTCCAGGAAGGAGGTGGCTGTATCCCCAGAGATGATAACTGATCTTGTAGTGAAAAACATTAGTCATTCTCCGAAAACAGAGCCACCATCAAGACGTTATGCAATTAGGACCATTGCCCCTTTAAATTATTATATTCCACTAAAAGATGTTATTGTTGGTGGAGAGGTGGCTGCAGGAGCAGTCCACTTGACAGTTGTGTCTGAGAGCAGGGCACAGAAGCACCTGTTTATTGGCTGTATAAATCAAATTAATTTAGTTAAATTTACAAACACATGAAGAAAAGCAATAAGGCCTGTCATGTGGCTGTGCCCCAAAACAGGCAACACTGTCAGTATTGAAACTGCTCTCCCCAGAGAAACCAAGAATGTGATGTGGCTGCAAGTATTCATTTGGTTGTTGTCATTTCCAATGCTACATATTTTAAATTTACTTCAAGCACTGTTGAAAGCCTGTAATGGTGAGAAACTACCTGCCCAGAGGGACTCTGGGGCGACATGCCCACCAACACGAAGGGAAGTTGTGCTGTCTTGCTCCAAGGAAATAGTGAATTAAGGGTTTATAACCAAGGTTAATAACTCCAGATATATCTCCTTCTGCCACACAAGGAAAGTGAATTATTTATAGGCACATCTCCTGCCCCCCTAACTCTCACCTTCTGCCCCTCTCCACTGCTTTACCAACATCCTCTGCCCTGTCCATGACTCCAGCCATGTTTAAAGCAGGGCGCAGCTTTGCTCTTTCCACCTGGGATGCAAAGAAGAGGTAAAAAAGAGGTCATATTTGGACAACCCTCCCCAGCATTGCTCTCTGTGGTATTTGCCACATTATCCAAGGCCAGATGGGCTGTGTGATGTGGATCCTGGACACCCCAGCCTGTGTTTGGCTAGTGAGATGCTAATCCAGGGGCACAGGGAGACACAGTCCCTGCAGAATGTAGCCCAGAGGCAGCTGTGTGGCTTTCACTGCCCTGGGCACCTGGTGATGGCAATCATTGGTCTGCTTCATCTCTGGTGACATCAGCATAATCACAAGGGTATATTCAGCTGAAGGACAGCCTCAGAACTTGTTTCAGGGAGGACTGAAACTGAGGGGGACCACCTCAGTTTTTTCCTCCTGAGATTATCCTGAAGGTGAAACAAAAAGTTGAAGAGTGAAATTTTGCCATCAGATACCTGTCTACAAATGCCACTGGTGTCATGGGAGCACCACATGTGAGCACAGGAAGAGGATCTGGTCCTCCAGTTGAGGCCCTTCTTCTTCAGCATCTTTTTTGTGTGCAGCTTCCGGGCAGATGAATCCCTGCACTGTCTCTGACCTGTGTGGGCTCAACCTAAGCTGTCTGTAGGCTGGAAAAATGCCACCAGCTGCCAGGATGCCTTTGGTACTTGTGCAGATGTGAAAGAATATGTTCCAAGCAAGCTGTTCCTGGACGCAGCTCATGTGGGATGGGTGCCTCTGGTGATACGCTGGGACATGGCAATCATCTTAACAGCACTTGGCACTGAGTACTGCCTCTCATCCTCATCACTCCCCAGTCCCTGTGCCATTAGCTAATTGAGCTCTGCAGCAGTGCCTCGGAAACACTGGCTTTGGCAGGCACATTTTTCAAATGACTAAATACAGATTTGGAAAGGCTACACGTGCCTCTTGGCCAGTGGTCATTACTGAGATCTGTGAGCTTTTAGATGGCAGGAGCTGATGAGACCCTCAGATAGTGAAGGTGGCCCCTGATCTCACCAGGATCACATGGGCAGATACTGCTGTAATCTGTCGCAGAGACTCTCGTGAAAAGGGGTTTGAAATTTAGAAGAGGGGTCTGAAATTTACACACTTGTTCAACCATTCCCAGCCGGAATGATTTATCATTCTTGTGACCCAGAAAAGCAGGGACTTCATTCTGTCTTGCTGATTTGTTTCTATACAGCCCCCTACCTCTTTTTTTTCCATGCCCTCCTCCTTGGTGGAGGAGTTGGGAGCAGCAGCACCTGGTTCATCAGGGCTCCTCTGCAGCCCCAAAAACTTCTCATCCTTTGACATGAGCACAGCGAATCTGTCTCCTTCCTGCTACCTGTCTGTCCTTTGCGTCCCCGTACGTGTGTCTCTGGGTCTGTTTTAAAGCAGTTGGACTGAAAAAAAAAAGCCCACTGGGGCTCTGGTAGGCTCCTAGGGAGGCCCCCAGCATCCTGATTACACACCAGCACTGGAGCTGAAAGCACACCGAGGAGATTAAAGGGCAGCAGCTGCGCTGCCGCCAGCCTGCACTGCCGAGTGCCGCTTCCCCTGGCTCAGCACAGCTCTGGGAGCAAAGAGAGGGGCCAGAGACAGCCTCTCAGGCAGGCCTCCCAGCCACTGAAAAGCTCTCATCCCTTAAAACCTGCTCAGAGTTAGAGGCTGCCTCTGAACAAGCCACTGCTCGCGCTGTCGGCAGCAAAAGGAGCCTCCTCCATCCATCACTTCTGGTTCCAGGAGCTTTTCCTCTCCAACGCAGGGCGACTGAGGCAGATACCATCCACCCAGACGGTATGGCCTGGGGCAGCAGAAGTCTCCGGTGGGCACTGTTAGGCTGGCAATTGAAAGCAATAGGTCTTTATGGTAATTTGGGCACCAGGCAACCACTATGAATAGGAAATGATGGCAGTTACTTTATCTAGTAACAGCATGAAAATGTGAAGTGTCTTTATTGAGCTGCTGGCTTGCTGGTGAGAGTTAAAGGAGGTGCTCTCTCGGGTATAACATTTGCAGAGAAGTGGCATGAGATATTGCCATAAACTCCTCCGTTAATAAGCGAGCAGAGGAAGGCAGAGAATACCTAATGCAGCCGTGTGAAAGGACAAAATTAAGACTGTAGAAGCAGCAACATTTTCTCTCAGCAGCAGATGTACCCCAAGGAGAAATGAAGAATTTCCCCCTTGATCCAACCACTAGAAAACTCATGTACTGCTAATATTAATATAGAAAGGATGGCTCTGAAAGGAAAAAAAGAAAAACATGTCTTGCCACATCAATGTCCTCCAATACCAGCAAGAAATTTAAGTCTCTGCTGAAGGGAGATTACCAGGGAAGAGACCAACTCAGCAGCTGTGCACTGACGATGCTCTGCAGGTGGCCAGGGGGTGCAGAAACGACTTTTGCTCTGTGACAGATGGGGGAGACGTGGACCAAGTGTGTAAAAAACTGGCAGCATGCATCCCCAGTTGTTCCAGGGATGGTGTTGGATTGCAGCACTGTAAAGCAGCTCTGAGGGCAGTGGCCACACATGGCTGAAGGTGAGCTGCCCAGAGGGAGCAGAAAGACAGCACTCAGGAAACACTGTGAAGAACCTTGGAATTGCGAAATTGGTTCCAGTTCAGCAAATTCTGTTTTCTCCCAAGTTTTGTAAGATTGTCTGTGGCATTTATCACTGATATCTTAATTGGCGTGTTATTTAACTGCTTGAAAGGCTGCTTTTGGTAGTTCTTACACAATGAAAGCTGTTTTTCTGAGAAAATAAAAACTGTTGAGACATTTAAGATCAGTTTCTGCTTAAAGCATGTGTACAGTTCCCGTGCAGCTATTGCTTATATTGATGTATGGAGTCAAAATGTATTTCTGAAAACCTATGTGGCAAAATGATTCACCACAGATAAAGAACTTTGGTAAAGCCAACAACTTTTGACAACACCTTGCTTTTGAAAAAAGACAGATGATTTTTTTAAAAGAGGAAAAAATCTGCTTATATATTCTCACCTCCATCACTGTAGTCACCCAAGGAGATGAGAGGAGTACCTCCATGCATTTTTCAGAGAAATCTGTGATTCTCCTCCATGCCTGCAGGCAGCTCTGGCTTCCTTGTAGTTGCACTGCTGTCAAATCTGCCCTGCAAGCAAGGTGGAGGTGTGGAATGGAGACCCAAAAGAGAGGACAGGTCATGCTTGTAACCAGACCACCATGATGTCTCTTTGCTTCTGTACTTGTTGATGGTGAGAAGCAGATCAGATTCGAGAAGCGAGGAGGAGGAGGAGGTAGAGAAAATTCACAGAGAAGCTGCAGAGTGACCTGATCTTGGGCAAGAAAGGTGTTTAGCAAAGGAAACAATATTTGTCTATTGGGTTTGGTGGAGGAGGTTTTAGGCAAAAGCAGTGTTTTCACATGGAGAAAGTCTGTGATGGCAGAGACTGCCCCAGTTCAGTGAGGGAAAGCACAATGACTTTCTGAAGTCAGAAGGTCATGCAGGAAAATAATTCAGACTGAAAATATGATAAAAAGTTTCTAATGGTGAAGATAAATAATCTTTGGAAGAACTTAGCAGGAGACACCACTGGTCTCCTTCATGGGAATCTTCAAAGCCAGGCTTTTTGGAAAGGGTGGACTTCAATCAAAGCACGAAACAGTCAGTGTGAAGTGACACATGCTTTACAGGGGCTGGGCTGGAGGGCTACAACTCTTGTCCCAGTTGTAAAAGTTGTTGCTGCTTCTAGAAAGCTCTGATTCCTTATGGATGTGCCCTCCAATGCCCCAAGACGATAGCTGTAGGTGCTTAGGAAATGCCAGGGGAACGGACAGTAGATGGTGATCCCTGCCCTCAAGCCATCTCCTGCAGTCACTGCTGGGGACAGGGTGCTGGGCTGGAGGGATCACTGCAGTGAGCTAGTGAGACTTTTCTTATGTTCTTGCCTAAAAGACAGCACTGGAAAATGATAACAGTGCAAACACTTCTCCTCAAAACCTCCTGTGAGACCCAGGAGAGCACATTAAGTTTTGTACGTTAAGTTTGCATCCAAAAGATGCAGAAAACTGCCTGATGTCCCAGACAGGTGGCAGGTTAGATTAGCCTGGCTCCTTTCTCAGGGAAATACAAATAGGGGAGCCAGAGTACGTCCTGCATCAGCCAGCCTTGCCAGAAATCCTACCAGCACTCAGAAACATGGGAGCGCAGGCAGGCTGGTAAGGTGCCTGAATGGACACTCATGATACCCTGAGCAGCATCTGCCCTGCTGTTCTAGGGATAAAGACCAGTGCTGATGTTGCCCAAGGCAGGTTAGTTTTCCCCTATGGCTCTTGCAGAGAGAGAGAGCAGCACGTAGGGAGGCCACCCCCAAAAGTGCCCAGTCAGAAAGACAAACAAATCTGGTTGAAACCCAAAATCTCGTGTTGGGTTTGGACACAGCAACGCATCTCCCAGGCAACCATCCTGCCAGGTCACACAGTGCCTGGACCCTGAGGTTTCCCACAAGATTTCTCCTTTCACCGTGGCAGCTTGGACTGAAAAACTGGAAAGCTTTTGGTGCAGTGGTCAGTTTTTGTGTCTGGCTGATCCTATTACCGTGCAAACCCGATGCAGCCGCAGCCGCAGCAGCAGCTCAGCTGTTAGATCATTATAATCCCGTGCGTATCACAGTGATGCCACTTGAGCTGCTAATTTGGCAAAATCTGGATCCTAATGGAGGTTTATCTCATGGACTTCTGCTGCTTCCCACCTGTCTGTTACAGAATTAACCAGCTTGGAAATAATGGCTGCAGTCACCAGAAATTTGCAACCAGCAGAAAAATGGGATTCACCAAGCGCCCCTTGCAGGCGAACTTGTTTCTCCTCTCTCTGGCTGCATCCATATGGCTAAATAATGACTTTAAGGACCTGCTCCATGGTGTGAGGCCACGCAGGGCAGCAGACCTTGCATCCCGAAGCCTGGATGAGACCATCATGAACTTAAATTAATGGAGTTGTGCTGGTTCAGAGCCTCTGTGTGCAAAAGCAGAAGAAAGAACTGGATCCACACTTGCAGGCCAGACCACACTGCTGATCCTTTGTTTGCAGGAGAAGTTGCTCGCACAGCCAGCTGCTGTGTCTTGGTGGATGCAGGGTCCCCTGTCAAGCAGGTGCTAAAAGTTCTGCGTTGAAATGCAGTAAGCAGGTGCTGTGTGGGGATCTCTGGACAGAATATGGGCAATAAAATATTTTCCAGGTGTGCCACCATGAATGTGAGCTCATGCACTGAGCATGAGTTACCTTCAGACGCCCCAAATGCTCATTTTCATGCTTCCCCACAGATACTGGTGGTAGACAGATGCTCCTCAGAAGGTCACATGTAGCAAATATGATGGGCACAGATGCACACAGGGATTTGGGCACTACAAAGGTCCCTCACCCATCCTTAAACGTGGTCTTTTTTTGGAGAAAAACAACCCTTTTTGTATACCAGCCCAGAGGCATGGATGCAGTTTCAGGGTGAAGATGCTCCTATGTGCCTGTGGGAGCAGGGATACCTCTCCTGCCAGCCCTGGAAGGCAGCTAGATCTCAGGGGGGATGGATCACATAATTGCCAGAGCCCTGAGGTTAGCAGGACTGCAGGGATGGGGGGTTCCATCTCTGCTGCCCACGGATATGGTGGTGCTCCCCCAAGTCCATGCATTGCGTCAATAGTCAAACAGAAATGATCTCCAGGGATTCAGATGGCAATAACCAGTGTAAATAGCAAGGACCTTTAGCCTATTTAAGGCTTTGATGGCAGAATACTTGCACTGGTAACTTGCAGACAGAAAGTCCCTGGTATCGAGATTTGTGCAGGTACCAACTACAAAGCAGGAAAAAACAAATAATAAATAGCTGGATGCTCACAGTTACTTTGGGAACAGAGAGAGAGAGAATACGTTTAAGCAAATCGATTCACTCACTTGTCCTCAAGTCTGTCTGAAAATATTCTCAAAGTGTCACTCAGCACTGCAAAAATTAACTCCTGTTCTCATTTACAACCAAATGTTAAAAACTGAGGGATACATATTCCTCCCATCCTTAACGTTTTTCTGGGGGTTGTGTAATCAGCTGTTCCAACATTCACAATTTTCACTTATTTATCTACTCAGGCCTCCATTTTTATTTTTTCTTTTTTTTTTTTTTATGCACAGCCTCTGCAGTCTGGCACAGCCAGGATTGCAGTATTGATTTAGGAAGAGGCAGTTGTGACAATACAGTCCCAGGCTAATTCCCGCCCTGTACGGGGGCTGCTCTGTCCGCAGCAGCAGCCTCACCCCCAGCGTGGGGCTCACATTTAAAAAGAAGAAAAAAAAAAGAAAGAAAAGCTACTTTTCTCTGTTCTGCTTTGAAGGGAAAAAGGATTACCAAGGCTAAATAAGCCATCTGAGTACTTAGCTAGCAAGCCTAAATAGCACCCTGATAGGAAGTTCTGGCAGAGAGCTAATTAAATTAACTCTCTTTGATTTATTAACAAGCAGAGCGACATATCACACAGGGTTGTCCCACGAAATGAATGTGCTTTCTGATTTCATGAGCTGCATCAGCGCAGTCACCTCCCAGAAAACCTGGTTACGGGGACTCAAGTTTAATGAGACTCAATGGCTCGAGAAGGATCCCTGCCCACCAACAGAGATACGCTCTGGTAATACCTAAAAGCATGTTTGTTTTCGTTGCACTTCCCTAATTCCTTTTTAATGCCTAGGACTATCTAATGGCTAATTCATAATTTCCTGCTCACCAATATGCAGATGAATGACAGGCAAAAGCCTTCTGCATGTTTAATTATTCTGTTGATTTAGAAGCCACTTTTCCCTCAGTGCAAGTTTCTATGTGTGTGTGTGTGTGCTCTCATGCATCACGTATTTCATTATTTTTAGATGCATGCTCTGTGTCTTTTTATGCTCCCATAGTTCCAGCATCCAGTAATTACCATGTTTTGTGTCCAACAGACCTGATCCACCAGCAAGTGTAAATCAGGAAAACATCACTGTCTCTAAATGGAGTTATTCCAAGTTACACCAGACCTGAGACCTGACCTCTCCTATTTTCAGTGATGGGGAAAACATTATTTGTGTGCTGGGACCCTTGTGAAGTAGCAGAATATAAAATTTAGAAAACTTCAGAGCAGTGAAAATCCAAACTGAAGCCTGTGAATGCACAGACGAGAATCTATTTATGTAGCAAGCTCTACTTCTGCTTAACCCCTGCAAGGAACTGTAACTCTCTTTGCATATTTGATTTTTCTCCCTCAGTAAAACATAGTCTGCTTAACCTATTTTTGCTACTTTCTAACAGTTTCACTGGAGGGGTTCTTCCCTACGCTTTACATGTAGCTCTGCTATCTGAGCGCTCCTTTGTTAAATTAAGGCAATTAATAAATGGAGATGTTAAGCAATCAATTTTGCCTGCATATCTCCACAGCCTTACGTATGACTGGCTGTAATCACAAGATAAATGCAATGTGCTGATGTATGGTAATGTTCAATAATACATTCTCCACCAGGCTCTATTCATCAGGGAGTTTCTGGAGGGGAGGCATTTGTTATTGGCTGTCTCCGGACCTCAAGGATAACATTTCTGTCCTTTCCATTGGCCGCCCCGCTGCTGCAAGCCTCTTCCCGTCTTATTTTGATGATGAATATGAAGGCATGCTAAGCTGTGCTGTACAGTAGCTCTCGCCGACTACACTCCCACCCCGGGCTCAAGGACTCCAGAGCTCCCCAGCTGCTTCCCCTGCCCACTGCCAGCAGCAGCAGCAGCAGCAGCAACAGCAGCAGCAGCAGCAGCAGCAGCAGCAACGCCAAAAGTTGTGATGCTTTTCTTCACCCAGTGCTTTGGGGCTGTGTTAGATCTTATTCACCTGCGGTTTCAGCACTACAAGGCAAAGAGGGTTTTCTCAGCTGCCGGGCAACTTGTCTGCGTCGTCAACCCAACACACAGCCTCAAGGTGAGTTAAAAATATATTTTCTCTTCTAACATCTCCTCATCTTCCCCAGCACCGCCACCCGTGATTCTCCACAGGGAATGAAATTATGCTCCGGCAGCAAGGGGAGAGTGCTGTTAACACATTGCAGCCCAGGCAGAGGATGTTTGCATTGTCTGAATGCGTGATTCCCTTTGGAGCAAAGGAGAAGCAACCCACCCCTCCGAGTGTTCGCGGGAAGTCGCGGCTCCCCCTCCCCAAAGTTTCCTCATCAATATCACCCACATAATGAGCATGCATGTTGCAAGCATTTAGTGAAAATGATTGGAAAAGTTAGTTGGACAAATTAACATCCCTTCTTGGTAGAAGGATGCTGTGTGGTCTCCCAGGCTGACACCCCAGCACAGAGGGATGCTGCCAGGCAGTGGGGAACAGGAAGAGGGGGGGTGGCAGCAGAGGGATCTCCTCTGTTGCCGTTTGCACTTTCAGGGGGAAAACGGCTCTTTCTGTCTCCTGAGGGGACTCTGAAGGCATTCCTCAGGCGCTGAAACTGTCCTTAAGCTGTTTGCAAGGTGACTCTATTTTAGGAGGGAGAACACGTTTGCTTTAATGCAAAACTATTTATAGTCTCCATAAAAACATTTCTTTTACTTGCACAGTTCTGAATTTTCACTGCCAAAGTGTTAACAGCTCCATCTACACCAGAGCCTTCATGTTTGTAGTAGAGAAGGAGCAGCAGGGGAAGAAAGCAATCAGGAGGCTTTAATTACTTTATCACACTAGTGAATGACCAACTTTAATGAAGTGGCTTCTGTTTTGTGAGAAGTCCTTGCTGACCTGACTTGTGAGGTAGCTCCGCTATCCTGGTGCAAGCTCAGAAATTAATTTAATTCAGGACAACTTATTTTCGGCTCTGCAAGTGTCCCTGTGAGGTGCCTGGGGGGGTTGCAGGAAGCACCTTTCCTGAGCTCCCGGTCCCTGGAAAGTCCATTGATGGGGTAAATCCCTCTTTGGAACAGCATCACCTCACAAAAAAAGGGCATGTTTCCCACGGTCATCTTTCCCGTCTCAGGCTGTGCTCAGGCAGGAAGAGATGGTTTCTAGCAGGGTGCCGGCTCCGGGAGGATTTTCCCGCAAGGCTGAGCTCTGAGCACTGCCGGCTGGGGCAGGCACTCCCAGGGGATGAACCGCTTGGGTGCAGGCTCGCACCTCCCTGCACCACGGTCCTCACAAGATAAGTTAAAAACACACAGCCCTGTCATTATCTGAATAGGTAAAAAAATAGGTGCATTCCTAAGTAAACGGGGAGATTTTGTAAGTGAATCCTTCTGTGCTCAACCCCTTTTATGTGACTGTCTCCTGCTACTTTAATCTATAATTTTAATTATTAAAAAAAAAAAAGCAAGCAGAAAAAAGACTGTCAACATACAACGGGTCCCAACATAATTTCAGTGCCAGTGGAACTGTCTCATAAGGTCCCATAAGCACACATGGGGGTGAGTATTGCTCCACTGTTACCTAAGACTAGACTCAAGTTTATAATTTCAGGTCCTGCTGAGTTGCAGGTTTTCTATTGTAGGAGCTGCAGCTGTGCTAAACACGTAGGACATTCCATTTTACTAAAATCCCCCATGGCCAAGCTCTTGACTGCTCAGACCAAAAGCCCGGCAGAGAGACAAACAATCTCAATACTGCCTTGGCAGCATTTGAATGTAGGCACTGGAAGCAAAACTCTCTTGGAAACAAACAGGACCCTCTAGGAAAAGGTCTGGCGTGTCCATGAAGCCCCAGGGAGAATTGTCTTGACCTGGGTGGGAATTGCTCCCCTGATAAGGCTGCATTGGGAACCCAATGGCACAGGTGTCTCACAGGAGCCTGTTGAGACACCCTTCAGGCGAACAAGCCACCAAGAAGCCCTCTGCTCTGATAAACCCCTCTGACTGTGGAGTGAAACTGTGCAAGTGCTCCCAAGTTACCCAGTTCACATCCAGCCACATGAATATGGTGGGCTTTAGCTCTGCTGTGCTCCCCAGATGTTCAGCTTCCCTCCAGCTGAGTAATGCATGCCTCAGCACTTTGGCAGCATCCAGAGGAGATGTGGGGATCAGGTCCCTTTGTGCCCAGCATGACACAAACAGTTGTTCACCCACAGAAGCCTCTGAGCCAATTGGAGCCAGCTGACTCCGGGCAAGCAAGGCACCTCACCCAAAAATTGCTGTCAGAGACAAGCCAGGTGAACCTGCTTCTCAGGATGCCCATTTCATCCCAGGGATGCACAGGGAGGCTGTGGTTGCTCTCAGATACATCTAAGGAACCATGAAACATGAAAGGCCAAAACTCATTCCTCTGTGGTGGTTTACAGTATTGTGACTATTTTGATAGTTTCTTAGTCTATTATTTCTAGCTGGGTCTTTTCAACGGCAACATTTTGTTGACAGCCCCCAAATCTATCCTAACAATTGACAAGTGGAGTGAAAACTGTATTAAGGTTTGTGGTTGAAGAATACAAACCTGCTAGGAAACAAGGGCTGGGAGCAATGTCATTTTTCTCCCTTTTCTTCAAGGCTTAAATGCTTGTGCTTACTCTGGAATTGTAAGCCCTTTGCAAGGGGATTACTTTATTCTGTATCTCCACAGCACTGGTGCAAGGGGGCTCCTGGCTGATTGGTGCAAATGATAAATGACAGGCATCACACTCTGGTGTGATTATGCACGTTGACATCCTTCACACAGGTCAGGTCTTCAATCAGGGCCAACGCACATAACTTCATTAAAGTCAAATTGCTGCAGGACCTCCATTCTCACTCCTTCCACCCAAGGGAGTGCTCAGGGATGGTAGTGGGATTCAGCCCACACAGGAGGATCTGTGGCTGGTGATTGTGTGTGTGTTAGAGATTTGGCATCGTGGAAAGCACTCAGTGAGCAGCAGAGCACAGGGGAGCCCTGGTACCCTCCAGGGAAGGTTGCACCAGCTTCTGCTGTCACCGACCTGCAGCCAGACCAAAGGGGCTCTCCTGTAAAGTTATGCCGGAGCGCTGTCATCATCATCACAGGCTGGACTTCTGACAATGACCAGAGCCTGTCATTTACCTCTTCTTTTAGGAGAGGTCCAGAGGCTGGTAGAGAAGTAAACACTTAGACAGAAACTCCTGTATTTCTTCCCACTGAAAGGCTCATTACCTGGGAAGGCTGATGAACATTTCTGTGTTTCTTAAAGGGCAAGATGGTAAAAATGTCAGCACAGATACCTCTATTGATCTGCTGCTGTTTTCCCTGCACACGACGGGCTGACATGGGTAGCTCTGCGAAGGAAAGACAGTTTTGTGACTGTCCCACTTGGTTTTGTCAGTTTGGCAGGAATATGAACGGGAGGGGGTGTTTGTTTCGGAGCCTTTGTCCTTCTTGCCGCTTTCTGCTCTTTGTCCTCCCACAAAGCTTTCCCAGATATAGCAGCAGCGTCTTACACTGCTGTGTTATGCTGGGATCAAAATTCACTTGCCAAGCAGGGAAAACCACTTATTTACCGCACTTCTACAGGTCACCTTTGTCCTCAGTCATATTATATCCATTACCTTGTAACCTGTCTTCCTTCAAGCGTGTGGTCAGCCTGACATCTTCCCTTGGAGAGGCACAGCCAGGCAACAGAGCTCTCCAGGCCAGTGGCTGCTCCCTCCAAGGCCATACTACCTAAAGGAGCAACACTTACGCTGCTGGCTGCAGGTCCCAGCATGCAGGGAAAGTTTTAAGGTGTTACATGTGCATGCAAAAAATGAGCAGGATTTTCTGATCCTGCAGGGGTGAGGCTCAGTGAGTTCCTGTACGTTTCCCCCCTGTTAATAGCAATTCTCCCCAGAACTGCAAACTGGGAAGGTGAATTTGGGGGGGTATCCTCACTCCTTAGCATCAGTCCCTGTCCCAATAACCAGCCTCACACAGTAGGGGACTGCAGTGCAATCACATCCCAGACAGGTGCTGATGCTTCATGAGATGCTGCATATGGCTGGGTAAAACAGATCTTCCTCATTAAAGGAGTTACTAGCTGTTTACACACAACTTTTAACTCTTTGGGGAGCATGAAAACTGTTCTTGTAAATGGTAAGAAAGCGTGTTTACCATATTCTTGTAAAAAACACCCATCTCCACCTCTGTAGGGCTTCAAGGAACTTGTTGAGTTACAGAAAAAGCACATTCAAACAAGGTCATAAAATAGTTCAATCTTATATTCTAAAAGGGTCGTAACACAGTTTATGGGTCCAAGCTGTCTTTCAGCTAGCTTTTAAAGCAACAAGCAACTCTGCTATGACTTAGGGAAGGGATTTGAATCCTGTTACAACAGTTTGACTCTGCACGCAGTGGCCAGCCAAATAGCATAGTAATCCACTTTATCCCCAGGAGGATTAAAGTGCTATGGTGCGTTAGACCCCCGTGAGATCTATTTATTTGGTGCAAGGGAGGAGAGCAACTCTGAAACCTGCTGCTAACAACCCCAGATGTCCCTGTGTCCCTGTCTCAGCCCAGACAACCTCAAATCTCCCATGCAGGGCTGTGATTTGGGGATGAAGTGGCATTTGGCCCCAGTGTCCAGCAGGATTGTGACAGCTGCAGAGAGAGGATCTGTGAAACACTCTGCTGCCTGCAAACCCAGGCTCCTGGCAAGGTGCCTGTTTCCCATCCCAGCTGTGGGCCAGGGCTGTGTGAGCACTGAGCATCTCACATTTTAAATGGTTTTGTAGGGACATGGATAGCAGCAGGCAGTGCTTTGTCACCCCTCCTTCGGCCCTGCCTCTGTTTAAAGGGATTCCAGTTGCCCATGAGCACCCCAGGAGCCTCAGTCTGTCCTGAGATGTGATTTGAGGGTGCTCTGCAGAGGGGAGGCACAGCACACTCCGGCAGCTCTCCCCGGGGGCTCTCTATTCCCTGCTGCTTCCTGGTGCCAGGAGCCCCTGTCTCCAGTAAGCCATTAACCTTGAGCCTGCAGACCCCTTCGCCTGCACGACCCAAGGACTACGGCAAAGGGCAGCACTGACTTCACTCCAAGCAGGAGAGCTCCGAGCTTCTGCGTGGTCTCACAGAATAACAATTACGGTGTCTCCTCGGGAGAGGGAGGGAAAGAGCCCCCATCTCAGAAGTTCCTGTGCTAATAGGCTCTGGCTTCCTTCTCCTCACTTCCCAGCCCAAACACACTGTGGAAAATTAATTACCACTGTTGACTGGTCCTGCCTGTTATGCTACAGCTCTGGAGCTGGGATAGAGTGGGCAAGTGCTGAGTCCTTTCCTACCCACATTTGATTTTGAGCGTGAATTTGAGGCAATAGCACAAGGGGTAATGGTTTTAAACTGAAGGAGGATCAATTTAGATTAGAAATAACAAAGAAGGTTTTTTCTGTGATAAGGGTGGTGAAACACTGGCAGTTTTCCCAGAGAGGTGGTGGATGTCCTGTACCTGGAAACATTCAAGGTCAGGTTGGACAGGGCTCTCAGCAGCCTGATCTCGTTGAAGATGTCCCTACTCATTGCAGTGGTGTTGAACTAGATGACCTTTAAAAGGTCCCTTCCAACTCAAAATATCCTAGGATTCTCTGATTCTATATTAAATCTGACCTGGTTGCAGAACATTTGAAGTCAGATGCTATCAATGGAAGACAGTGCTGTCATTTTAATATTTATCAAATGCCTCTCCCCTTGGTAAGGTGTTGGACAGAAGGGTGAGGAGCAGCCATCAGACACTGGCACACATTGCTTTGTAATCCACCCACTCTGATAGGCCACAGTACATCAGGAACTCCTCAGTGCAGCCCTTCAGGTTAGACAGAATAGCCCAGGTAACTCTCTTGGGAGAAATACTGTCCCAAGGGGATTTCTGTGAGTAACACAGAGGATGCAGCAGAAAAAGGGGTGTTTTAATATAAGCCTTGATTACATGAAATTAGTGGCAAGGTCTCAGTCTGCTTCCCAGCATATCGAAGTCACACTGAATATGGTTCTGCAAGTCTCAGGTGCTGAAATGTCCTAGGTCCCAGACACCATGAATTTTGCCTCAAAGTCAGAATTTACAAAGAGTATATTTTTTTGTTTAACCCAAGATTCTCACCTGGTATCAAAGAACTCCCAGTATACATAGCTGGGTGGCATTTAAAAGCTTCATTTTTTTTTCTCAGAAACAATCTGAGAAGTAATTAAAGTAATTCAAGAAATTGAGTTTAAAGTAATCAAAGAAATCTTAAGTAATCCAAGAAACTGAGTTTAAAGAAAGTACACTGGATCCCAAGAGCTCTGGTAAAAAGAGGGAGAGGAGCTGCTGTGTCTGTGCCCTGCCTTCCTGGGACTTTGGTGCATCCTATGCTGTTTACAAGCCCATAATTCTTGTTCTGCCTGGCTCAGAGTTGAGACTTCATGTCTCTTTTGGCACCCCCAAAGTCTTCCCCTCAGAACAGGCAGTTGGCATCCCTCAGCTGAGTGCACAAGAGAGAAAAATTGAATCCTGCAATAATTTCACAGGCTGGCAGTGGGGAGAAGACCAACTTTTTGCAGCTTTACTGGGAACTGGGTGAGGAAGTGAGGAGCAAGGGAGGACACAGCCATGCTCTCCTGGCTGCATGAGGCTGGGGTGTCGAGGCCTGCTGCTCCCCTGGCACGGTGGGAGCAATGACCATGGGAGCAATGACCATGGTGGGCTGCCCCAGGCACCTCCTGTGGCATTGCCGCTGGCACATATGGCATGGCACAGCATGGTACAGAGCCATGGTTCTCTTTGGAGGCACTGGAAGTGGATGCCAGGCAGCACAAGAGCCACCAAAAAGGAGGGAATTCATTTGGAGAGATGAACAAGACTTAGGCAATACACTGGGCCTGCTTTTGCTGTGATTTTTGCAACAGGATTGAGCAGAGCTGAGCCACTTCAGCTTCTGATAGAGCTGGGGGAAGCCACTTGGCTCTAGCTGAAAGTGACAGAAACTTTCCAGCCCACCTCTGTATGCATGTGGTGTATTCGGAAATAAAAAGCACGGATGCTCAGACTTTAAACATCTTATCAGACTGCATTGTTTTCTTTCTTTCAATAGCTTGCCTCTTTTTGTTAAGTGTCTTTTCTTCTCTGCTATTGCTCCTTTTCATGCTGCCCTTTCCCTGCTGTACCAAAGTCTTAAAGCAAAAGATTCTCCTCATCTGTCATTCAGTTACCCAACCTGGGGCTTTTCTTGCTCCTGCTGAAAGGAAAGCATCGCTAACTTCACTGCAACTTTGGATGTCTTATTTTCCTCTAAGCTCTCTCAGAAGAAATCACAATCATTCAATCCTTCATGCCACCAATTTAGCTATTGACAGACAAAGTCTCACTTTAACAGAATCATGGGCAAGACGAGGAGAGCTACAAAAAGGAGTGAAACATTGTGTCACCAGTTGTGGATGCAGCTGGCGAGGAAGCCAAGGGCTTTACATGCCTGCAAACATTAATTGCCATCATGCACTGGACTGGGGCTTGAGCAAGCAGGTCCGACTGAAGGAGCCACAACACTTGTTGTCCACCCAGCCCAGTCAGCCACGGAAATGATCACACCAGCTCCCAGACGAGAATATCTTCCCTCTGCTTTGGTGTGGCAAAGCAAATCCACTTTCAGCAGGGATTTAAGCTGGCAGTTTCACATACTGCCAAAGTAGGCACACATCCCTTCTGCTTCCATGCTGCAAGGGCAAGCAGCTGGGCAGGGCAGTGGCTCAGCTGTTTTTCAGAACCCAGAACCTCACACAAAGCTCTTACCCCTTGGGATTATTGAGGGCTGTGCTGAATGGAAAAATTTCCCTTGTGCGTGGAGACTTCATGAAAATCGCTCTGGGTGACCTGCTGCTAATAACCACCTGCAGTACTCCTGCTCAGCTCTCCCACAGCATTCTCCAAAGAGGGAAGAGCATCTTGGCACTGCCAATAGATTTCCTGACACATGTGCAGTGTACAATTTGAAGTACTTTTATTTATTTAGAGGCATTTCTGAGCATCTTATATAACATTAATGGATTTATCTTTAGCTCTCCCCTTTTGTCTCAGCAATACCATGAAAGCGTCACTGGAGGAGAACAGCAGAGACCTCTGAGTACTTTGTGTGTTTATTTTGGTGTTCTTTTTTTAAAAGACAGAAATGTTTGAAACAACTCTGGGAAGAAATTAACCACCTATTCCCATACCAGATGCAGTGCTTTCAGTTCCCATCTTTTCTTCCAGAGCAACTTCATTCTGAACTGATCCAAACTGAAACCCTTTTTCACTTCCAGATTGGCCTCCCCAGTAAAAAATAAATCATTTTAACAGCTTTAGCATTTCACACATGGAAATATTAGGGTTCAGAGTAGCTGATAAAGTGCCCATCAGCCCCTAGTAACTGCATAGCTGAGAAGAGACACAGGTCCTTGTGAATATTTTAAACACAAGATCACACACTCTTTCACATCAAATGCCAGCTGAAATGTAAAGAGAAACAGAGAAATGGAGCATAAATAAGACAGAAAAATACTAAATTGGTAACATCTCCTTGTGCAGAACACAAATGCTATAGATGAACAAGGAGGCAGATGCTGCAGAGTAAAAACCACATCAGCAGAGGATGAAAACGTTCTTCCACTCTTTGGAACCGCCATGTGGAAAATAAGCAAAGTAATAAGCGTAAAAATGGAGTAAATACCCACCACACAGGGATTACATAGAACAGCTGGGGTAAGGGGATGTCTATGGTCACCTTCGGGCTTTGCGAAATGGAGAGGCTGAAATGGGAACAGCAGGATGGTGGCAAGTGGGGTAATCATGGCAGTACCCCGGCCTCAGCAGGAGCACTCAGGGGTTCAGTGTCAAGCACATGGACAGGTAGAAAAAATATGGATGTTTTACAGGATCAGACACTTACTCAGACATACTTATTCTGAAAATTATCAAACTCGATGCAGCAAAAGACCATATGAAAAACCTGCTGGAGTTCAGCAGACTTAGCCACCTCCTTTGACCGGTGCAGGGCAGACTGAGGACATCCTCCTCCCCAGCAGGGATGCCTGAGTGCTGCATTGCAATGTCTGCTCAGCTGAGGACACCCAGTTGCACCCAGGGATGTGCTATCTATGCTGGTTGGACTCCCCTGGTGTGAGAAGGCACACCACAGGCCTGGGGAACCAGGCTTTGCCTGTGGGGCAGTACTGTGAGTTCCCTGCTTTTTCTGCCTTTGAGTCAAGGTTCTCTCTGTGGTGTAACATCCTTAGGAGCCTAGGATCAGTGAGATTCTTCATTCTCAAAGAAAGACTGTTTTTCTTGATTTCCAACAATCAAAGAAGCTGAAAGACTAGCTTGGGATGGATATGTCATTTTTGTCTAACTGAAATGAAATTAGATGAACCTCACTGATACCCTACAGTTCCTTTGACACATGCAAAAGGGAAATCAAGCAGGATGGTTGTCTCCTTAAGACAAATCCAGAAGTCTTGGCACAGTAACACCAAATATTATATTTGTTATTTAACACAGGTTCAGGTAAGACAATTTTCTTTCCACTCCAGAAAAGAAAGCTTTTAGGAAGATTTCAGATATAGCAAAAAAACCATCTGGCAACATAACTGCATGCTGAGAGCTTTCAATTTATTTGTACTAGAAGGAACTCATCACCAGGAAAAAAAAGTAGGGAATTACTTTTTGGACTATTTGACAACAGAGAATTTCATGCAAACTGAGTGAATAAAGCATGGATTTTGATACCATTGCTAGGTAAGACGGAGGGACAAAGGGCACCTACCTGGTGGGTAAGCTGAACATGAGCCAGCAGTGTACCCTTGGGGCAAAGACCAGCCTCATCCTGAGCTGTGTTAGCAGGACTGCAAACCAGCTGCAGTGCAACTTGTGAGATCACATCCAGACTGCTGAGTCCCTCTGGGGTTTCCTACCCCAAAAAAGGTGCTGGCACAGAAGAGTGAGCCCAGTGAGGGGTACCAAGCTGGTCAGGAGGCTTGAGCACAGGATGGACATGGAGAGGCCGAGGGCTGTGCTTGCTCAGCCTGGGAAGGTAATTGCTGTCTACAATTAACTCACGAACTGGATAGAGAGAACAGAGCTGGACTCTTCCCATTAATGCACACTGTAAGGAGAACAAGGACCAGACATAAACCAAAACAAGGGCTATTTTGACTAGTTATGAGGCCAAAAATCCTTTTAATGTGAGTGGTGAGGCACTAGCACATGCTGTCCAGAGAGGCTCTGCCATCTTTGTTGTTAGAGATGAGATCTTGATGGGACCTTGAGCAACCTGACCTATTTTTGCAGTTGACTGTCCTTTGAGCAGAAGTTGGACAACACACTGCCCAGAGCTCCTTTCCACCTGAATTTTTCTGACCTTGCAATAATGTATAAAAACAGAACTTGGTGTAAATAGGGAGGTGCAGCAGCATAAGGGTGTCGAGAGCAATCTTTGAATGTTTGCCTAAAAAATGACCAAACCAAAGTAATATCAGAAAACCATAACAGAAAAGAATGAAGAAGGCAGGCAGAAAGTCATGTGGGACACACTCAGGAATCCAAGGATCAGCACAGGAGACTGACACTAGTGAAAAAGTATGGAGCTATGCCAGTTACAAGAGTATCTGGTAGTTTACACTCATCACAAGTGCAAATCCTCATGGTGGTCCAAAGCCCAGAGACATCACCAGCTAATTAAATCAGTCTGGGTTGGAAAGGAGGTCACTGTGGCAGATGAGGGATGGCAAAAGAGAGCAAGACATACTCGAAAATATGCTTTGGGATAAGCACCCTTATTGGTAATTACAAGCAATGCTAAATAAACTCTGAAGGTGAGAAGACAGATTGTTCAACATCTATCACAAAAGACTTTGTACCATGGCACAAGTGTAAACATGTTCCTAAAGAGTGCTGAGTGGAGAAAATAATACGGAGCGAGTCACATGGAGAAAATAATCCACTCGGACAAATCTTCCTCTCATTCTCCTTATGGGATGGCTTCCAGCAGAAAAAAAATTCCTGGGCTTATTCAATTAACTGCTTCATGATTACTTTTCCCCTATGGCAGGATCCCTGATGCTTCAGGCCCACTTTTGGATGTGTGAGCTGTGTTAATTAGCTGGGCAAAGAGGCACAAAGCAGAGAGGTTACTTGGGTAGTGTCGTTTCTGTTCCCTGCCTGGAATCTGGGTCTGCTCACAGGCTCAGTGGAGTCTGTTTCTGTTTGTCTTTTATCACTGAAAGCCAGAGGTGTGGCATGGAATTTGGTGGCTTAGGATAAGATAGCATCACCAGAGGTGAGGAAATGCTGACTTACCTGGCCTTTTTAGGCCAGCTCATGTTTTGCAGTATGGAAGTCTGTGGGTGACCTGTGTTTTGTTGGGGGGGCTTTGTTGGAGTAAAATATTGCCATTCCCCATGACTTTGTTGGCCCTTTAAAAGCTGTCATAGCCCTGGTGTATTGGCAGCAGAGGGGGAAACAAAGCTGGGTCCTCACACCATCCCCAACCTATTTCAGAGGCTTTTGTGGGTTTATTAAAATAGTTTGCACTTGTATGTCGGACTAGAGAGACAGCTGAAATGCAGGCACGTGCTCTCCTTTGCTGCCTTGGCAGTGGCTGTGTTGGTCCTGGAATCAGGACTGTCCTAGGCCACCATAGCAAGCTTCACCATAAGGTGTCTGACAGGAGCCCAAGACACAGGTCCTTCAAAAATGTTACGTTTCAGCTTTGTTGGCTTTGCAGATATGTTCACATCTTATTTTCTCTCCTCACATTCCTACAAAATAAGTGTGCAGGGTTTTGTCTGGTTCATTCTGTTTCCTCTCTGCCTCCATTCTGGCAAACTTTGGGGATGCCTTTACCCCTGTTGAGTCAAGCAATGTCCCATATAAATATTTCCCTCAAGACATTAACCCAGCTTTAAACTTCTCATTCTTTGTGCTTCGGGGAGTGGCTGAAAATACAAGTTTTTCACAACCACATGCCAGCCTCAGCAGAGTGCACACTCGAAGAAGGCAGCAATGCAGCAGGAGAAAGCACCTTACAAACAGGCACGTGACTACCTGCAGACAATTCATGGCTACGCCCAGGTCAAGATTTAAACTGTGTCAGGAAAACACATGCAAACACTTGCAGTAATGCACCATCACTTCTTCTAGTTCCCCCCCATACAGCCAAACTGGAATCCTTTGTCCAATTACAATTCCTGCCTGGAATCTCAAGGGTCTAAATCAAACAGGAAATGATACATTTTTTCCAGTGATAAAGAGAAAATGAAACTTTTACTGAGTTTCTTCTGCCATAGAAAATATTTTTTAAAAGAGACTCAAAAATATTAAGGTCATGAATGGTTGCACAAACATAACCACTGATTTGTAAATAACTGATTATAAAGACTGAATTTTGTTTCAGGCTGTTGGTAAAAGATGAAGGCTCTATCAGAAAACAGATCTGAAAGCAGCTTAATCTCCAGAAGCTTCACAAGGCAACTGGAGATAATTTACACTTGCAGCTAAACATGAGCTTACTGGTGAGGTATCTCTTAATAATTCTTAAGCTTTTAATGATTTTTTAATAACAAAACAGTGATTAGAAAAGAACATCCCAGTTCCCAGATAAATTCAGGCTGTGTCTGGGTATTTTGCTCATTTGCTGCTTTAACTAAAGCAACTTTAATTTGCCAGAGGCCAATGAACAGCCAGTAGCAAGAGAACTCAGTCTGATGAAGCAGATGTTGGGAAAGGGAAAACCTTTTCATTACTCACTCATAGGGAAAATCTGCCAAAAGCAGCCTTTCAGCTTTTTTGTTATAGTAACTTTTGCTTCTTGGCTTTTAGAAGAAACTTGCAGATCAAGTAGCTTCTGAGTTATTTTTTGTGGAAAAGGACCTTGAGTCTCTCTACAGGCAAGCAATGCAGTGGGTTACTGCCTCCTCCAGTCCTGGATGACCCATAATTACAGCTCAGGTGCTCCAGGAAGACCTGTGCCACCTGGTACTTGCAAATAGCTGAGTGTTAAAAGTTGAGGAAGAATCTACCCCAGCCCTCTGCAGCCAAGAAGTCCTACAACTTAGGTCTGGTCTTGTGGATAATTTGTTTCCCTGGTGGGGAACAACCCTACATCTTTGTGGGCATCACCAAGATTTCCCCAAGACCCATCCAACTGTTCCTGAGTTCATAGGCAATATCAGCCCGAGCTCCTGGGAGAGCCCTCAGGGGTGAGTTATCCAGTGCTCTGGGCCCAGGTTACAGGGAATAGTGACAGAGAGTTTGCTGTGCTTTCCTCTGTACCCAAAATTGCCCTTCCCCTCCATGTACAAACAGAGCCTTTGGGCACACCAACAGCCCTGGCAGGCTGTCTGTCTCCTGCCCCTCTAAGTCTTGGAGCTGGGGTGCAAGAATGGATGGAGCAGAGATGCAGCAGAGGCTGGATATGAGCCAGGCTGAGCCTAGGCGATAAATAGATGGCATCAGGTGGGTGCTGTGCCTGGATTAATAAGCCCTGCACAGGAGACAGGATCTGTTCAACACAACATCCTGCCAAGGCCTTGTGGTCTATCTGCCTCCAGACCTGATGGGCTTATCCACATGCCATCGTGCTGCTGAATGTGTGGGAGCCATCGTCTAGCTGGGATGCTCTGCAGGAGTTCATGTCTTTGGTTTGTCTTTCTGTAAATTAGGTGAGGAACAATATTCCCTGACATCATTTAAGTGGTTTGGGGTGGAGGCCAAAATAGTTAAATCTCCTGGTGTAGGCTAACCTTCTGTGTGTGTGCAAAGGGCCCATCTGCAAAACTGATGCTGTTCCCATAAGTACTGTGAAGTTGCCAGTCTTTTTGGTGTCAGTAAGGCCAAAGGATACGCTCTACTGATCTCACCGCTGTAAATAGGTAAGAAACAAAATGAGAATGCTGGAGCTTAACTGTAGCCATCTAAGTTTACGATTTTTTTTTACCTTAATCCCTTAATGATGATTACAAAGTAAGTAGAAAATATAAAGCATTTTAGGAGCATTAAGTAATACTTAGAGGGCTCATTAATCCACGGTTAATATGCAGCCACCACTGAGAAGGAATGAAGCAATCATGCCGTCTCAGCATTGCGCAGTATGGCATTGCTGCCTGCCTTCAGGAAGGAGGCAGAGGATGCCCCCTCAGCCTGGCACTGTGGGAGGAGGCAGAGGTGGACAGAAAATGATGGTCTGAAGTAGACACCACAAGGCACGCACAGCCCCCTAACCTCCCTTGTCATAGTGCGTTGAGGTTTGGGGGCAGATCTGTGCCAACATCTTGATTTTTCCCTAACAAAGACAGCAAAGTTGGCACTTTTTTTTTTCCCAGCTTCCAACCTGAGTAAATTAAGCCACTTAGTTCAAGGTTGAAGGTAGTGCTCTGGAAAAGTGTGTGTCAGTGCAGCAACCTCTGTGTTTTTCCCTGGAGAAGGCAAAACCCCAGGGAGGACAATCATAAATCATCTAGGCTTCACCACACCAATGACCTGATAAAAAAGTAAATGTGTGGAAGTATTTGCCAGTCTTATCTTCACTGAAAAACAAAAATAGTTTTCTTGGTGGTTCCCTGTGCACAACAGTGATAAGACTGTGTCTTGTTCAGTCCTAAGTACCATGAGTTCCCAGACCTGAAGAAGAAGCAGAAGTCTGTGTCTGCGGTGCAGCCACCCAGTCTCTGGGCTTTAATTCTGGACAGGGGAATTAATTCTCATAAAATGTGTCCAAATATCAAATGGAAAATAAAAAAACTTTTCAGCTCAGTGCTCTCCAGGAGGTTCTTAACCGGCAGAGAATTCAAGGGTGTATTGTGCACTGCCTTAGGACAGGGCCAAACAAGATTGGAGGGGCATATCAGGCAATAGCAGGTGTATATGAACTACATACTCAAAGACAAGATCTTCCCTTGTCCTGCAGGGAACTTAGTTTTCCTGATACCTGTCAGTACAGCAAATGAGTAGTGAGGCTGTCACAGTTCCATATGATATTTTTCATGCATTATCTCCCCTTTCAGTGTGCAAGGTAAGGCTAAGGCCAACTGGGATGCAATACAGTGTCATGGCCAAATCTCCAAACGGGAGGTGTTCGCCCCAGTTGTAAAGCAAAGAGAGGTGTAAGAGCAGGAAGCCTTTTGTTTTGATGGACTTACCCCTAAAACATTGTCCCTAAGGTGAAGAAGGAAATAAATTTGTGTGCTCAAGGGATAAATCCTTCTCTGGACAAAAACAGCAGGGGTGCAGGGCCCACGGATGTCTCAAGCCTGCACCTGTGCTCTGTGGCTCACACATGGCTGCTACCCTGGTGGGAAGCAACCTGTGGTGCTCTGCAGGATTAGCAGCCATCCCAGACTTCATGGCCAGGGAACAGGGAGTATGGATAGGTCATCTTCAAAATATAACACCTTGCTGCAGGTCAGCCCCCTCCTTCCTGCCCTGTGCTGCCCTCATTGCTAATGTGGGTGTACCTTCTGTGCCTACAGGAGCTATGCCCAGGGAACCAATAAATAATAATAATAATAATGCCATACCTTTATGTGATGCTCCTGATTTTCCAGAATTTTTATTTAAGCATATCTATTGATGTCATTAATTACTTATTAATTATTCTATTGATGTTATTTAATTACCATAAAGCAGCTGCCTTATAGCATCCAAAATATATCTATTTGCCTTAATTTTGCAGTATGGTAATTAACTACCGACAAATGATTTAAAACATATTTACAGAGGGAAATGTCAGAGATGCATTATTTTTTCATGCCCAGTAAATGCTCTCACAATAACCAATTTAGTATTTAATTAACTTGCTTATGAGCTCACCTATGAGAAATATTATTTCAGAGAACATGTTGGATGTGATGCTTAGGCAGGCTCTCAGAGGGAGAATGCACCAGCTGCAGGTCAGCAACAATTTTTTGCTTTATTATGTTGGGGTGTTTTGCTGTTTGTATGGGCTAAATGTAGTTATGGCCCTCACATAATTTCAAAGTTAAACTACTAAACATACGGAAAATCAATATATGATAGAACAATGTTCATTAAGCGAACCATAAATCAACTCCTCTGTAGACAGAGCAGGTACCAAAAGCTTTCAGAAAGCTGCTGGCCCATCATGATCAAAGGAGAGGAGACGGTTACCACGAACAGCACATTTCTGTGTAAGAGGCCCAGGTTAAGTAACACATACACACTGACAAATATTAATTAGGAAGGGAATTTACACCCATCAGGACCTAGCAACAGTGTGGTCCTTCTAGTGTTCCTTCTGCTGTAAGTCCCTGGACAAGACGGAAATTGCACGAATTAAATGGCTCTTCCATTCCTGCTCCTATTTGAAACTTCACTGACATAACACAGGATGAAGCTTTGAAGAGGGTACAGTGAAATTTTCTTGCCTCGCAGACATAAATTAATATCCTTTAAAGCTGGAAGAGGCTCTTATGGCAAACTACCCAGGCTAGCTGCACAAATCCAAAACAAAGATCCTTCCTCAGGAGATCAAGGCCATAACTTCAGGTCCCACATGTCTTCTAGAAAGTCCTCTGGTTTGGACACAATGACTTTAGTCAATAGAGATCACATGTCTATGGGCAAAATATGATATTTTTAGAATTTGTACTGTCAGCAGGGAAAAAAAGGCTACATTTGATTACCTTGGAAGGCTTTGGGAAAGCTGGGAAGACGTTGTTCAGTGTTTTCTTTTTCCCAAATGTTAACAAAATAGCAGCAAGGACAATATCAGTTAGGTATGGATTTGCAGTAGGCTTACTTTCCCTCTGTGTTTACTACATCAGCCTGTTCCCTCCACAGCCCCTTTTCCCTGTGCACTTCTCCCTATCAGCTTTTGCAGGTGCAGCTCCAGCTCATCTTGACTGCTGGATCAGCACTTTCTGCCCTCTGAGGCTTTGTGAAAGTCACCCCAGCTTGCAAACCTCCTGACTGATGCTTCAGCACTCTGTAAAAGCCAGCAACGTCTGCACACCCCACTTACCCCCACAGCAGGGTCCAGCTCTCCCCACTGCTTCCCCACAGGTACCTGCAGCGTTCTGCCCCTGCCCCATTTTGCTGGATTGCTCCTTTACTTTTCCCCCAGTCACCTCCTGACCCATCCAGCTGGCTTCCCCATCCAGGAGAGGGCAGAGAGCACTCTCCCCGCAGAGCATCTCCTCCTGCAGGTTCCTGAAGCAGCCCTGGTTACCCCATATCATGGTGATCAGCTGTGGGATTTCTGCTCCCTTCACCCTGGCCTTACCTGCCTGGCAGAATTAAAATGCCTTAGTGTTACCTCTGTTCTAATCAAGTATTGAAGCTCCTGTTTCAGGGGACTGGGACTAGATATTCTGGTACTTTTTTTTTTTTTTTTTTTTTTTACCTGAAGTATAGAGTCCATGGCTCGTTGGCCTGGAAAATATTGTGTTTGTCTTTGGCAAATAGCCAGGCTTCCATAAAATGTCCCTCAAGTAGAAACTCCCAGTTGGCTTATAAATATTGTCACCTGCATTTTTGAGCTGGAAAAACCAAGGCCTTTCTGAGGTTAAAGCAAGATCTGCGACACAGAGAACTCCAGTCTCTTCTTTTTTCTTTAAGATGTTCTCAGTAATTTTGTGGAATGAGAGATGAAACCTCTTCTGAAGTCAGGGAAAGTCTCACGGGCTCAGCACTTGGAGGTTCACACCTCCTATTAGCTGAAAGAAGGGACTTCTTTTGAAGCTGATCAAAATACATTTGATGTTGAAGTTACAGAAAGCCATTAATTATGCTGGTTTTGGACATAATCAGTCCAGGCACCTGTTACATACAACAAACAGCAATACAGTGTTAAAAAAAGAGAAGAAAAGTAAACGTAAGCTGATAGCATTTATAGTTAGGAAAAGGTGTCCTCTGAAGGACAAACACTCTTCCTTATCCCCCCCTCCTCGAAGTCCATGGGCTTTGTGAGAACATCCCAGCTCCAGGCGGGGCTGTTTTGCTAGCCCAGTCAGTCTAGAAAATAAATTGAGAAAGTTACTTTCAAGTCTGCGCTGCATCATCGCAAGATTGTACTAAACTTGTTATACAAAATAGAAAAAAAGGAAAATACTGTTGAGTGCCTGAGGGCAAAAGTGCAAATTTCATGCAAGATGCCTCTGTTTGTCCCCAAGGGCAGTGCTTGGGCAGTGCTTGGGCAGTGCCTGTGGGGTGCTGCCTTCCAGCTGTGCCTCTGCTGGTGCTGGTCATGCAGGGGACACCTACAGCAAATGCCTTCTGCTGATTATTTAGGAGGAAGAGAGAATTTTTGATTGAATTAAGTCTGTGGTAGAATTTACTTAGGATTAAATTGCAGTTAAGTTTTATGTTCCTTTTGAACAACCTGGAGGACACTGTGTTCCTAGAGGAACATTTCCTAGAGGTTTTATCCACCTTTGAATCAGAAATGGAGAATGGAGAGTCCAAGTGGGAGATGGTTTCAGTGCCAGAATGTAGGGACTGGTTTTGTTCTCTTCCCTATGGATGGGCAGGTAACAATCCCAAGGCATGAGAGGTGCATGAGAGGTGCATGGCAGCAGCTCTGGAGCTCAGCCTGGCTCTTCGGCCATTCTGCAAACTGAGCTCCCTGGAGAGTAACAGGGTAATTGTCCTGGAAGCAGACAAATCTGCATTTTTCTCATCACTCGAATTCACAGAAAAACTGATGATAGTGCAAGGCTTGTACTTTTCTCCTGTCTTTTTCTCACTCTTAGTACAGCCAAGTGGTCTGCTGTTAATGGACATGCATCAAACTGCTTGAGACAGCATGTTCAGCACTGAGAGCAGGATATAATCATTTCAGGGCCACTGCTAAGAAAACCTGTCGAAGTGTCTTGGGGCAGAGTGAAAATCTAGTACTTGGGGATTAATTATCTGGAATTTAATGAGGTCAAAAGCTAGGTAGCAATTAAATGTCTGTAGGTGGAGAGAGTAGATTCATAAAAGACTTCAGTGGTGAGGTTGGCTTAAAAAGATTTTGCTCTCCCATCTCAGGCTGTTACCAATATTACTGGCTTTAGGGATGTGCTGTGAACCAGACTGCTGAAGGGATCTGCATTGCAAACTCTTTGGGGGGATTATATGTGAGGTGTAACATTTCAAAATTAGACTCGTTTCTGCCAAATTGGAGGAAAGAAGGAGATGTGTGTGTGTGTGTGTGTGTGTGTGTGTGTGCGTGCAGCACATGTGCCCTCACACACACCAACATAAATGCATTGCAGAAGTGATGTTTGCGCAGTATCAACAGCTAAGACTGGTGGGTTATATGTAAATAAAAGAGGCATGGGAAGTAACCTCTTTCCTGAAGCTAAATACAAATGACTTCTTCAGCTGGTTAGGGTTAGCTCTCACCACAGCAATTTCTCCTTGGAGAGAGGTAGCTAGGGTGGTGAAAAGAGAACCAGGGAGTGAGCTGATTGTTCAGGGGTGTGGATGAACAGGAGTTTTATTTTTAGGTGTACATATATGCATAAAGGGAGGGTGTTTTTTACAGTAAATTATACTTGGATAAGGAAGTCCTATTTTCTTTCTAATTTATGTTAAACCATGATCATACCCCTGTACCCAGCACTGGTGAAGTGGCACCTCGAATCCTGTGTCCAGTTCTGGGCCCCTCACTACAAGGACATTGAGGTGCTGGAGCATGTCCAGAGAAGGGCAACAGAGCTGGGGAAGGGTCTGGAACACAAGTCTTGTGAGGAGCAGCTGAGGGAGCTGGGGCTGTTTAGCCTGGAGAAAAGGAGGCTCAGGGGAGACCTTATCACTCGCTAGAACTGCCTGAAAGGAGGGTGTAGCCAGGTGGGGGTTGGTCTCTCCTGCCAAGTAACAAGAGACAGAACAAGAGGAAATGGCTTCAAGTTGTGCCAGGGGAGGTTTAGATTGGATAGCAGGAAAAATTTCTGCCCTAAAAGGGTAGTCAAGCATTGGAGCAGGCTGCCCAGGGAAGTGATTGGGTCACCATCTCTGGAGGTATTTAAAAGAGATGTAGATGTGGTGCTTAGGGATGTGCTTTCGTGGTGGTCTTGGCAGTGCTGGGTTAAGAGCTGGACTCGATGATCTTAAAAGTCTTTTCCAATTTAAACAATTCTGTGCTTCTAAGAAATATGTGAACAATTCCTATCTACTGCTTTTAAGAAAAACATGTTGCACGGTAAAACTCTTGACCACCGTATGACCTGCCATACAGGTGTCTATGTGACATTGGCCAAAATCCAGTCCTATTCTCTGTTTCATCCAGTCCAGTTTTTCTGCAGAGTTCGTGTTTCCCTCTGAGTACAATAACAATCACTTCAGTTATTGCTGTTGGAGCCAGCAGATCAGACACGCTCCCCGGCATCTCCATACAACATATTAATTCTGATTATGTAAAATATTACAGTAATTATTGCATCAAACAAGATGCAGACAACAGGATTAAAACACTATGGCATGACACATATAATATGAAATTATAGACACATTACCTGACTAGGTATAGGTATATATATATTAGTTTGCATATGGAACCTAGGAAAAGATTTGCAGCATCGAAGATCATTTTATTTTTTAAATCAAGGATCAGGATATAGCCACTCTGGGCTTGAGCAGAGCCCTTTCTTGCCACTTAAAAAAAGACTGATGGTTTTCTTACAGCCATGGAACAGCTCTCCATCACATATTTTGTTTCTTAAAGCTGTAATGAGATCAGACATAGCTCAGCTTTCCTTAACTCTCTGCGGGCTTGTATCAACGCAGATGTTCATTAAGAAGAGATAATGGTTTAAAAGCTCTAATTTTGTTACCCTCTCTGCCATCTAAACTGATCCTAATGTGATTAGGAAAGTCCTTTCTTACTTAGGCAGGGTCAATTTGTCTCCGAGGAGGTAGGGAAAGGAGACATTGAGGGTGCCAGTGCTGGCTCCGTGCTCAGAAATGTTATCGTGGCGGTGAGCAGACTTGTTAATGCTGTGTCCTTCATCACATCGTAAGGCAGGGGAGTGCAACCCACTTTAGTCTTTCCTTATTTATCTGTGTTTATCTGGAAGCAATGGGCTGCCACATTTCCACAAGTTCACTTCATACAGAAAGAGGCTCCCAAACGTGGTCACTGAGGCTGCACCCATCACATCTGATTTATCACAGCTTCACCTCAGTGCTGTGGAGGACCACAAGAAACCCAGTGCATCGAGAGCAAGCTGCAGAAGTGTTGGCACAAAGTTTGGTTGCCAGAGCTCCTAAGCATTTTATGTCACACAGAAACAGACAAGTTAAAGCAGTCATAAGGAAGTTTAGCTTAACGTCAGAAAACACCGGGGTGTTCCCACACCATGAGGAGCCTATGTGAAATAATAATAGCAAATTAAAGAGGGAGAAAATTCTAAAGACATGTGGCCGCAGTGTTGGCCAAAGGGCCGAGATTTGGCTGCAAGTACAGGGAACATCATGGGCAGCAAGTTGCAGGCTGGAGGGTCAGTGGGGAAGATGGGGTCATGATAGTTTCAGAGCTACAGAGTGGGGAGGGAGCAGCAGGGAGGGCAGGGCAGAGCTGTAGGATGAAGCCCATCGGAGCCGATACGTGTGATGTAGGTGACGCTGAACATGCCTGTAGTCAGGCCGCATCGGCTCTGTTTTGGGACAGCCTCACACCAAAGTTGTGTACGGAAAGATTGAAGAGAAGACCACTTCTCTCCTGCTGCCTTCACCTACAGGAGGACTGGGTGGAGAGAAACACCGCTAAACTTTCACATGGTCATTCTCATCTGGCCCTGGGGTGTAAATCACCACTTCCCTCCTCTGTAATTCCCCATCAGATGTCACAAACAAACTAATTTTCAAAGGATGGTGTTACTCTATTCCTACTGCAGTTGCTCCACCTCTGGCTTTTTTGCCCTTTGTGGTGGGGTAACCCTGTCCAGCAACTAAGTACCTGCAATCTGCTTGCTTACTCCTCACCGGCAGCATGGGGGGAAGAATCAGAGTGAGAAAAACTGAGATCTTGATATAAAGCTGCAAATACAGTCTCTTGCCACCTTCCACCAGCAAACCAGTGTCCAGCCGGTCTCCAAGCAAAGACTTCTCTGAAAAGAATACTCTCTCCCCAGTTTATTGATGAATATGACATTCCAGAATACACATTTGATCAGTTGGTGTCATCTGTCCTGGCTGTGTCCCTTCCAAAGTTCTCGACCCACCCCAGTAAACTTGTTGGGGGGAACCAGAGTGATAAACAGAAACCTTGATGTTGTGCAAGGACTTCTCAGCAATAACTAAAATGTTTGTCTTCGACCAACACTTTGATTTGTGTTCTGGTCACAAATCCAAAGTCCAGCACCATAAGGGCTTCTGTGAAGAAAGTTAATGCCATCCAAGTTGGATGCAGTACTCCTTATTTGATTTCACTCTACACACTCAGTGGCTCCTGCCTTCTTGCACACTGCTCTTTTCTGGTGCCAAGTATAAAGGATGCCTGACTACATGGAGAGCCCCAGTTTACCCAGTGGAGGGAAACAGGCATACCTAGAGCAGATGCAAAAGCAGATCACGAGGTGAGTCCCTGCTATTTACTTTGACTGTTGGGAGATCCTCTCCTGACTAGGTAATAAGCAGATGTCTGTGAACCTTTGATGTTAGGTAAAGTGAATCAAACTTTTTGTCTTTGAACCCTTTCAGTGATCTCAAAACTTTGGGACATAGAACACAAAACTTTAGCCAGACTTCTCTTTTTGAGATAGTAGACACTCTAGCCCAGCAGACTGTCACCTTCCACTACCAGAATGGCCCACATCTTCAAAGGTATTTTGCTGTGGCTCTTACTAAAATCTGAATTTTTGCCATTAAAAAGAGTCCACACCATGATATACTACATACATCACTTTCCATTTGTGTACAGGTGAAATACAACTTTGGCTGTGGTTTTTACCCATATGCCTTTGTGCTAAATTTCAACACCTACAAATAACAATGAAAGTGTTTCATTCTCATTAGCTGGAGACATGACGATGACTAAGAGGGAGAACAAGAACAAAGAAAGTGGATTTCCCTCTATCGGTCATTCTGGCTTTATGCACTGGAGAGAAGAAATGGTAACCCTCCCTTTCTAGGCCACTTTGTTCAGGCACCTTTTGCTATCCACAGAGAGATTCTGTAAGCAGGATAGCCACAACTTCGAAGTATAACACAGTTATTTATTGATTGAAAGGGAAAAAGGATAGCTAGGATTTAATGTGTTGCCAGGCTAAGCATTAGAATGCTCAGTGCCTTCATAAGACACCTGAAGAATCCTTGCTGGGCAAGCAGTCAGCCATCGGACTGGGAAGGTTTGCACTTGTGACACGTTCTCAGTGCTGCTGAGTTTCCGGTTTCCAAATCCCTTTGTTGCCATCTAGGATTTTATGTCTTCCCAATGTGGTGTTTTTCTTCTTGAATCCTGGAGCTGCTACCTATCTACCTGCCCCTACAGAGCAGAGTAATTCTCTGTAGTCAATAGACTGAGATACCCCATGTTTTCAGTGGTCCCCCAGTAAACAGGTGACGGGTAAGTTCCCACGAGGGATGCTGGCTTAGCCAGTGTGGGAGAGAACTGTGCTATTTCATTCACCTGTTCATGAACATGACCAGCTGGGGACTCAGGGCAGGATCCAGCTCCTAAAATACAATTAGAGGCTATTTGGTCTCTGACTCCAAAAGACTCACCTGATCATTTAGAGACAGTAAGAGCTGCCACTGTACACCAAAGATGCTACTGAAAATAAGTAAATGCACCCAGTGTACCTCTTTGCCCAGGGCTGATGTCCTCAGACCATCTTGCTCAGCTCTGCGTCTCCCACTTGTACCTCCCTGGGTGCAAACTCAGGTAGTCCCATGCTCTCCAAGGGACTAGATCCTGTATTTAATTTGTGGGTGTACACAACATAGACTGACAGTCTAGAGGACAGGAAAAGACACAACTCCCTCTCAGCAGCTTTCAGTCTGTGTTTCATCCGTTGCTTACAGAGCGACTTAACAAGTAAGAAGTCTCTCCCAAAAGGGAGGGAGCTGCATCTCCCACGGGAGTGCCCTAGTGGTGGAACAGATTGAAGTAGGGATCACCTTCCACTGTTTCTGTTGAAGCAAGGTCAGCATACAGGCAAAAACACAAGCATCTTGGGATAGAAAAAATATGATTCAATACCTATGTCTCTTATGGAGACAGTGAACCACAGCCTGGTTTTTCTGTCTCCTGTAAAACACAATCCACAGAAACTAGGGCTCAATCCTAAATTTATCTTCTTTCACGTCAGCACACAAACTGTGAAAGCCTCTTCTGTCCCCATGTCTCAGTGTTCCTAGCAGCTCAGCTCTGTGGAATGGCTGCAATGGAGCTGTCCTGGCTTTGTTCAGCTAAGAATTTGGGTTTATGCGGTTCATCCTTTCTGTACAGTGTTTTTTCAAGGTACCTGTTATGCTCAGTGCTGGAGAAAAAAGCAACAGCAGAAATAATGAGGGTGGCACAACAGTAAAGCAGCCAAGTGAGAAATGTACCACTCCAGTGCAAACGGGACTCATTCTGGCCACTCAGCACCTGCTCTTCTCCCTGGAGCCACAGCTCCGCTACCAGCGATGTCTACAAAACCTTGTGGTGCCTCCACTGAATCATGATGTCACCTGCCCACAGCCGAGCATGTTCAGCTGAATGTGAACCCTAGGCAGGTGTCTGTAGTTGTGTGGATGGGATTTGGATATATAATGAGAAGCCAAGTTTACCTGAGATACCCTTGCTCCAGAGTGTCAGGAAACAAATGACATGAAAGTAAATAATGCACTCCTATGACTACAGAACACACTTAAAATTAATTCCCTGTAACTGAAACTGATGGTTCACATAAATCTCACTCTGCTTTTAAGCTAGGACATAACCTCTGCTTAATTGATATTCGTGCTTGAAGACAAAGAAATCAATTTGGCATGTCTAAGGAGACTTTAGGTTTTTTGCGTAGAAAGTCTTTCCCTGGTAGATGAGTTTGTCTTTTTATAGGCTCAGGTTTGTGAAACAGAAGATACACCTTTAATAGTTACATGCATAGATGTAGCCTTTCTTGGTAGGTTTGGAAACCAAAACACCTTCTGGATGCATCCTTTCCATGGTCAAATGCCCGGGCACATGTAAACTTGCACAGTTAGTTACCATTCTTTCCCTCACTGTGTCACTACTCCAGGGTAAGATGCCCGTTTGTAATTGTTTGTCAGTGTGCACACGATGAAGCCCTGCGGAGGCACCTGCTGTAATGGGGGTATGACACTTCCATTCCTGTTTTATTGTCCTTTAACCCCTGCCCACCCACTAACATCCTCGGATTCAGGCAAAAGTGAACAAATGAGGTGGGAAAGCTCATTTTAACATCAAGCCTATAGTGTGGGCATATCAGCATTAAAAAATACAACGTGTGAGAAAGCTCAGCCCCATTTCTGACTGATTGGAGTTTGGATGTGGTTAGCAATGCACGCTCACAAGGACACCCTTCCTTAAAGCTCTGAACCAAGCAAGTGGAAGAGCAAGGAGTCTGTGCTAGATTTTGAAATGAGCTTGTACAGCAGGTTCGGTGCACGGTTATCATGCCTTGTTACACGCACTGCCTCATGTCCTACAATTTATGTGCTAAGTATTTCTAATATAGCAACCGCATTGATTTCAAGGGCAGTTTGCAAAGTGGTGTGACTCTGCAGCTGACAGGGACGGTAAAACCTGAATGCCCTCTTCTAGACATAGAAGGGCTGCAGTACAGCTGAGGAGTTGAAATCAGTCCAAAAGAGCTGCTGACAAAATGTGTTCTTGAAGGAAGAGAGTTTTTTTACAGAGTGCCTTATGAAAACAAACACGTACCTGACAGGTAACTGCATCTTGACATAAGACACCGAAAGAAAAAGCCTTGCACAGGAAAGTGCTTATTATTTTCACTTTCAAATGACCAGGTGCTTAGGAAAGGTGTCAAAAGAAGTCCCTGAAGGCTGACAGTCTCTGTGCAGCCATTAACCTTCAAGGGCTTGGGAAGCAGGACACGAACTCCCCTGATGTGGATTTTCACCTCTCACCTGCACATGCTGAGCCACCTCTGGGTGTGGGAAATTCAGATGTGGCTCTATCTACCAAACCGCAGCAGGCCAAGGCCACAAGACTAAGTTGCAATTATCCATGCAGTGTGATGGGCAGCATTCTCCCTGGATTTGCCACATATCAGCAAGCAATAAGTATTCTCCTTAATTGCCTTGGAGAGACCAGGAACTATTTCCACCAGAGATGATGCAGAGGCCGCTCTGTGTGAGAGGTAAATTAAACCACATGGACAGAAGTTGTTCCTTTTGATCCCAGGGCCAGGAAACGACCCCTGACTTGTTTTATTTGCCTGTATAAAGGTAGCCTCTGCCAATAAATTTGGGATGAACCAGGGTGGGGCCAGATAGATAGATCAGGAAGAGAAAGACTCAAAGGGCTTGAAGGTTACCAGGGAGCTCAGAGGGAGCAGCAAAGTGGGATTCATCTCACCTTAATGTAGGAACTGAAAACCTGATATTTGCATCTGAGCTCAGCTTAGTCAGCCTCAACTTCCCTTACAGGCCACGGAGAGAAAGAGCAGAGTGAAGCCAGAGTCAGGACAATGCCAGACCAAAGTGGGAAATAAGTTTAGCTGTAACTCTGCTCCTCTATGGCTACAGATGGTTTAGCTCAATCCTGATGCTATTTCATGCAGTCTTTTCTACATTTACCTGAATTTCTATAACTCAGTCACCTGTGTAAGGTCAGTAGCAAGGACCTCCAGCCAAAGGGCATTTGCAAGTCATTTTAGGTTAATAGCACTGTCACTGATGTTCATTTTCACATGTAACGGTTAAGAAAGATTTGTAGATTACCTTGCTCCCTATTTTAATGCAAAGAAATCTTTTTAACACTTTTTTTAATCTCCGCTTCTCGTCCTGAAACATTCACTCTCCTCTCGTCTTCTACCAGTGTCGCCTTAATGTCCACCACTTGGAGTGGTGACTATGCCTCCCCTTTGCTGTTCTTTTACTGTCCTTTCTACTTCACTGCCTGAGTTACACGACTTGAAAAATAGTAGTCTGCCGTCACTGTCACCTGGTCTTGGCACCTTTCTAAGTACAAAGGAAATTAAATATTGAGCGGTAATAAGTGAATATGAAACATGGATCAGTATGGCAGATCACCAGAATTCTCAGGGCCTTGAATTACGAAGGTTTTTTTCCTTAAACCACTCTCATTTCACAAGACCATCTATGCAAGTACTCTGTACCCAGGGGCACTACCAGGCCCACAGCATTTAGCACAGCATCGAGTCTTCTCCACAGTCTATTAATTTGGATGATCCCCAGCTGGTTCAAGCCACAGCTGTTTCAGACCCTGTACAGCTCTGCTGCTGCTGATTGCCATTCTGGTGAAAGGAAGAAAGCGGTATGGGCCTGCTCCTCCATTTACTTAATGTATCCTCAATAGCACTGCCCTGTAATATATCTGTTACCAATCAATACTTGATATAATTTTAGCGAATGGTGCTGGAGCAAGCCCGAAATCTAAAGCAGATCTTCATGTAAAATAGGCAGCAGAAATAAATGGGGAGAAAGCTCATGTGGAAAGCAAAGTAGAGATGGTACTTTCTTTGTCTGCAGATTTACTCTGACAGAGTGCGGACAGACCTCCAGGAGTGAAAGACAGTAAGACAGTTTCCCATCTTAAGACTGGAACAAAAAAAGAACAAGTCAGCTAATGACTAACTATTAGTTGATTACTTGACAGGCAATTATTAGAATTTTCTTTCCTTCAGTACATTAGACAAGGCCAGGGCACTGCGCCATGCAATTGGGAAAGGATGGAGAGTCAGGGTAGATTGCAGGGAAGAGAGCAATGCTGTTGGATCAGGAAAGGTTGACCCAGGGTGCAGCTGGAGCACAGGCTCAGACCAGGATGGGTGCTGTTGTGCCAAGCCACACAGGTGTGATGGCCCCACAATCTGTCTAGGGGCAGGAGGGGCTGAGAAGAAGCCCAATATGTGTATCTTGAGCTAAAGACTGTGCAGAATTGCTAGGGTCTAATTTTGCCTTCACACAACTCAAAGTCAGGTTATCCATGACATTCTTCAATATTTCCCCTAAAACTTGGAAGCTATTGGCTTCCCTGCACTGAGGATGCTTTTGAAGGAGACCAGCTTTGTTACTTGACAGTAGGGACTGGTCTTCAATCAACATCAGACTAAGAACACAGGAGTCTGTCACGGTGGCTGCTGTTGGGAGCAAACTGTCCTATGCAGTTCTATCCTTTTGATTCAAAACCTCTTTGGTGGGCGATTTAGCTGCAGGCAATGACAGAGCGGAAAGTTCCAAGTAAGCACATGGCTAACTTCTCCTTTGTCTCTATGAATTTCAGCATGTGGCAGCTAGACTGCACTTCCAGGTAACAATGGGAGGAAGCCTGTGCAAGCAGCAAGTCCTGCTAAGCTCCACAATTTGGGCCCACAGCTCGAGGTCCTGTTGGCACTGAGCTTTTCCTGCATATAATTCTAGAAAGAGCCTGTGGTAAAGGCAGTGTTCATCTCATTATCAATTCAATTTTTGTTGTAGCCCTTCTAGGCTATTAATTTCTTGTGTTAAAACAACAAATGAGATGACCCAACTGCAGTCTCTAATAGGTATCATGGGTCAGTAATCATTCATTTGTTATAGTGTCTCTCACCCGAAGGACAGAGATGAAAATTTGTCCTCCTAATGGCAAGAGCTGTAAATTAGTTTTATTTCACTGTTAAATCTAGAGGCCTGAAAATTAGGATGACCAGCCCTTAGCTGGGAAGAAAATGTGTCAGCACAAGGGATTTTCTGCATTAGGCAAATAGGCAGCTCATAATCACCCATTAAAAAGTCACAGTGGCTGTGTCCTGACACCCTTGCTACTCAGAGTCTGAGTGACTCTCCTGAGATACTGAACATGCTGAAACTTTGCAAGCCTGGTGTCCACTTGTGGGCCACTGACCCCAGCTCCACTTCTAGCCAAGGAAGAGAAGTGAATATCTCCTGTGGGTGCTCATGGTAATTTCATCTTTCCCTAAAGATGGACATGTTCAAGATGGGGATGACGAATTTCTCTGTGAAGGTACATCTTATCTCCATTATTCAGGGAGCTTCTGATGAGCAGGTCAGATTTGAACATGATGATCTTTTAGACATATACATTTAGATGAGACAAATCCTGTCCAAAATTTAGCCAGTTGTTTGTCACAGGTGTTTTTTCTGCTGAATATTGTTATTTTTATCCTTGAAGTGTTTGCAAACCCCGTGGGTCTAAAAGATGTTATTCTGAATTAGCATGGACTCGCTGTGGATTTGGAAATTACAGGGTAAGCCATCACTGCATACTTATAGGGTACAAAGGAGGGAAGTGAAGGGGTTTAAAAACAGATGGAAGCTCTGTTGACAGGGGCATGAAGGTGCCTAACAGCCTTCACTGAGCAAGAAGCTGCTGGTGAAGTTGTACAAACACTTGAGTGTTTCCTCCTGGGAGTGTGGGTGTCCCTCTTGCAGTCACTTCACACATTATTCATGCCTTTGGCAAGACAGACTGCACAAAACACCACACAGCCATTCCTGCTTGTTAAGCCTGATCCCAGAGGGCTGCCCAGAGCCCTATCTGAAACCAGTGGGGTTGCTCACCCTGACTGACACAGTTCCTTGCAGGAAAGCTGTTCTGTTCATTGGAGGGTCACGTCCCAACAGGGAGTAGGGATTGCAGCAGGCATCTCAGCGGCCTGAGGGCACCCTCAGAGGGTACTGAGGCTGTTTCTCTCTCTTGCACCTCTCTCAGTGCTAGGTGGGGAGCAGATGTTGCCTCCGTCCCATCCCTGAGAAACCACACTTCCTCTGTGCAGCCCTTTGGGAAAAAGGAGAGATGTTTGTCCCAGGAAAGAAAGGCTGAAACATCTTTAGAGTGATGAAATGAGTGGTCTGTCATCTTGTTCAATAACACGTCACACAGAAAGCTCTCTGAAAAGCTCTCTATAGAAAGCTGAAAATAAATTTTAAAAATCTACCCCACTGTCAAATCCTCAAAAGCCAGAAGTGTATCAGAAGAGTTGTAAAATTATTCTCTTTTATGGTGTGCAAGTTATAGAGTATTGTACAGCCGGACAAGTTTATAAGAACATGTATTAAGCTGCCTGCATGGGGAGGACCTGGCTGAAGTTAAAACATAAAACCTTGCCACAAGACAAGTGAGGGTGTGAGGAGGGACATTAAAAAGTGAGAATGGCTTTGAAAAAGAAAAGTGGCCCTCTGCCCCCTTTTCCTGGTGCTACACTTGCAGTGAAGCAGGAAATTTTAGAATGGAGAACCAGAGAGACCAGAGCTGATAGAAGGGGCCTGTGATGCTGCAGCCAGAGCTGCATAATCTATGCTAATGGATTTCTGACTTTAAAAATAACTACACTCTAGGGACTGCAGCTCTGCTGGGTAATGGGTCTCTCACCTCTGATTGTGCCTGTTTTCCCCATGAACAACCTCATCATTGCCTGGTGATATCCAATCAGTCAGCCTCACCTCAATGCCTGGTAAAATCACAGCAGATCCTCCTGGAAGCTGTCAAAACATGTGGAAGGCAGGGATTTGATTAGAGACTGCCTAAATGGCTTCACCAAAAACAAATCATGCCTGACTATTTTGGTAGCTGTGCTAAAAGGAGTGACTGCATCAGCAGACAAGGGAAGAGCTACAGTTCCCATCTATTTCAGCTTCTGTAAGGCTTTTGATACAATTCCCCACAATATCCTTACCTCTAAGCTGGAGAGACGTACGGGTTTGACAGATGGACTGTTAGATGGATAAGGAATTGACTGGAGGGCAGCATCCAAAGGGTAACAGTCAACGGCTCCAAGTGGAAACCAGTAACGACTGGTGTGTCCCACAAGGGTCCGTACTGGAACCAATACCATTTAATATCTTCATCAATGATGTAGTGGGGTCAGTGCACCCTCAGCAAGTCTGCAGAGGACATCAAGCTGAGTGGTGCTGTTGGTTCACTTGAGGGAAGGGATGTTATCCAAAGGGACCTTGTCAGGCTTGAGGAGCAGGGCCTTGTGAATCTCATGAAGTTCAAGTGTAAGGCCCTGCACCTGGGTCAGGTCAATCCCAGGCATCAATACAGGCTGAGTGGCGGATGGGTTTGGAGCAGTCCTGTGGAAAAGGACTTGGGAGTACCTGTCCATATAAAATCAGATATGACTCAGCAATATGCACTTGCAGCCCAGAAAGCCGACCATATCCTGGTCTGCATAAACATAAACATGACCAGCAGGTCGTAAGAGGTGATTCTGCCCATCTACTCCACTTTTGTGAGACCCTACCTGGAATACTGCATCCAGCTCTGGGGGTTCCCAGCACAAGAAGGATCTGAGCTGGTTAGAGGAGATCCAAAGGAGGGCTCTGAAGGCGATCAGAGGGCTGGAGCAATTCTCCTATGAAGACAGGCTGAAAGAGGTGGGGTTGGAGAAGAGAATGCTCCAAGGAAATCTGATTGCAGCTTTTCAGTTTATGAAGGGGGCTGATAAAAGCAATGGAGAGACCTTTTTCACCAAAGCCCGTAGTAACAGGACAAGAAATAACAGTTTCAAACTGAAGGAGGGCAAGTTTAGATTAGACATAATGAAGAAAATCTTTACTGTGAGGATAGTGAGACAGGGGAGCAGGTTGAACAGAGAAGCTGTGGATGCCCCATCCCTGGAAATACTGATGGCCAGTTTGGATGGGACTTTGAGAAAAGTGACAGATAGTCACTGTGACAGATGTCACTGTCCATGGCAGGGCATTGCGACTAGATGATCTTCAAAGGTTCCTTCTACCCCAAACCTTCTGTGATTCTGTGGTCCTACACTCCCTCTTGCTGTTGGCACATGAGGTCAGAAGGTAGGTGCCAGCAGGCTAGAGGATCCCAGGGGATTCTCCCCCAAAACAGCAGGGCTGCAGGAGGCACAGCATGGAGACTGACTGACTCAACCCCTCTTGGACTGATAGACAGCAGCTTTCTGTAAGCAGGAATGTTAACTTAAAATATTGTTGTGGATTTTGGTTTTGGTTTCTTTTGGGTTTTTTAACAAACCCCTTTAAACTTCCACTCTATTAATAGCGATGGAACATTGTCTTCTCTGGCTAAGCTGAACCTCCTTTTCTGTTCTTTCTTTCTACCTGTATCCTCCCCACGTGAAGAAAACTTCTAAAAGAACTATTCTTTGAGAATTTGAGTAGGAGGATGAAGAAGGAACAGGCTATGATTTACACAGAATTAAAAGAAGTATTTGAGAAACAAGCCAAATGTTCCCAGAGAAATGCCCCGTTCCTTACTGCAAAGAATATATCAGTGAAGTATTTGCATACATTACACAAACAAAATTAATTAACCCAGACTTGCCATTTGTTTTTCATGCCCAAAGCTAACAGCTCGCATGGATTTTCTCAGTTGTTTTGTGTTTTTTTTCCCCTTTCTTAAGCTTGACTACACCAACTCTACACCAAGACAACTCTACACAACTCTACACCAAGACAAACTTTCATATGACAGAGGAATAAGGATGAATTTTGGGTTGTCTTGTAAAAGGAAGACTTTTCTTTCAGTGCCACACATACATTGCAAGGTACCCAGAGCAAGGGTAAGGTGAAAGTCACTAGTGGAGAAGGGGCAGAGATGACTAGGGGAGCAGAGAGTTACTCTGAGCTGGAAACAATTTATTTCCCCCTCTTCTATAACCTGAGCATGACCCCCACCACACCAGGCCGTTGTGGGTGAGTTTGAGATGCCCACTGCTCGCTGGCACCAGCAGTGCCTCAGCAAGAGGGAGACAGGCATGACTTTAGGACACCCTTGCATTTCCTCAGAAACAGTTCTCAGGAGAAAGTCTTAACTAAAAATGTGGGGTGTTTTATGGCTCAAACACTGTTCAGTGACTGCTACAGAGGTGTAGGCACAGGCACAACCTACGAGACGGGACAGGGAGATGGGGCTGGCAGCCCTGTGCTCCCTCCTCACTACACCTACCTGCCCCAGCCCAGTGTCTGCACTCTGCTGTGACCTGTCTGGCACAGGCTTAGCTGCACATTGCCCTGTGACAGTTGTCAGAGCAATGTGCCATAGACCACAGAGCAAATCCTTGGCCAGAAGGGGTGCGTAGATGGGATTGGAGGTGCTGGTCCCACCAAGAGAGTCTACAGGCTTGCTCAACAACCACCACCTCATCCCTTCTCTCTTCCAGCAGGCAGGTAATGTTTGTGCCATCCTTTGGCACTCCTGGGATGCATCTCTGAAAGAGCAGTTAATGGATTTACATGTCATATAATTGTGATAGCTGGAGATCGCCTGATGGAAGGGAAGAATTTCAATTGTCTCAGGGTGGATTTGGTCTAATTATCTCAGATGACACCAGCAAATCTGCTTCTCTTTGGAGACACGCTGTTACTGTAGTAACTTGTAAATGAAGACCAAGTGATGAGTTATTTAGAGGCAGTCTGAATTGCTGAGTTTATGAGCACAGTGGGCAATCATTTCTTTTTTTTTTAAATTATTTTCCATATTAATTTCTTTTTCAGTGTGAATGTAAACCACAAAATCAACAGGTCAGATAAAGGGCTCTTGTGAACTCTGCCTTCCCTATCAGACAGAGCAGATGCAGCTTGGAAGTGCTTTATCACTTTGCTTTTAATTAAAGCCTACAATGGTTTGCATTTTGTGAACAGGCGTTATCCAATATACAAAGTGGATACAGGATGAAACAAATCTTCAGATAACTCTGCATTTTTGATTATCTCTTTTGTACATATGTGGGCTGCTCACTCCCTCACCCAGAGCCAGGATCAGCACTGCCTCATGAGCAAGCTGCTGATAAACAGTGGTTGCACCCTGCCCTTCTGGAGAAAGAGCTGATAGTGTGTGCCTTGGCTTCTGATACTTGCCTTGTGTGGCCAAAGCAGATGGCATTTAGAGGCACCACCCTTGCTTAAATCAAGGCATAAAATCTTCTTCTAGTCCAAAGAGAAGATGGTAAATATCTGCATGCCCCAGTGCATCAGCAGTTGCAATGCAGCATCAGATACACTATGCTATGGTTTGCTGTCACTGCATTGCACCCAGTCCTAAAATGCAGCAGAGAGAATACAAGTTGCAAATCAGGTCCCAAGGGCATGTCCCACCCTCCAGCCTAGCTTTTTATTTTGACTAGCAAATAACAGCCAGATGCTCCACAGGAATTTCCCATGCACATTTTTTTGCCTGTATCTACTCAGTGTATCTTATTCCTCAAAGAGAGCATGGAAGGTGATCTCAGGTGAGATCCATCAAACATAGCAGCTAAATCTGGATCATTTTCCTGGGTGTCCATGACCCCACTGCAGCATTGGCTGAGGGTCAGCAAGGTGGTGCATCTCCCTTCAGTTTGAAACATGGGAAGTTTTGGTGTCCATCTGGGCTTGGGAAGGTTCATCAAACTTAGATTTGAAGTAGGAGAGCTGGAGAGAGTGACCTTGCTCCACCCTACCAGTGTCCACATTGGTCTCTCTCAGAAAGCATCTATGAGCTGAAATGTTTAAGTGTGGATCCTCTTTATATTTCATTATAATTACATTGTTTTCAATACATTGAAGAAGGTAGATTTTCTTAAAATTTTTTGCTTGCACTTCAAGAGTGCATGACAGTTAATGCTGAAAAAAATTATTTTTGAAAAGAAAGCATGGGGATTTGAGAATAACATCTCTCTTTCCATATGGGATACGTTTAAAATGCTGAATCATAGATTTTCTAGATCTACCACAAAACCAATGTTTTTTTCCAAAATACTTCTAGACATATGTGGCTTCATCTAAAATTTGGGGTAGTCTGATAGAGAGAAGTGTGTGGTACAGCACGGACATGAACTAAAGCTGTATTTTTGCTGCATACTCAGAGGTGTGTAATTAGCATGAGGATGGCCATTAACACATCCCGTGTGCTGTGTCACAAAGTCACGCCTGATTATGTTGCAAAGTGAGATTAGTAAAATGAGCTTGAAGTTGTCCTCTCGCTGCCATTTGATAGTAGGGAAAACAAATCCTTCCTCTGCCAAAGCTGCAACTAATATTCAGTACTTAAGAAATTCAACTGATGCATTCATAATGAAAAGGATTTTGTGTAATTAAAATTTTAAATAAATCCCCAACATAAGCCCTGGCTTGGATTTCTTAATTTCAGATATGAAAGTACAGCTTTTGACAAAATAGGTTGAGGGGGTTGGGGTTTTTTCTCTCTTTTCTTTCATCTGAAAGATTTAAAAAATCTCATTAGCATATTAAAAAAGAGCAGAAGATAAATTAAATGAAGACCAGGATTAAAAGACTCACTACTTTCTTCATGTCATCTTTATAGTTCTTTTGAGCTTCCTTCCCTGTGAGGTGGGTGTAAGTAACGTGGAGGTGGATGTTAGTGGGTGGCAAAGCTTTTGTGAGGCAGAAAGAAGCTGAGGATTAGAAAATTATTGGAGGCAGTTTCCATACAGATGAGAAGAAGCAGTCAGTCCCTGAGAAGCCAAGAAAGAGGAGGAAGACAGTAAGAAAACTGAATAAATGGCACATTTCACTGGCAAAGAAAATGTTGGTTTGTTTCAGCAGAAACCCTAAAAGTTACCACAGTTGCTGAAAGTTGCTGTAAACCCTGGAAGTTGCTCACTCAAAGCAATCTCACAGCTACAGGCCCATGATCCCTCCTTGTCTGCGGAAATCTTTAGGTCAAAAATCCACTAAGTTCTCATGGCTCATTTCCACTTGCTTACCTACCTACAGGGTGACTGCGTCTCCTGCTGTTCCTTGTCTCAGGCAGGGTGGTGGAGGAGATGAGGTAAATAATGGCACGTTATTAAGGAGTTCCTGTAGCTGTGAGGAAGCCAATCTTGCCAAGCCTCAGACCTGATTTGCAGGTAGTCCAGTCACTTCCAGCTGCAGCCAAGGTTAATGGAGGCTGGATTTTGAAAAATCAAGTGCTCTAGGAGGCAATTCTGCTATGAAAAATCAGGGGTTGGGTGATACAAACTGGACAACAAAATATGGTCAGTACACTCAGATATTTAATCTCTCCATGCCTAAATTCTTTGACTCTAAAGTGAGAAATAATACTGCCATTTTACCTCCCATAATCCAGCCAAGAAAGCTGTGGGTGAAGAGGAAAGAGTTTGGATACATGGAAGGAGTAGTTTCCTCTTGGGAGGAGGATTAGTTTGCAGTGTCTCAGGGTGTGCTAAGGTTGGACTAGGGTAGAGATGTAGCACTGTCTTCTGGTTTGGGCTGGCTGGCATGTCCAGTGGCTTTATTTTCATCTTTGCAGTTTTCTATGTGGCCCTGCTCAGAAGCCCAAACATGATGGCCTTCAGACCACACCACTGACTGCCCCAAGCAAAGAGCCCAGTGAATGGGTGAGTTAAAGAGTGTTTGCAAAGTATGTACGACCTCTGGAGAAAATGCAGTTGCATGGGTATGAAGTGTCTGGAAAAGGAAGATTATTTACAGCAGCTGCTTTCCTGTCAGAAACCCTTATTTACCGGGCCGTGGACCAGTCCCTGTCCTCCTTCCTTGGGATGTTCTCGGCACGCACTGGCACTGTTCACAGGGATTGGAAAGGCTGATTTTTTGCACATTATGCGCATTACAGTAAGTAAAAGTATGAATGAGGCATCCAGGTTTCCAGTATAACACTGAGGAGCACTGGAAAGTGCTGAAAGGTGACAATTAACCTCTATTCTGAAGACCTGAGCAATGTTTATTCTTTTACAGTGTGGTAATGCTACTCGCCCTCCTTATACTCCAAGTCATCAGTGTCTAGGCCCTCTCCCATGGGATGGGAGGACTGCTTGTAACTCTCCCTCACTCTGCGCTGTTTATTTTGAACAAATTCACCATTTTCAAGTCAGAACTTCAGTGGCAGGGCATTTGGCTGCTCAGGGCAGCAGCTACATTTGCTCTTCCTTCTGAAGCTGTGCCAGTGTGCAGCAGAGAAGCAGGGCTTGAGGAACGGTGGCATACCCAGTGCCTGCACCCCTCAGGGCCATGAGCTCAGCCAGCAGAGGTGCAGTGTGGGTTGCTGCCTCTGTTTTCACTATTTTCACCATAGCTGATCTGGAGACTTTACTAGTTCGGACACAAAAGGTCCCTCAGAGCATGAGGAGGAATACCAAAGCCCTTTCTCCTGGGTGGGTGCCTCAGCTTTGCAGCTGCAGACTGAGATTTGCGTTTGTGTATTCTTTACCTCTTGGAGATCTTTAACTCTTGGATCTACACTTTATCCTTCCCCTGAATTTTCTATCACATCATTGGAGTTGAAATGACGGTAGGGAGCCATGGATTTACACCCTCATGTGAACAGGCATCCATTTCTCTCTCCATGGGCTGTGCTGTCTGTGGCGCAGCAGGAGGAGCCCACAGTGGAGCAGCTCTTTCCTGACTAAAATAGGGTTGTCCTTCTGTTTCTTGTCTAGAAACCAGTAAAACCTCTGTGGGTCTGTGCTGAGGATGGGTTTGGTCCTGTCTGCATTTAGAGAGGATGTCCAGGGAGTGTTTCTTCAGCACGTCTTGGAATCAAGTGAATTGCACTCCACAGCTCTGCATGAGCTATAAAAGGAGCTGATAGTCTTCAGAGTTAGGGAGCTACTCCTCAGACATCAAAGGTAGAACAAATGTGTCACGTCTAAAGCAATTTCCTGCATTTTTAGCAGAAAACCTGTGTCCCAGTCCAAATCTAGTCATGGTTTGGCTGGGGGGCTTTTTCCATAAGAAAAGCACCACGTGTTTATAAATTGCTCTTTGCTGAATTACTTGTTCTTAAAAAGAACTGCTCTGTAATAAGCTGCATCATTAAAAAGAAATTTTTCTGTGAGCAGCAGAGCCTGGTTTCCTGTGGTTGGGTGCCTTGTGGTGGGATTATGTTGTGTCTAATGAGGAGCACTCTGGCTGAAGCCTTTTCTCCTGTTCATAAAGACACTGTCTCATGTAGGTTGTCTGGTGTCTATAATCCATTTGGGATCAAACTGCCATTGTTTAGGTTCTCTCCTATCTGTCAATGTAATACTGCCCACGTGGCAAGCTGTTCGTCCCTGGAGACGTGAAAGGGTCATACTGCTCCACCCTGGTGCCTCTGCTCTCAGAAATGGTTGAAAATTAAAGCATTTGAGAATTCCATCTGACAGTTCAATTTGATTGAAATTGGCCAACAGGCTAAAAGATAATTGAGAGTAATACTGGACTGACACAACAATATATTAAACCTAATTTTATTAGGTAATCGGGCAATAAATGGTACAAAGTAAATACTGGAGCAGATTAAACATGGAAAACCTGTTCATAAATATTTATACAAGCATTTAAATACACTCAAGGTGACCATTTTTTGCCTGTTTGGCATTTCAGTTTTATCATTTCAATTTGCAGCCACATGAATGACCAAGTAGAGCACAAACACCCCAATAGTTACACTCAGACCTCAAAAGTAAATGTAAAATAGTATTTTTCTCTGAGACTTTTTTTTTTAATTGACAGGGAATTATTAAACATTTCTTTCAAAATACTACAAATTTAGAATTTTGAAACAGGAATGTTGAACAATTCAGAAGCCAGAATTTGAAGATGGTTCTTACCAGGTCAAAGAATAAAAATAGATCATGTGGTTTGTGTTGGGTTTCTAGACTTTTCAATAAACCTGAACTGAACAAAGTTAGACCAGAAATCCTTTGTTGAAGTGATTCATGGAAATATTTCAGAAATGTGAGTTGTGAAAGGGAATTCACAATTATGCGCACACACACAAAAATTCACAAGTTTAGGAAAGAAGAAAGATATATTGTATAAGTTGCTCATAATATATGTAATTATGTAAATAATAAATGTAATTTATTTTTACAGTTTCTGAGCCATAGAAACATGTTTGTCATAAAATGATTTTTTAAGATATTCATATTTTCTTACCTTAGATGCAGTTTAGATGGATGAGCTACCATTGCTCTCCATGCTTCTCAAATTAGGAGAATGCATTTCTAAATTCAATTACATCCTCAGTGGAAATGGTTTCTCTGACTCTGGTAATCTTTGGAGAAGAATTATACACAGTCTATAAAGCTTCAAATTTCAAAACCTAATTTTGAATGTTAGTCAAGAGGTTAATTTAAGATTCATCTTCCAAAAGGGGAGTTAAATAAAACTGATAGAAGGCTGGAACTTGTCGAGTGGTTGAGAGGTTTATCAGCATGTGAGTATGAGTTCATTAGTTTTAATTAGTATAATCACTAATGTTGCATTAACAGTTTGGTGAGAGAAGGTAATTGCTCACACCCACTGTATTAGATTGGGAGATTAAAATTCATTTTATGAAGCAATTAACATTTCAGGGATTTTTTTAAAAAAGCTTTTACAATCTGCCATTGCAGTAACCTCCTTCACCAAAAAGAGTTTAAATTAACCATAACTTTCATCCTAATGGGATGCAAAAATTAATGTAGAATTAAGTATGAACCAGTAATCCCACTGCGATAAGCAGGCAGCTAAAGCCACAAACCTTGATTAGTTTATAATGACCTGTTTTATTTCCCAGACAATGATAGTCATTCATCTGTCCTCATTTTCATTATCTTCTTGGAAAGTTTATATTCTTGAATTTTATACAGCAAAACAAATAAAATATGAGGAAGGGAAAAGTAGAACAGTACTACTGAAGTAAAAATGGTCAAAATAAAAAGCTGCCAGTTTCAATAGTAAGGGTTAACTAGCCAATTATTCTTCATATCAAATGCCAGAGGAAGAAGAAACAGCTCCCTCTGACATCCAGTGCCTTGGGAGGAGCCATGAATTTCACAGCAACAGCAATCAGAACCCTGCTCTATCCATCACATCCTCTGGCAGCTACTGACACAATGAGAATGGATGCAATTGTCATCCTGGTTGGCAAGGAAGCCCTGGTCATCTGAGAGTTAGGAGTGTTCACGCAAGAGATTGCCTTCCAAAACATCCTGTAAAGAAATGTACAAGTTCTGGTGGGAAAAAACTGCTTACAGCAAGGCTGTAATGAAAGTTTTCACGGTATCCATAAGGAGATGAGACAATGCACCCTTTGCAGCAAATCTACCACCCGTTACATGGGATTATGCTTGCCCCTGGACAAAACAAATCTCTGCTCAAAAATCCCAAATCTGCTATGACACGGATGTGACATGCAGGAGAACAACTGTTAAATGTCAGAACTATCATGTAGTTCATGTCATTTTAGGTACATATATTAAAATGAGGGGATGTGGGGCAGTATTTAGGGAATTACATTAATCTTCTTAGGACATATGTTAAAGCAAAATGCACATATATATGTACATACACCTATTAATGGATATAAGAGAAGTACTCTTACAAGAGGAATTGAGAGAGAAAAAATGTTTAAACAGCTAAAATTTAGGCACTATTTAGGCAGACTGGATCTCAGTCTCTCTGGCATCAGCTGGTGTCACCTTTAGAAGGTGAACTACTCCAGCTAAGATCTGAATCCTGCACTCTAAGGGCTGCCTCACTTTACAGGCTGCAGAGACAGTCCCAGGTAACCAGGTTTCCGTCTTGGGTGGGTGAATAAAGTGCTTAAAATTGGGTAAGATGAATCACGACCAGCATGCCTGTGCCTTAGGGTTTGTCTATGCACACAGTTACTGGGGAGAGACATTACTCTTCCTGAATAACATTACATGTGAATACACTTTTGGCCGAGTAAGACTTATTTCCCTTCAACAACATCCACTTGAGAGAGGCAGAGCAGTTTGCTTTTTAGTTCTCACGTGGAATTCTTTTGCAAGAGCTGCTGCCTTTTTAGCGAGCTGCCCTACCTTAATCCAAATTTACTTTAGTATAAAAATGCCCTAAATTTGCCGTCCAATCACCTTTGAGAGTAATTTAAGATTTATGGTGGTAAGGGCATCAATTAGGCACAAATACATTGGCCAAAAAAAATAGTGACAGTATAATATACAATAAAAACTGACATTTATTTCACAAATTATGGATGTAATAAAGCCTATGGTTTCAGGAAAAAAAGCTGTATTTGCCCGTATGTTTCATTAAAGAATAATAATGCCATACATATTTCATTCCCTTGTTCTGAGAAGCAAGAGTCTTAACTATATGAAATGCCCCATGCTGTCCTTGCTTTGTTGGGTTGTTTTCTCCTTTTAATCAGATTTTTCCCCCTGAACTAATGAAATTTCTCTTTAAACACATACATCATTTTCATTTGAAGTGACTTATCATGACGCCAATAGTTTGTCTCTTCTCCTGGAAAACAAGGCAACTGCCATCTCCTGTTGCTGTGCAGATCCAGTTCAGGACTGCCTTTGATCCCAGAGTGCTGAGTTCCCTGTGTTCCCACTGCTGCTGCTTTAGGTGGAGTATGGATGACTGATGTCTGTGGGGTCTGCACCTTGCATATCTGCAGTGGTTTCTGGTCCACTTGCTCTCACATGTAATTTCTCTCTTCCCGTAGTATGCACCGACCCGCTGTGCAGCTGTGCAGGCGTCCACAGAGCAAGGCATCCTTCCTCCCTGCCATCACCACGAAGCGGTGCACGACCCCCAGCTGGTCCCCTGCACGTGCCCGCTCTTCTCGTGCCCGTGGGAAGGGCACCTGGAGGTGGTGGTGTCCCACTTGAGGCAGACCCACCGCATCAACATCCTTCAGGGCGCAGAGATTGTCTTCCTGGCCACGGACATGCACCTGCCCGCACCCACGGACTGGATCATCATGCACTCTTGCCTTGGCCACCAGTTTTTGCTGGTCCTCAGGAAGCAGGAGAAGTATGAGGGCCACCCCCAGTTCTTCGCCACAATGATGCTGATCGGCACGCCCACCCAAGCCGACAACTTCACCTACCGGCTGGAGCTCAACAGGAACCAGAGGCGCCTCAAGTGGGAGGCGACCCCCAGGTCAATACTGGAGTGTGTGGACTCGGTCATTTCAGACGGGGATTGCCTTGTGCTGAACACTTCCCTGGCTCAACTCTTTTCTGACAACGGAAGCCTAGCAATAGGAATTGCAATAACCACCAGCAAAGTTCACAGCTCCGAAGCTGAAATGTGAGGGGGAGGAGGAAGAGGAGGAGGAACAACAGCAACAACAATGGTGCTCTAGCTGCCTTCTGAGAGCCAGAACTCACGGACTTTTTGGGGGGGGTCTCAGGTCTTTTATGGTATTTAGTACTCGTCCACAGTGGGCATTATGTAAACAACCCGTGGTTACGGTCCCTGTGTCATGTATTTACCGTTTTGCTAATACAGTTTTATGAGAAATTTTAAAGAGGCTAATCAATTTATTGTCTCCCTCTGGCAGCACTGGAAACATCACTTGTTAATGAAAAGTGCCCCCAGGGTGACTCACAGAAACCTTTGGTCTGACCATGCTATGCACACACGTTTCCTTTGTTGCCTGCCTGGTTGGCAGGAGGACCCTGTGCCTGATGAAAGGTCAAGTGTTCCGCTAAGGGACAAGAGCACCCAGGTTTCCGTACTAGTGATAGTGCTTTAACTCTTACACTGTGGGCACAACCAAGCCCTGCGGGAGCTGGCTGTTTCAGAGCTCCCTTCAGCTTCTGAGGAAACAATGTCACCACCTAAACAGTGACAGCTTAGAAGAAAAAGTCACCCCTTCTACTGAGCAGGGGGCTGGGAAGCCTCATCCTGCATTAAATCAGGAATGACAGCTAGTGGGTGGTCACTGTGAGCATGGTTAAATCCCACTCTTGCATCATGAACAGCAGGGAGAGGTTGCTAGATGGTCTGGCCATAGGATGGGTATAACTATACCCAGCCGTTGGGGCACTCATCTTTCTAGTTGCTATTTCCTTAAGCATTCAAAAAGAGATTTTCAGATAATAAAGTATAAAAAGGGTCCTAAGCTGGGTACTGATCTTGCTATTGAATTCTGTGCCAGTTAGACCTTCAGTTTGTGCTGCTAAACATTGATTTAAAGCAGTATAGACAGAATATCTGTTTGCAAATTGGCTATGAGACTTGAAATGCACTCCTTTAAAAAAAATCTCAATGTTTTTTCAATTCCATACATCTTGCAGGGGAAGGGTGAGGGGTGACTGTCACTTTCTTCTCCTGAGGATGTTTCATGCACAGCAATGGTCACAAAAAACACAGGCTTCTCTGAGAGCTTCTGCCTTGGGTGGTTCCTTGGGGAAGAGTTGGAGGCAGGTGCTGGCCATCTCCTGTCACTCATTCCCATCTGCCATCAGGCCTGTTTCCTCCACAGCCAACAGCAGCAGTGAAATCCCTCTGCACTAGGTGACGTGTTAAAGGAGAGGGCTCAACAGACAGTGTGACACATGAGAAGCATGGGAAACTATCTTTTCCTGTTTTCCCTTCTGCCTGTGTGTGGCTGTGGTCTGGCTGCTCCCACATGCTTTTTCAAGAAACATCTGGTGGGTTGGGTCAGTTAGTAGTGAGAGAGACTGCGACTTGTAGCTTGAGTCCCTTGGAAAACCAAGGAAGCGGGGGGGAAACAAGCTAAGAACAGTCCTTCAGTGTTTCGAAATGCATCTCACTCTAGCTTTGGGTAGGCAAAAACACTGATGCTGATCTCTCCCACCCGTTGCTCTCCTGAGAATAATTATAAATGATGTATGAAGTAAATTGCAGTTTTCCTGAGATGAATGCCATGCAGGTAAATGTTTTCTGAGACATAGATGCACCTCGTCTCCTTACCTGGACCTTCATAGTAGGTCAGAGAAGGGCGAGGGTCTCTTCAACAGGCTGCCCATGACTACAGAAGCTGAGGTCTGAGGAAGTCTCACTCCCTGTAAGAATGCACTGGAGCATAGCTTCCTACCTCTCCCAGCTCTGAATTTAGGGGGCTGAGGGTGGCATTCTGATTTTTAGCACCTCACTGAGTGGTTTTCAGGCTTCAGAGTGTCTGGCTTTTCCCTGTGATATTAAATATTCAGGACCAACAAATGCTGCCCTTTCCCTAAATGATAGCAATAAATAAATCATTGGTGTTTTTGTGGACTGAAACTGCCTTCTCCAGCTCCTCTAACAATTATTCTGGTGCTGAATTAAAACAAAGCAAAAGCAATAAAACCTCAATAAAACCTCAATAAAACCAGTTCCTCTAGCTTAAACTTCCTGAGCTCTTCGTACACTGGGCTAGAGACCAAATGTCGTGATACTTTTGCACCAAACACAAGTTCTAAGGGGAGGTATATTCCTTAGTTACTCATTTTTTCAGTCTATCTACTTCTTGTTAGTTGGCACCTTTTTTTCTTGAAATATCTACTGAAATGTAGGTATTTTGGGGCATGGTCCTTGACAAAGGACCAGTGTATTTCCAGCAGGACGAGTGTGACAGTACCAGCTCTCTGGAATGGGTATCTCCATCTCTTGCCATCACTGTGGTTTTGAAGGAGGCATAGTGGAAACGTGACCTCCCCAACATAACCTTCCTCATATCCCATGTGTTCTTCTCCCAGAGCTTTCTTGTGACCACACCAACAGTTCAGCATTTCCATTTCATTTTCGGGCTTCTCCCCTCATCCGATAGCTGCCTTTCTCAGCCCATTCTCAAGCTCTTAACAGTGCTTTCACCCTTTGACTTGCAGAGCCCATGGCACTTCTTGCCTTCTCACGCTTGTGCCTGCTGGATGCCATTGTTTAAGTTGTTCTCACTGCTTTCTGAAGCCAACCAAGCAACCTCCTTTATCAGCTTTCTCCACATCTTCAAAGACCCAGCTCTGGCAGGGATTTCAGAAGTCCAGATACATTGGAGTACTGATGAAAATCTGTCCAGTAAGACTCCCAGTAAAGAAAAGGAGGATATATTTTGGGGAGAAATGAGATATGGTTGCCTAAATCCAGCTTTCATAAGCATCTCAACATGAAGTGAAAATGTTTTCAGGTATATTTAAGGACTTTCTACCATAGAAGACATTCTGTCATAATTCAAAGCCTATGAGCAACCTTATGCTGCTATAAAGCAAAGGTGAAGCAAATATTCTGGATGGGAGGACATAAATCCTAAAATACTGGCAAGTAGGATCAGCAATGAAATTCAGTTTGCATGCATTCTTTCAGTGCTCATGGTATAACACCTTTTTCAGCTCTGCATATGGTTGAAAGGCAGCTGAAGCTGGGCTTCCTATATTTCATCTGAAATCAGGGCTTCTAAAACTAATTTTGTACTCTAATATTTTGCATCTTTATAATGTATTAAATCCAAATTCCTGCCTTCCTGTGAAGAACACAGGAAACCTTACATCTCTTTGAAGTAAGGAAGTACCCTTCATGTGGTGAAGGAAAAAATGAGGTCTTGCAAAATTGCTACGCAGCTGTTGCAAAATTCTATTTTCCTACCTACCTGAGAGTGGTGTTCTGTCTTTTTTTGGTGGGGTTTCAGTTGTTTTTTGGTTTTTTTACATAGACAAAATATTGGGTTTGGGTTTGGGGTTTGATTTTTATGATTTTTATAAATCTCTGTTCACAGATGGATTTTCTTGTGCTTAGTTTAGTAAATTGCAACAATAATTTCATCAGACTGAGACAGAGGGATTGCTACCAGACCCACTAGAAAACCTGCTTTGGTTCTTCTGCACTATCCATCAGACACCGTGTGAATGTTAATGTCAGATCTGCAGTAAAACAGCATTAGTGCTTTCAGCTCAATCCCATTATGAATTAAGCTCACATCATATATCCATGACTCCTTATAAATCAGCTGAAGCATCCTGAGTCTCATCATCTTGAAGATGACAAAGGATCTTGCTGTGCCAGTGCTGGCTGTAGGGCTTGCTGAGGAGTAGGGCAGTAGTCCTTTTCTCACTGGAATTGATATCACACCCTCTGTTTCACACCATCCTTATGAACACAGGGCAGTAAACTACTGAAGGAACAAGGGGTGGTAGATTCTGGACAAGTTAGGGTTATAGCAAAATGAGTCACAATAAATTGCTGGATGCTACTGCATGGCTTTCTCTTTTGTGCATCAGAGGAATTTAATCCAATTGGCAGTACTGTAGCATAGGTGATTTATCTGTTTTTCTAGCCCCACACACACCTGAAAAACACTTTGATTGGAGAAGAGTCTGTCAGAACAGACCCAGATGTGCTTCTTCTGCAACTGAATCAGAAACACCTTCTCACATGGAAGAGCTGCAGATTTTGAACTGTTCAGACACAAGTGTAAGTTCTTAATTTTTTTTAGTCCAATAACTGCGTGCTCACACCATCAGAGCGAAGGGCAGAAAACAAAGATTGCTATGTGTCATCACCAGAGCTCTTCATACAGAAATATGATTCATCTTCTGCAGAGATGAGCCTGCAGAAATGGAGAGGATTTCACAGCAGGGTAGCACAGGGCAGCACCTGCAGGCTCCAGAGGTGTGCATACAGGGCTCAGGGCAGAGCTCATCCTCCAGACAGAAACTACTCAACAGGAGCCCCTCAGAGTGCAGTCACACTGGGGGCTGCCAGGAAAATGATCAGACCTCCTGGTGTAGCAAACAGGGGGAGTTAAGGCTCTGTGTAGAGATGTTTCTCTTCACATCAGCACCTTCCACCCAGCTGCAGGGTGTCTCCTCTCCTGGGAACCTTGTCTCTGGAGCAGTGTGGGTGATCAGATCAGCTGGGTCTGCATGTGAATGGTCCTGCACAATGATGCTGCATCGTGAGCGTAAACACCCAGCTCCAGTCCTGCCCGACAGCTCCTTTGGCTTTGGTGGGTACCCAGCTACCTGGAGCTGGTAATGGTACCTCCAAGTCCTGACACCCAACAGTTCTGCTGTCTTTCACGGGCATAGCTCCCACCAGGACAGGAAAGTACTTGCTGAAAACCACACAAAAAGTCTTTGGCTGAACATCATGTTAAACCTCTACCTCAAACCACTGGCTAGGACTACAAGCACTCATTCGTCCTCTCTCCACACAGGCAATAGACTAAAGCATACCTTTCATATCTCCCTTTGGGCTCTGCCACTCCAGAAAATACATGTGAAGGATTAGCAGGCAGTGATCATCTTCAGGGGAAGGATGAGGACTAACTTTCACTGCAAAAATGGCCCTTCTCACGGTACTTACACAAAAGGATGCCAGGCTCCAAGAAAGAGACTAACAAACTGTAGTGGAAGGCAAATGGGAAACACCAATTGCAAAGCCTGCTGTCCTTCAACCAGAATGAGCTTTGTCTTCCAGGTAGGGAAAATCCTCCTGAGATATTGCCTATCTGAATACGTCACTTAATCTTGTAGAAAGCTCCAGGACAGAGAGGTTCTTGCTGTTAGAAATTGCATCAAGTAACCTTATTGAAGATAAATGGCTTTGAACTTTCATAGCAACAGTGATGAAGTGCTTCAACATCCATGCAGTACAGACTGAAAAATCAGAGCTTTTAGACAAAGAAATAAACCTATTCAAATGCAAACATGAGATTTAGGGCAGAGTTTCCAGGTGATCTTAAAAGCACTTTTCTTATTGCTGAGTCTGGATGTCTGCATAGCAAGAGATATCTCACTGCCAGCCAGGTCCTATTGGCTTGAGTTCAGGAAAAACTCAGATATTCTTTGTTTCTCTGCTAAACGAGACCACTTAAAAAAGTAAAGCAAACACTGTCATGTACAAAACAAGTCTGGAAAGGATCTTTGTTTTCAGACCAGACTGTCTGGAGAGCAGGCTGTAGGGGAAAGCACTACATCTCCCACATGTTCAAGGTGAATCTAGACTGGCAAGCACTGCCTATGTAGAGATTTTCTTCGTGTTGCAATCTCTGCTTCAACCACTGAAGATAACAGCTGCCAAGCAGATGGCTTGAAACCTTTGATGACTCTGAGACTGTTCTCTAAATATCTATGAATATTGACTTTTATGCTGCGATGGTTTCAGGGCATGAGACAGCAAGGCTCCACAGAGGCTCTGCAAGGCTCCTTGGCGTGAGTGCATGGCAGGGATGCAGCAAGCCTTACATCTTTGCCTCTGCCTTTCACAGCAGGGCCACTAGATACACCCACAGGGATCAGTCTGAGTCTTTCCTAACAAACTGTGGCAAATGGCTGGGCCACAAAACTGGATGCTACCATTCTAGAGTGGTTCCTTTTAACAGCAGTCAAAATCGATGTGAGTTCCTCCCTTAGCTCTGAGAATTAAAACAGGATCTGGCACATCACAAACATTAGGCCCGTCCTTATCTCCATCAGAGGTTTCCTGTTTCAGGATACAAGTTTCTCTCTGGCCTCTGACAATGACAATGGATTACAAAACATGGCTAGGTGCTACTGCAACTTCTACAGTACAGTTCTGATCCAGAGGGAGATCTCTGGGAACTACAGTAACGTAATTGTAACAAGAATAATTGTATAGTATACTAACATAAAATAATAACACAGTGAGGGCTGGTAACATCTTTAAAAGTAGAGGCTGATACTGAAAGGGCTCATTACTTAAAGTGAGCTTCAGGAGAGGCCTGTGTTTTTGCCTAATTGAGATGTGGAAGGAGATATCCAGAAGAGTGACAGTCTCAGGACTACCCTGATTACTTAAAGCTGAATGAAAAAAAAATCAGCTGCAAGAGTCCTGAGTGAAACAGAAATATATTGTTGTTGCCTCTGGGCAGCAGTTTCTTGTGGCGTGTGTCCTTGGAAAAGGAATTCCAGTAGGCAGAGAGGGTTGAACTTCAGCATGTCACAGCTACTGCTCTGTCACTTCCAGAGTTTTCGCAATGAAATACTCCATCAGGACTGCAAAAAATAGAGTATAAATATCCACTGGATGGTGTGACCAGTGTGAGAGCTGCCAAGGAGATTTATCCAGCTTCCTCTGGATAAGCTTCCACACAACTCCTCAGCTGGATTGGCAGAAGACAGGGACAGCCCCAGGTCTGAGGAGGACTGGCTGGATTCCTGGCAGACTGTAAATTGTGGTTGCAGTTGCATAGTGACTGTGTGTGATAAACTCCCATACTGAAAAACAGTGAAGATTAAACCTGGGCCCTCCAGCAGTGTATGTCTGCACTGGCTGATGCTGACGGCCAGGCTGCGGATTATGGCAATCTCATCAGCCTTACAGCCCATATTATGCAGGACTGACATGTGCCGGTGGTTGTGTATACACTGAGAAGTCAAGTTGAAAAAGTATTTCTGCATGAGATATCTCCTTAGTGTACTGAGGGCAAGCACGTAATCCTGCTGTCTGTGCTGGATCACCCCTCACCCAGGCTTCCTGATTGCTCTTCTCTCAGCTGGAAACCTGGATGAACCAGAGCTGAATCATCAGCCATGGAGATCTCCAGGCACTGAGGCCTGCGATGAAGCACCACAGGGGTGTTCATCCTGGAGGGCCCATGGCTGTGCACAGAGAGAAACACCGAAGAGCACAGACTCAAATACAGAGAAATCTTTGCATACGAGCCATAAGGTCACGTTTCCACATACCAGAGGATTTATTTCTGCAAAACACACTCATCTTCACTCAGATTGCAACCTAAGTGGAAGCCGTGCCATGACTTACAATGTTTCCATATGCAGTGGTGGTTGCACTTCCCATTTGGCCTCGAAGGCTGGCAGAGGAGATGAGCCACACTCCAGGCTCTCAGTTCCTCACTGACATGACTGCTTTCCTCTATAGGCACAGCACAGCTCTTCTGCAAACTTAATGATACTCCCCTAGGTGCAGGCTTGCTGCAGAAACCCCCTCTGACCATCTGGCCACAAGATCAGAACGATCCTTCCCAGCCCCAGACCTGTGAAGTAGTTACGTTCGCACCACAACTGCTGCGAGGTCTGTGATCTGACTGCAGCACGAGCCAGCACGAGCACCAGAAGCCATCCTGCCATAATGGTCTCACTGCTTTGCCAGGTTAAGACACTTGCTCAGCCCTGGTGGGTCAGCTGCCCATCCTGGAGATAAATTAACCCTACAGATTGCACCCACCTACAAGGTTAATATTTTGCCTAGCAAAACAAACCCCATTCTCCTCTCCTGTTTGCCTTGAGCAGACACAACAGCCAGTTCTAGAGACAGGTCTGAACCATCACAGTTAAACTAGAAGCTAATATGCAGGTGAAAATTGACAGTGGGACAAATGATACCAAAATTTAATTTAGGTACAGGGATTAGGGGACTTCATCAACAGCTCAAAACAAGAAGAGGGAATGCTGATACCGATAATGGTAAATGGGAATTATGGTAATGTGTCCAAATGCGAAGGTGATAGGAAAAAGACACTGCTAGATCAAGAGGTTTTTCTGGAGCAACCTTTAGTTTTGGTGATAATGCCCTGGCAGAAGGCTGACACAGCTTGGCTTTTAGACCAGTCAGGTTGGGCAGCAGCCAAGAACAGCTCTTATTCATTACATGTAAACTGAGAAAATTGCTCAGGAAAGGGAGTCAATAAACATGGAGCCTCATGGCACAGTTTTCCCAGAGTGACCTTTCAAAGTATAATTGCATGTTAAAAGACTCAATGGGAGTTGTCTTTGATCAGAGAAGCACTAGTAGAACTGAACTGGGGACTTGTTTGTACTCAAGTGGGAGTGTGTCGGAAAAGGGCTGTGTAGTTAGAGACTGCTTTTGGCTAGCTCCCATGTGAGGCTGTGATCAGGAGAACTTCAAAAATTTTTGGCCTCAGGTCCTCTAGGGAAAGGAAGAAATAACAGTGGTGATGCTAGGAAGCATCTTTATTATCACTAACATACCTATGGCTTTCTGCTCTCTTCTCATCCAGTGGTGATAACCACATCTGGATCACTTCATCTAGGGGAGATTTTGATTGTGTTCATGGAGATGCATGATCCCAAGCATGATCCTCAGTCCCTTGGACCACAGTCTTCAGGCTGCAGCTCCAGCTCAGTGTCATGGGGTATGGGGTCACCACTCATGAGAAGAGCTGGTTGTCCTCTCATTACCCGACCCCCAAGCTTATTCCCTGGCAAGCAGCCTTGCCCCCAGCCCAAACACCCCACAAAACTACCCTTATTCCTCCACAGGTATCAATCTCATCCCCTTCCAGTGCTTAAAATCCCTCTCTTTAATTCCTTTAAAATGAACATTTTCCAGCTGAAAGAGTGAACCCAAACCACCTCTGTATTATGTCAACATAATTGCACAAGTGTTCATATCCCCAGAGGGTTAGGAGATCCTGGGTTTCTGTTCAGCTTTGTGTTAGATGCCACACGTCATAGCACAGCATCATTTTCCAGGACAGATACATTTAACCCTAAGGCAAACTAGCACGAGGCATTGCAAATCGCACAGCAGTCAGAAAGCCAGCAAGAGACTGAGAGACACCTTTCCAGTTTCAGTGAGTTAGAAAGAGGCATCAAGGAGTGCACTAAGGAGTGCTTGGAGCTGGGTGGGCAAGGTGAGCACCCCTGGAACTCGGCAGAGGACTATGGAGGAGAGGGTTTCCTGGAAGATGACTACTGCATGATTAATGACAGTTCAGGTCACTTTATCCAAATGCTTAAATTAACCTCTGAGATACTGAGGTGTGTCCATCTGTGAGCATCAATGACAGAATTCCAACAGCCCATTTCTTCATTTAAAATTCAAGCAGTATCACCGTGCTGTTATGTCAAGAAAATGAACCCTTTGAGAAATTGAAACTGTTCTCTTTTTTTGGATGAACAGTGCAAGGCTGATCCTTAGAGAACCATAGAATTGTTTAGGTTGGAAAAGACCTCTAAGACTGTTGAGTCTTACCATTAACCCAGCACTGCCAAGGCCACCACTAAACCATGTCCCTAAGTGCCCCACCTTCACATCTTTTCAATACCTCCAGGGATGGAGACTCAATCACTTCCATTGGGCAGTTTGTTCCAATGTTTTACCACACTTTCCATTAAGAAATTCTTCCTGATGTCCACCCTGAACTTTCCCTGGGGCAGCTGGAGGCTTTGTCCGCTCATCCTGTCACATTGCCTTCCTCCATGATCAGCAATTTTTTTTTGTGTCTGTTGTGAAGAAAGTTGTTCATCCTGAAAGCAGTGGAGCTCTCCTGTTTAGACTTTGGTGAAAGAAAGGCTGGGATTGCTCTGGCAGGCCAGAGAAACCAGGACAGTGAAAATCAAATTCTCTGATTGCTGCTAAAATGGAGCCCAGTGCTAACCCACAGCCCAGGATGCTCCTTTGGTAACCTATTTGTATTGTCAGCTGGTAAATGAATTATCTTCCCTGGCAATTTCACCATATGGGAGTAGTGCAAGCACAAGGTACCCTTTGGTCCTAGCCTAGGTGTTTGGGATAGGTGTCAGTCTGGTTTTCCTGGAGATTTGAGCCCCCAAAAGAGTGGAAGTTGATGTGAGCAGTGTAAGGATTTTATTCCTTGCCTCTTGAAGTCTAAATACCTGCAATGGATCACATCCTCAAAGTGCCCTACCTCCACCCTCCACAAGAGAAACTATAGGTGATCTGAGCAAATGCAGGCTGGTTTCCAGGGAGAAGAGACCGACCCCACCTGGCTAAACCTCCTTTTAGGCAGTTGTGGAAGTGATAAGCTCACCCCTGGGCCTCCTTTTCTCCAGGCTGAACAATCCCAACTCCCTCAGCCACTCCTGACAGGACTTGTGTTCCAAACCCTTCCCCAGCTCCATTGCCTTTGCCTGGACAGGCTCCAGCATCTCAGAGTCCTTCTTATAGTGAGGGGCCCACAACTGAACACAGGATTTGAGGTGTGGCCTCACCAGTGCCAAGGGCAGGGGAACAATCACTGCCCTGGTCCTGCTGGCCACACTATTGCTGGTACAGGCCAGGATGCCATTGGTCTAGCACAGACTTGAAGACAAGCACAAATAACCTGCCTGAACTCAGGTGAGGTATGCCAGATTTTAATCTAAGTAAGGAAAGTATCATAGGAATAGGTTATTTACAGTACAAATCCTAAGCAGTATTCCTCTCCACACATATTTTGACATATATTTGTACTTGAGTTTGTTCATATTCCACTGTCCTCCCAAATATTTGAATTTGACTTAACATGTTACCCTGAGTGAAGTGCTCTAATTTAACATGCAGTGGTACCTCAGACAGAATTTTTCAATCTGAGCCAATGTACAAAATCTTCTAGAAATCCTTATGATGATGTAGTACATGAAAGAGCAGCAATAAACCTTTCTCTTGGTATCTGTAAAACATTTCACAATGTGTGCCATGCAAATCCTATTTGACATTCTCAGCTTGTATCACCTGCTTGCATTGGAGGGCTACTTTTATGAAAAGAGTGGTGCATCATGAGACAGTTGAAATGAAATACTAGGAAGAAAAGAACAATTACAAAAATGCACTGCCTGCTAAAGCTTGTCTTGCAATTTGTTTGCTACATTTAATCTTCTGCAATCACAATCAGTTTGAAAAATGTCACCATCACCAAAGGCAAAACAGAGGTCCCTGTACTCCCTGCTTGGACTGTCCCCAGTTGCCTTCATGATATGGATTCAGCACCACCTGCACTTTGTGGCAGGAGCTTGAAAACCCACATAGGAATCAGAGTTTTGGACCTGTGTCTAGCCCAAAGCTGGTCCTGTGGGGCAACAAAGCAAGGGGCTCTTGGCATTTTGTAATCTTTCTGTCATTTCATTAAATGGAAACAACATGAATCTCTTCCTCATTTCTTGCAGGCTTTGGGCATCAATTTTAGTCTATTTGGGTCTTTTTCTTCCAGACAATTAACAGGGAATATACTTTAGCATTACCACATAAGTTATCAAGGACATTCACATATTAATTACTTAATTTCAGGTTGGTTATTTGCAAGATCAGATTTGGGCAGGATCTCTAACCCTATTGCCTGTCAATTCCTTTTAACATCAATTTTTTTCCTTCGTTTTCTTATTGCCAGAACCTGTTTCAGGAACTCATGAAGCTTGATAGGAATTGCCTTGAAAAGGGCTGAGTGATCAAAACTGACCAGACATGCAAGATGAATATTCATGGTCTATTGAAGCAACCTCCCCCCTCTTCTCTGAGCAGGATACCTTCAGCTGACCTGTTGTCTCTCATACAAATTACTGCCTCATTACCATTCGTTCCTCTGGAACTTAGCTACGAGGGACATCAAGCTCGTGCTAAATAATTCAGAAAAAAAGTGAAAGAGAACTGTATCTGATCCTGAGTGGAGGCACCTGAAAGTCCCTGCCGTATGTGCAATTGGAAGTGGACTTGAAGGGACTACAAGAACAAGCTTTTCCCCCTTGGACATGAAGCATGGGTGTTACCCCCTTTGATTTTAGACAAGTGGAAGATAAGTTCCTGCATTTGCTCAGGTCACCTATAGTTTCTCTTGTGGAGGGTGGAGGTAGGGCACTTTGAGGATGTGATCCATTGCAGGTATTTAGACTTCAAGAGGCAAGGAATAAAATCCTTACACTGCTCACATCAACTTCCACTCTTTTGGGGGCTCAAATCTCCAGGAAAACCAGACTGACACCTATCCCAAACACCACAGGCTAGGACCAAAGGGTACCTTGTGCTTGCACTACTCCCATATGGTGAAATTGCCAGGGAAGATCATTCATTTACCAGCTGACAATACAAATAGGTTACCAAAGGAGCATCCTGGGCTGTGGGTTAGCACTGGGCTCCATTTTAGCAGCGATCAGAGAATTTGATTTTCACTGTCCTGGTTTCTCTGGCCTGCCAGAGCAATCCTAGCCTTTCTTTCTCCAAAGTCTAAACACAGGAGAGCTCCACTGCTTTCAGGATGAACAACTTTGTTCACAACAGACACAAAAAAATTGCTGATGATGGAGGAAGGAGATGTGACAGGTGATTTTCCTCCATTTACCCATGGACAAATACACTGCTGGTTGCAGAGCAGTCACCGGTTTGCAGAGAAGTCAGCTGTGCCTTAAAACCCAAGGCAGGAAGGGGCAGAGTGCCTTTTATAGACCAAAATGATGTTTGGGGAAGGCATTGTGGTAACTCCTTTAACACAGCCAGATTTCATGTGCAGCAAGAAGAGGGGCTAAAAATAGAGCAAGATGCTAATGAGGGCCTGGCACACACCATCTGCACAATGAGATGATGATTCTTTTTGAAAATGCAATAATTTAAGGGTTTGTTTCATTTTGTTTCTTTCTGCTGCTGCAAAATGTTCAGAAACACTAGGCTGTTTGGGTCTTCAATTTTTTCTTCTTAATCTTAGGAAAATGAAATTGTAATGGACAAAGAAGAAAACAACCAGAAGCAAGAGCTGCTTTATTTTTCCTGAGGCTGCTCACACGTGATCAGCAAACAAAGTGGGTCAGAGCAGGCTTTCTTAACACTTCAGGTGGATTTCCACACAGCCCAAGATGGAGGTTCAGGATATTTTTTACAAAGAAGGACTTTGACCTTTTTTTTCCTGATTTGTTGCCTCTTTTGCAGGCACCACTGGGATCTCCCTGTCTTCAGCTTGGTCACCTCTACACCCAAAACCCACCTGACAGCTCCAGGTTAGCCTGGGACACTTGCTTTTGTGGCACACCACTGATTCCTTGTCTGCCCATTTGGCTCACACACAGGCTTTGCTCGGGGATGGACATGCCACCACCCTGGGAGAGAGACAAGGCAGATGGAAGGCCTTGCTCTTGTCTGGTAGGAGCGTGGGCACAGCAGAACCCAAATCCAGGCTGGGATGCAGCTGCTGGTGGTGAGGCTGAGCCATCCCCAGACCTGGTGCACCCAGGCAAAATTGCCCAATGGTTTGGGCATGATAAGGACATTGAATGATGAAGGCCAGTGTAAACTACACCTCTGAAGGAAACCAGGCTGAAAATCAGAGCAGGAAGATAAGTGCTCATGAAACATATCTTTTTTTTTCCTGTCAGAGAGAGCCAACTACCTGCCTGTTAGCAGTCTATGTTGGTGGACCATAAAAGCATGCAGCAGATCAGAAACTCTTTTCCGTGTTTTCTGGCACAGGCACACTCATCTCACACACTCACTCATCTTCCTTATTTATAGGAATAATTGCTACTCTGGGAGGGAACAAAACATATATTGTCTCTTAATGCTCCCATTAAACAGAGCACACAGATGGTAATTAATGCATCGTGGTATGACTAAATTGTAAGGAGAAATTGCTGCAACAAGAAGTCACTCCAAGAACAGCAGGATTCAGATTGGTGTTCATTTCAAGATCAACTGCTTCTTCTTTCCTTGAAGAGCTAGGGACCAGCTATTCCACATTATGAAAGATTTATTTGTCTGCTTTCATGAGTTTCATGTCACAATGGAGCTTTGTTATCTTTAATAGATTCATGTACTCCTTCCCTAGTGCTTTGTCAAATAATAATACCTACAAGGCAATAAAAGGGAAAAGAAAACACAAAGTGAAGAACCACCCCCTGTACCATGAGTCCTGGATAGGTGAATGCGTGTGTGTACTTGTGCTTGCGTGTGTGCAGGAGAGGGGTTGTTTATTGCACCGTCCAGGGCAGAATTAAATAATTTATGCACCATCTACATGCAAATGCATCCTTCATTTAGGTAATAAACTGCACCCTTGTATAATTTACCTGAACAAAGGAGCTGGGAGGACACTGCCACTAATCTTCAAAAATCAACTGTGCCTTTTCGAAAGGGATTTTTGTCTTTCTGTGAATTGATCAAACTTGACAAGTAATTTCAACCTAATGTTCACGGCTATCCTCCTCTCTCCTCACCATCTGTAGGTGAGAAATCCTATTTTCTGGAAGTGACAGGGTAATGCAGGAGGCTGAAGACATCTATAAAAAAAAAAAAATTAGTTTTCCCAGAGCTACAGGCAAACCAAGGGTGGATTCAGGAAAGATATGAGTGTTTTTTAACGAATGATAAATTCTTTATGCCTGCAACGGCTCAGACAGAGTCATGTATTTTAAGCCACTAAGTTTAATGAGAGCATCTGAGAGATTAAAACAACTCTGTATTTAAAATACTGTGGTAGAAATGCTTCACTGGAATAGCCTTGCTCTTGTTAACAAATAAAGACTCTCAGAAGAAATTAATTCTGCAAACTTATTGCATCAATGTAAACTACATTATAGACAAAGAGACTGAATGCAAACTCAATTTGCTTCCAGATTTGTTTACAAAAATACCGGCTTTGACTGAAAGCTGATCAGTCCTGCATCAAGAAGTAGAGGTGAAATAAGAAAAAGGTCAGTTATGCCAGCAGGATCACTGACATGACTGAGATTAATCAAAAACAATTACAAGAGAGTCTTGTGCAAATTTTGGTGTTTTCTCACAAGAAGTACGATATCAGATTTAGGGCCATTTTTGGCCATATCAGGACACTTCAGGGAATACAGAGCAGCCCCCACACACCAGTAGACAGAGATTCTCGTATCCCTAGGCCAAGAATATCCAACCACAAACATAAGCACATCTGTGTGTAATCTGTATAAATATACCAATGCTGAGGGAGTAATTATTTTCTTTTTACTATGCACATGATTTCTCCCTTTCTGGATCACTGCTGCTCCTGAGAAATTTTTCAGGGCTATTTTCCCTAGCAAGTAGGAGGTCTTCATGTGATACATCAGATGCCCTCACACCCAGCTCAAAGTAAAAGTGTCTTTTATTCACCATGCCTCGATCTAGATCACTGGAGCCAAGAGTTTCCTCAGCTGCTGGCTCCTGCTGCATGTGTCTTGCCTCCAAGAGCCTATAGGCACGCTCTTGCCCACACATACTCTACTTCCCACACAGAGGCATTCCCTACATCCTCCTCTCTTCAACCCTCTTCTGGGGATGCTTACTGGCATCTTTGGGACAGACCAGCCGCACATAAGCTGAAGTGCTCAGGAGTAGGAGGAGGAGAAGTGGTGGCCAGCAGAGGTGAGTTGAGGCTCAAGGCCAGCTGTAGGTCAGGTTAAAGCACCTGGCTGGGCAAGGCATGAGGGACGGCTGGAGGGTGGCAATGCACTTTGGTGTCACGGTAACTTTTGAAGTTCTGAAATCTGCTTTAATGTCCCCATTAGAAGAAATCCCAGAGCTTCTGATGGTTTTCACAGCAGAGGATTATGTCAAAGCAGATTGAAAAAGTCCCTTGGAAGATTGAAAAGGTCAGGCTTTCCAGGTCTTTCTGTATTTCTCCCCCTTTGTTTCCCTCCCTCAAGGATTTAACCAGTCAGTCCACCTCAAAATTCACTAAAACAGAATGGGAAAACACAATCAAAATCAATACATGATCACAAAATGTCTTCTTCAGGAAAAAAAAAAATAATAGAAGCTAGTAAAAAGTACATTTTTTTATTAAAAAGAAAACATCTCTGCCACTAGCTTAAATGTATTTTCCCAGCCATCCCAGCTGAAAGGAAAATTAGGCTTCTTTCTGTTGTCAGGTAGATGGACACTACGTTAGCTCCTCTACCAAGACAGTTATCTTCATCTCAAGGTCTGATCACTGCTGGCTATTGCAGGTCATTAGGTTTTCTGATTGCACAAGCAACATCTGATCCCTTAGATTTGCCCTGTGAGGGTGCTGGCAGCAATGAAGTTGGTGGAGCAGGGGCAGACTGGCCATGCAAACAGCGATGAGATTGGGTTTGGTCTCAGAACTCAGCAGAATGGATTTCTGAGGCAGGAAAATGCCAGGTACTTCAAAAAGGGGGATGAGATTTCATTTTAATTTTGTGTAAATAAATAGCCAAAATAAATTTGCCTCTACTAATAACATTACTTTTGCACATAAAACAAAACAAAGCATTTATAATAATTCATCAATTTCTTGAATCATCCAGTTCTGAAAAATACAAATATTTTTTCCCTTTAAACCTTTGGGCTTCCTGAGTTTGGGGGCTTAAACCCATTGTGAGGTCAGAGAGACAGACTCCACTGCTGAGAGCTCCTCTCCTCTCCTCTCCTCTCCACCCCCCTCCTCCATCTCTCAATCATACCTCAA
>VZRQ01007810.1:0-24530 GCA_013397975.1 Machaerirhynchus nigripectus | reverse complement strand
TCCTCTCCTCTCCTCTCCTCTCCTCCATCTATCAATCATCCATCAAATCAGGCAGAACTGGACCTGCTGTTCTCACCACCAGCAGAAAAAGGTTTATTGAGTTCTCCAGATCGTTTGGGTCACTGAAGGGAGCAGGGCAAGAGCTCATTGCCAACAAAACCTTCATTTTTCTCTGAAAGGAGATGCAGCAGCCTAAGGTACTGCCAATTTTCACAAAGCCATAAAAGTCCAGCAGTATCACTAAGATAGGATTCAGTCCATGGCTCCTCATTATTCAAAGGGATGGGAGGATATGGAGACGCCAGAGTAATCTGGAGCAGACAATGAAAGTTGTCAAGTCTCCTCTGATTAAAACTGCAAATCCTACCACCCTAACCCTAATCCTTCCCTGTGGAAAGGAGAGATTAGTCTGGGTCCCGAAAAAAGATAACTCTATCTTTTCCTTAAGTTACATGTTAAAATTCAATCTCCTCTCAGGAGACAGCGGGCATGGATATTGCTTTTTCTCTCCCCCTAATTAGAAAACCATAAGAAAGTAAACACTGCTGCTTGCACAGTGACGGGTATAGCACAGCCTTGTGCTCTCTGATTGCTTCATTAGCACACTAAGACTACCCACACCGCCAGGGAGGCCAAACACAGGGGTCCTTTTCCAGCCCTTGGGGGTTATATGATGTTTTGCAAGACACTGAAGCAATCCATAAAGTCTTGCTTCCATGTACACAGGTGTGAATCATCAGCAAGCAGGCATGCTGTCAGGGAGAACGTCAGCATGCCAGGGCACTTCAGCCTCTCTGCCTCCTTGATTCTCTGGTCATTAGGAGCAATTTTTTAATGGGATTATATTCTGCATGATCTGCATACACCAGGGGTGATCATGATGCCTCTGAGGCTTCCAATCCAGCCAAATCTTGATATCCCTAAAAGCTGCCTTTAATGTCAGCGGGACAGGCCGTGAAGGTGGCTTTCTCAGCAGTGCTCCGAAGGGATACAATTATGTGTTCTGTAATAACGTGCTCACTGCCCACGGCAGAGCCTGAAATGGCCGATGCCCTGTGGGGACAGGGACAGAGGCAGCCCCACCACACAGCTGGCAGCCTGTGGGGTAAGCATTCAGGAGAGGCTCAGTGCTGGCACTGGTGAAACACTCCCCTCTCTGGTGTCCTCTGCCATCCTTGGGTGCAGTAAGAGCCCCGTGCATTCTCTCCTGGCTGATACCTTAGCAAGAGCAGAGGCAGGCGTGCAGGCAACTAACAGGGAAGGACTGTACAGAGCTGAGGGGCTTTGTCCAGCTCCCACTTGTCTCAACACTTCTTCCTCACAGCGTGGCACGTCCTTGACAAATTTCCTTCACTCGGTTTTTCAAGCCACTGTGCTCACCAGTGCCTCCATATGGGGCTGCTAGCTTTCAGCAGGAAAAGGCCAGTTTTGGAGTACAAGGTGGAGCAGAGAAACCCTCCTGGAGAAGTGCAGTCACCACAGGGCAGGGGACTGCCACTGTAGGGGTCAGCAAGGCCTGCTGAGGGGCACTAGAATGAGTCTCTGCCTGTGAACAAACCCTTCACAAAGCCTGGAGAAGATGACAAAGTAGCAGCCTGCATTGATGTGACACTTTTTTTTGTTAGCCCAGCTGTGACTGTGCTCAAATGGAGACAATAATAAGTCTCTGTGGCTTGGTTTCCAAACCAAACACAGATGAGACCTTTGTGATCAACTGGAAACCCTGCTGATGTCTTTAAAACATGTACATGGGAGGAATACAAAACATTAGCAGTAATATTTATTTTTCACAGCATAACTGTGTTTTGAGAAGGGGAGGGCAATGCTCATTAGCAGCACAAATGGACCAACCTGTATTTTCAGGCTATTAATGTGGTGGCTAGTGTTAATGGAAATATAATGGAATGAGATGCTTTTAAAAGTATGGGATTTAGCACAGTCAGGGAAAAAATCAAAGGCAATAATGAAATTTTAATGAGAAAATCAGCTTGCAGTAATTTTACAGGTGATGATTAGTTCCTTGATTTGACTACCCTGAATAGCTTTGTCTTTGGTGGGATGCACTTGCAAGGTGTGCACATGAGGGCAGTGAATGATGCATTACAGGCCACGGCTGTGACTGTCCTGGGAAAGAAACATGGTTTGATGTACAAAACATTGTCTGCCTGGATGAAAGGCTAGAACCTGACCAGCCCCTTTCCACCAAAGAGACAGGGAGGGATATCCGACCTGCTTTGTCCATTGGCTGCTAGTGACACATCATATCACAATTCAGTTATTTCAATCTTTGGTGTCACCTACCCTCCTCCTTTGGAGCTGGAGCTGAGGCTCTTGGCATAGGTAGTGCACCCTGCCCTCCAGGAGCATGTCCTCCTAATTAGGCACTCAGTATAAACCCAGTAATACACAGGATTTTATTACTACCTGTACACACATACTTGTGCCCACCTTACAGAGGTTTTGTCTTCGCTAGGAAGTGACCAGCACTTTCACCCCCCTCTGGGGCTTGCTAATATCACAGCTCTCCATCAGTGAAGCTGATCTGGAGGGATTGAGTGGTGCTAATTGGGGTAGAAGGACCGGGGTTTGTTTCGCCTAGCTTGGGGTGCTGATAGAGCAGTCATCTCTCTCAGCTCACTTTAACTGTCTGTAGGGAGAAGCAGGTGCATTTAGGGTCTGTCCCACCTGACTGCTTTTGGACCTCTGGGCTAGGAGAGGCCTTGCACTTTGAAGGTGCCTATTTGCCTTCACTGGAGATACCACTGATCATATCTGAGTTTGAAACCTCCACAGGAAACTTCCTATTCATATCCAGATACACTTGGTCAGTCCTCCCAAGAGTCTCTTGTAGTGAAGCTGGTGTATAAACTTATATCAGTCTTCCCTGCTGATGACACCAGATATGCCCAGGGACCCAAGGAAAGAGCAAGAGAGACAGTGTTTCAGGGACAGATTATGATGGTTTCTATCCTAGAGTTCCAAGTGAGGTTGCTTGAGCCTGCCTTATAACACCCTGTAGGTACAGAGGATCAGGCAGGAAAATGTCTCCCACATCCCACAGAGACAGCATCACCATGATCCTCTGCTTGGAACACATCTCGCCATCTCCACATGACTGAGAAACTGTATGTGAGTAGTATGGTTGAATCTGTGTGCATCTGAAAGGCCACAGCCTCAAAGAGACACTTACTGCTGTTCCTGGATTCTGACATCTAGAATATCCTCTCACCCCTCCCCAGCTCTGAGGTAATTATAGAGAGATAACTTCTTCTATAAGGCATATTGTCTCTGGTCCCCCATAAAGAGCTGGATCATGGTAGTTAGCCAGAGAAGAAACTTGCTGTTACAAAGACTTAAAACTCCTGGTGCCAGCCACTGCTGGTCCAAAATTCATAAATATTTGTGAAAAGAAGGAACAAATCCCCTAGTATGAGTCCCTAGACAAAATTAAGGTCCATTTGATTTCACGCAGTACTCTGAGCTCAAAACTTCTCGCTGAGCTGCGTCATGCACTTTAGGAGAACATCCAATTGCTTTCCAAGGTCACCAGTGAGAAAACAAGACTGAAGGCATCCAGGAGGATTGTCACTTATGGTGCTCTCTTTCTGAGTACTGGTCATGTTTTGCATAAAAAGTAAACTTCAGCCCTGTCAGACTGAAATGATTTGTTAATTTTATGCTCAGTGCTCTGTCTCCACTTTTACTGCTCACTCAGATGAACAGTGTGTGAGCCTCCAGTGTGATTTGACATGCTAAAGTCCAGGAAATGTTATTACCTGAGCTTCTCTTCTTTTTATTTTTTCTTTTATTTTTATGGTTTCTTTTTTTTTGTTCATTTTGTTCTGGATTTAAAAAGATTAAAGTGAAAACTCAGAGCCAAACTTTCATGCCTGAACTGCAGTGACTGTAATACAGCAAGGTAGCTCTGACCATTTCAAAACTGTATTTCCCACGAAATCAAGTGGACACCTCTAACATTCAGAAGTCACTGGAGGGACCATCTATCACTTTATTTTTCCCAGTAGATTTACTCTGTCACTTGTTTGGGGTTTTTTTTCTTTCCAACATACCATGAAATTTAAAATTAAAGATCTACTCTGAGGAGAAAGGAGTGCAAGAAATGTTATAATTTTTCTAAGGTGCTAAAGAAGAAGTGAAAAATTCAGCAAAGATATTTTTTGTCATCTGCCCTTAAAACTAGAGTCTATTGCTCTGAAACATATATAATACTGCAAGGAACCCTTAGTGCCATTTGCAGTATTGCTTCAAGCTTGGCTGCTTGCAGCTTAATTTCTCCAGGAGTTTCTACCTAAAAGCAAATTTCGTGTTAGGAAATGACACTGCAAACATGGATCAGATGAAACACTTCCCAGCATCAGCAGTAGTACCAGAAGCACAGGGGAACCGTGGAGTTGGGCAGAGCTCTTTCCTGTCCATGCACATGGAACCAAAAGGGATGAGCCATCTGTGCCCCTGACTCATGACCATTTTCTTGCTAGCTCTCCTGCAAGTTTTGTATTAGTGAAATGTCATACCACAGGGTTTCGTTTTGGTCCTTGTCACAGTCGATGCAAAAATAGTCACCTTTCTTATTTTTCACTTTGATTCCACCAGCTCAATTTTCTGTGGACTGAACTTGTTTGCTTCAAATCCTGTTTCAGCAGAGTACACAAACATGCATTTACTATTCAATGGGTTGTTAGTAGAATGGCTTGTAAACAATTTCAGAATGGAAAACTGTCTGTGCTAAAGCTATGTCTTCCTACAGAGAAGGGAAACTAGCGATAGTGTGGAACCTCTTCAATTTTTTGCTATGGTCAGCTTTTTTTAATGCAGAGAGCTGGACTTTGCAGCAGCAAATGTGTTAGCATGAGGAACCAGAGAACTTTCATCCAGATTTATAGTTTAAAATGTAGATGTTTACATCTAAAGCAATTGCTGTGGTTTCCTTTATATCCAAAGAAATAAGCACTCGGGGGGTTCTGCCGCAGGTCCCCACTGTAGGTATTGGTGGCAGCAGACCCCCTGCACCCATGCTGGAGACCAAAGTCATGATGGGTCCCCACAGCCTTCCTCAAGGGTAGGCCAATCTTTGCCTTAAAACTTGAGAACCACGTATTTTCAGCTTTGAGCTCAAGTCATTGATTTCTTTTTTAGTGAAAAAAATGAAACCAGTTTGCTGAGAGTGGCGACACTTCTTCCTTCGTAATCCATTTGAAAGAGGCAGGTAGAGCTACCAAGCTGTTTGGTTCATGGGATTTATTTGTGTTTTCAGCTCACTGCGAAGCTTCAAAGTGCCATTTAAGTATTATTGGGACTGTGTTTTCAAGACTATCTGCTACCAGACTTATTGCTGCATGCTTGAGCACATAGCTATACTTTGTAAATATCAACCCACCCCATCTTGTACAGGCATTATTTATTCATTCATTTATCTATTTATTCCTGGACACCTTTAAAGGATCTGGAAATTAACTATATTGAATCCATACATATATGTGTGTGTGTGTGTGTGTACGTGTGCACACACGTGCATATATGGTTTATAAATATTTTATATATTTATGTGTAATAAGCTGGAATTATGTTTGAAATGGATGATCCAGAAAAATAATTAGCAAAGCATGGACTGTACCTCTTCACCTTCATTTTACCTCTGATACATGTATTTTGCACAAGTGCCTTATTTCCACTCTTGCTGCCTGCATTAGTGACAACACAACCTGGTAAAATAGACGTGGGAGGGTGAAGCTATGGTGCTGAGGAAGCAAGAGAGCTCAAATGACTGGGAAAACTCCAGCCACTGTATTTCCTGGGGTATTTACATGGCACACATATTGGTTAGCTTAATAACAGGAGGGTCGGAGGCCAGGCAGAAAGGAAAGCTATGGCTGCAGATGAGCAATCCCCCAGCAAACAAGGTCATCCCAAGTGATGCTCCAGCTCTGTGAGAGGCTTCAGTGCTGCAGCCCAAGCCCCAAGACTCATTTCACCAAGGTTGAATGCAGCAGGCAGCTAAGACTCTTTCTGCAGACCAAGAAGTTGTCAAGGAGCCTGGCAATCTGCCAGGGCATGTCAAGCCCTAAGGCAAAATGGAGAGGTCTTCAGACTGCTTTGCAAATGTTTAAATCCCTTTCCTGGAGACTGTTACTGGGGATAACTTTTAATAATGCACTGAAAAAAAAAAAAAAAAAAAAATCAGGCAGCTCTCTTTTGGTCTCTGCCTTCACCCCATCTCTCCCAGAGCAAGTGGGTGCTGACTGTCCCTCTGTCATAGCCATCAGGCTGGAAGCAAGTCCTAGGGATGGCCCAAAGTTCCCTCCCTGTCCCTCTCCCTTCCTTTCCCTTCTTTCTCTCTTCAAAACCATGTGTTCCCCTCCAGCAAAGCAGTGGAGCAGCACAAAGCTGTTACTGAGTGCTGCTGTGGTGAGACACTTGGGGTCTCAAGAGAGGGAATGGAGGAGGTAAAGTTTTGAAATCTGAGGGCTGACATGCCAGGAGGGTGCAAATCCTGGGAAAGGGGCTTGTCATCAGTTCTTTTGCCTAAGTCCACACCTTCCTCACACATCCTGCAAATCGCTCCTTGAAAGGCCAGGACTAATACATCTTTTGTCTTCAGGGGGAAAGACTCTTTGCAACCCATACTGAATCACAATATAGCAACTTTTCTAACATGATGTTTCCCTTTTCACGGAGAAGTCAGAGGGGTATAGGCAAACACAAGGACTTCAGCCATATCTGGCTGCTTTTTTTATTCAGAAAAATTAGTACAGCTCCATGTCTGAGCAAGTCTGTCCTGCTGGGAACTAAGGAAGTTTAAAAGAAGGTGGCAGGTCTTACCAGCATAGCACAGCGCTCTATACCTATGCACTTCTGAGCTACATCTATGTCAAGTCTCACTGTTGGAGCGACAGCCCTGTGGCTGCACTCACCCTACAGATTTGCCACAAGTTACAGTGGTAGAAATCTCAAAGTTAGATTATTAAGAGGAAACATTTCAAACAGGGCAAGGCCTGGCCCTCCCTTTTGCCTGTAAAATTTGTATCTCCATGTTTGCACCTACGAAATACTTCTCTGTGTACTTGCATCTCTCCCCACTCCCATTTATGCCAGCAAATAGCTGAAGGTGGCAACAGTTTTATCTGAGCTTGCTTTTCAATCCCAAATCCGTGCAAATTGCAAGACTGACCTTCTGAAAATGAGGTCTTTAGTTACCCCTCTCTTGTATTTAACTTGCAATTTACCATTCGGAGGGAAGATAAATTAGGTAGGTTAATTAGGAAGCCCTGGAATTCTGTTCATCATTGTGCTATGCAATTGCAGATGCATCTTGCCTTTAGGACCCTGAATATGCTGACATGAAGCCTTTTCTGCATGCCAGCCTTGTGGCATCTCCATCACAATAAAGGAGCGGGAGGGGAAGATGGTTGGAGTAGCCAAGCAAATCAGGAAAAACAACCAGCTAAATTGAGTGCTTTCTAATCTAATGCATTAAAGTCATACTCAATAAAGCTTGCCAACAGTCCCTGGCCTCTCTGCTGCAAAGTTCACAGAGGCATCTGATTAGAATAACGTATGTCTTCTAAAAATCCTCTTTTAAAAAGATTTTCATTCCGGGTGGGGAACATGTAATGAATTGGAAATGTCCCTTTGGGAGTGTGGGGTGAAGGGGGGCATTAAGGAAGCCCACTCAGCCCCAGAAGTCTGACTGCTCTCTGCCTGCTGCAAGATGGAAAACCCATCAGCTACAGCAAGTCTTTTATTCCCTGGCAAAAATAAGTAAATATAACAGAAATAGCCCTGATCGGTTTTTTATTCAAATACTTTCCTGAAGTTATGTGAAATCCAAGCCCAGTTTCAAATACCACCAATAACAGTGACATATCCAAGAGTCAACAGGAACCTCATCCTTCTTGAAAGTGTCAATTTTAATATGTGTGTTACATGACTTAGGGTAACTTGTCCCAGGTAAGGCTTTTGAAGTTTAAGGGACGAGAGTGGACTTGAGGATTTGAGGAGAGATAAGGAATGTGGTGAGAAAATGGATAGCCACCATGTCATATCATGAGCAGAGGGGCAGAGCCAAGCTGTGACATAGGCTGTAAAGAGTAAGAGGAGAGAGCTGCTTTTCCTTTTTTGTGTCTGAGTACTGAAAACCAGACCACAAGATGTGTTGTAAAAGAGTACAGATTGTGCAACAAATGCTTTGTCTGTAACTGTATATTTGCCTGGAGCAACTTCATGGATTGTGTTCATCCATGCTCTCTTTTTTTTATATTCTCTTGAAGAGTCTGAGCTTTTTACATTTACAGAGTTGGGTCAGTGCCAGAAAAAGAGTACTTTCCTGGACAGTCTTGGTCAGTATAATGCTCCAGCTCTGGAGATGTTCGCTAGCAGGGTCACTTCCTGCTTTCCCTGCTGCCACCTCAGCAGAGCACATCAGCCTGAATAATGTCATAAATGGAGTGTCAAACCTTCTTGAGCAGGATTGTGTTGGCGTGTTGTATTTCACACTGGTATTAGAGCCAAGAAATCCCTCAGGGTCTCTCAGAGACCACCTGAGCAAAGCCTTGCTGACAGAGACGATGTTCAATGTACCTTCCCTTATTACAGTCCGATTTCTCCAGACTTCTGGTACCTTTGCAGCCTGGGAGCCTTAGAGGATGTATGATGGAGAAGCTGTTTCTGTCCAAGATGTGCCTGTAGGTGTAGTGGAGAAGGGGAGAGATGGGTGGATATTTAAGAGAGATCCATACTGGCCTTGACTGGACTCAATGACCTTAAAAGTCCTTTCCAACCCAAATGATTCCATGGATCATAGACCTTAACCAGCAATTTCCTGAACTGCTGAAATACAGCAAAGCTTGGAGCCACTTAGAGGTCCTTACATCCAGTCAGATCATGGCCCGCTGCTCCTTGCCCAACACCCACACCACTGTAAAATCCAGTTGATGATAAAAGCCTAAGATAGCTGGGAAAATGTACAGTCAAAACAGAATTTCTGTGTACTGGTGCATGGGAAGGGCCTGTAATATCAGACATATTCTTCAGTTGCATCTACAATCCCCATGACCTCACACTTTCTTTGGAAAATTGAACGGGAATGAGGACATACCTGGTGATATCTGGTACCTGGAAGACCACTGAGCTGTCTTGGATTTGCAGACACACTTAAACTGAGCAGTAAACCATTCTTGAAACTTGGTGCTAGACTCTGCTTTTATTTGCTCTGATAAAAAGGTTTCAATGCATTACTGGTTTTACCAGGAATTAGACTGTCAGCTGTAGTGTGGCATATGGCATTTTGTTGTATCAACAATTAGGTATTTATAGGCATGTCATTTCATGCCTAAGGCCAGCTTCTGCCAAGCAGGGAGGGTTTGCACATACGGTGCCGATTTCCATGAACAAGGAGCTTAGGTAGAATAGCAAAGCACTGGAAGGTTGTGCTCAAGTCTGATAGTACCTTGAAGAATTGTAATTTCTCCTTGCTTGTTCCACCTTATAGATGTACAGCAATGCGCTACCTCTAACCATTCCCTACAGTGTGTGACACAGAAAATAATTTTCCATTCTCTTTATGGAATTAAATTAGCACTGTTACAATTCCTCCTTCAGGACATTTAAGAATATATAAGAAACCTGTTTCTAATCTCCAACTGACACACACACACACACAGTTTTATGCTTCCAGTATAAGTGAAATTTGCTCCAATCCCCTGGTTGCTTCCTTGTCGAGTGCTCTTTTGCAGTGCGTATGAAATCTCTGACTTTTAAAATCGTTAAAAATAGCTATGGGTTAAGAGCACTTGAACCTTCTCATACTCTTTGAAGACTAATTTAGAAAACCTGACAGGGTTCATCATTCTGGGTTCCTGATCAGTACAATCTATGAACAGCGTTGGTGGTGAAGTACCAGCTAGGCCAAGGGAAAATGACTATGCTCAAGTAAGCTGTTGAAATAAAAAGATATTAAGCAAAAGGCTTGGACATAATTCAGTAATGACCTTCATCAGCTGAAATTTTTTTGTGTTTTAAGTAAATTAATGAGCTATAATTATTAGTGATCTTGGAGATGGTGATCAGAGAAAGCATTTTGCATAATGCAAGCAGAACGACACTAATGGAAGCCCTGTCTGTCTCAATCAGACAAGGTCTCTTTTGTTATAATTAAGTGTTATCACCTTCATTACTTCTTAAAACGTGCTTCACAGTTTATACTTTGGCATCCTCATACCACCACACCATCGCTATTTATGGTACAGTCACATCTGCCATAGCAATGGAGGTTTCAAAAATGTTTTACCTGACTTTTAACAGATGGATGTTAATGGGATATTTATTTACAGAACAAAATTGAATTGAAACTGAATCTTAATGTACAATTTACATAATCAGCTTTGTTCTGAGCTGGTGAGCTGTTTTTTCCAGCACTTGGGACCCTTCAGTCACAGCTGCATCAAAGAAACAGCCACTGAGAATGGAGATTAAACAATTTCCTAAAGCTAGAAGTCTTGATGAGAATCTATTATTCCATATTAGAATCCCACAATTTCTCCAGACACTGTCATAAGATCAAAGGTGTATGTTAGAACCTTGGCACAGCCCGCGATCAAAAGGAAGATATTCAATTTGCATTTAGAAAACATTTCTGCCAATTATATTTTTCTGATGATTTGAAAGTTTTGTGATTTTGCCTTCTTGCACCAAAAGCATAAAAATAATCTATAAAACCAGAGGCATAGAAAGGCTGAAAAACCAAAGGTATGTATTTGCAACAAATTTGGAGAGATTTGCTAGTACTATTTGTACAATCTACCTACGATCCTCTATCCTGCTGATGCTCAGCTCAGCTGGAATTTTGCCACAGGCTTCAAGTAGCACAGGACAGGATCCTCAGATGCAATGCTAAAAGCATGCTTGGTGCCTAATCCCTAACTCTGAGGCTGCATGAATGGCTGTAGGGCTGCAGAGGGCTGTTCTGACCCAGAATTTTTCCTTGCTGAACCTCACACAGTTGGCCTCAGCCCACTGATCCAACCTGTTCAGATCCTTCTGTAGAGCCTTCCTGCCTTCCAACAGATCAACACTCCCACCCAACTCGGTGTCCTCTGCAAACTGCCTGAGGGTGCACTCCATCCCCTCATCCAGATCGTCACTAAAGACGTTAAACAGGACCAGCCCCAATACTGAGCCCTGGGGACATCACGAGTGACTGGCCGCCAACTGGATGTTAACTCATTCATGACCACTCTCTGGGCCTGGCCATCCAACCAGTTTATAACCCAGCACCCATCCAAGATGTGAACAGACACTTTCTCTAGGAGAATGTTGTGCAAAACTGTGTCGAAGGCTTTACGGAAGTCCATGTAGACGACAGCCTTTCCCTCAGCTATTAAGCAGGTCACCTTGTCACAGAAGGAGATCAGGTTGGTCAAGAAGGACCTGCTTTTCACAAACCCATCCTGGCTGGGCCTGATCCCCTGGTTGTTCTGCATGTGTCATGTTATGGCATTCTAGAGGGTCTGCTCCACAATCTTTTCCAGTACCAAGGCCAGGTTGACCAGCCTGTAGTTCCCCAGACCCTCCTTCCAGTTGACTGGAGGTTAGAGTTGACTCCTGGGTAGCCAGCACTGCTGGTACATGATGGGGAGTGCCTTGGTGAGAATCAAGGCACCAGCTCCCTCAGTGTCCTTGGGTGGATCCCAATCGGCCTCATACACTTGTGTGTGTCTAAGGGATGAAGTAGGTCACTGACCATTTACTCCTGGATGATGGGGGCTTCATTCTGTTCCCCATTCCCATCTTCCACCTTGGAGGGCTGGGAACCCTAAGAACAACTGCTCTTACTATTAAAGCCTGAGGCAAAGAAGGCCTTAAGTGCCTGAAGTCTTATCTTCATCCTTTGTCACAATGTTTCCCCCCTAATCCACTTAAGGATCAAGATTCTCCTTAGCCTTCCTTTTGTTGCTGATGAATTTATAGACACATTTTTTATAACAGCAGCCAGATTAAGTTCTGTTTGGGATTTGACCCTTTTAATTTTCTCCCTGCATAACCCCACAACATCCTAGTGTTCCTCCTAGAGTTGCCTGCCCCTTATTCCAAAAGTCATAAACTTGCATTTTTTTCCCCTTAATTCCATCCAAAGCTCTCTGTCAGGCATTCATCAAGTGATGTGACCATCTCTCAGGTCTCAACTTTTACCACCTAACCTTGGCCACTCCAGGCTCTCTGCAGTCAGCAGGGAAAGACCTCTACCACTGGCACTCCTGCCTACCTCCACCAGCTGCAGAAGTGACTTCAGGTGGCCAAGGATCTCAGTTACTGCTTTCATTTAAGTGCCTCCACCTGGGTGAGATGAATACCACTTTGGAATATGTGGTAAAGTTTTAAAGCTGCCTGCTTTAAAACCAGCCAAAGGCCACTGTAAGAAAGAATTTCTTCATGAAATTATCTGAGGAGTTTCTCCCCCTCTTCTTTGCCCCTCATTGCAGGAATATTTTGAGTAGTCTGTGCTCAAATTGGATGTCAAAAAAAGAAGGTGACTAGTCCTGGTACAGCACAAAGGTTGAGTGAAAGACTTCCACCATATCGTGCATTTAAATGTACACTTATGGCTAATTCTGAGCTTAACTGGAACTGGCTGGGAACTGGCTGGGAAAGAACAAACTGGGCTGCTGAGAACACCAACAAACAGCCTGCACCAATATGGAGAGCATGGCTTTGGGCTAGCACAACAGCTTGTGTAGTACATCCTCAACTTCATGAAATCACAAGCCAAACTCTGGGAAAACTGTCTTCAGCAGTTAACAGGAGCAAGCCAGGGCTCAAGGAAGCTCATAGCACTTTGAAAAAATTCCTAAATTGCAACTTAGGAATGGGAGGATGTGGTGGGGCTGCTAAGATGAGCACAAAAGGCCAGGGTGGGTGTTCTATGAACACAGTTCAAACCCAGATGCATTAGACTATCTAGTAAGAAATGAGAACAGGAAAGTCATTATTTGCACAGAGCCCAGCTAGAAGCAATAATCCAATTTACAGGGAAGTAAGAGGCTGATGGTGACCTTGCCAAAAATCCAGATTTCCAAAAATAATACTGAAAGATGAGTGGTGCAAAAATAAGGAGCTAATCAGCAACAATAAGGAGAGAGACTGAAAGTTTGTCTCTCTGCAAAATGTGGACTATACGAATGACATCCCTCCATTTCAAGGCAGAATAGTTTCCAGAGACTTGTAAATCAGTGAACTGACTAGGAAAATGGATTAAACGCACCCCCCCCCCAATATTTCTCAAATCTGCCTAAATTTTATGATAATTAGTAAGTTCTCCCTGTAAATACCTGCTCTTGCACTTTTCTTCCATTTGTGCCTGAAACAGTGTGCAAAATCTCTGAGTCCAACCATTTTCCCCAGCACACACTCTGGAGATGGAGACCTGTAGGATGGTCCCACTGAAGTGGTTAATGGCACTGGCTGGGGACACCGAACAATGCAGAAAATGGGCAGTGCTTAGGACCCTCCCCATGCAGTCCTGTGGCACTCTGCAGGCAGCCCTGTCAGATCTCACCATCTGTGCCCTCAGGATTAACAGATCATTATGATGATTGCCTTATTATTATGATCATCTGCCTTTCCAGCAGCACCCAGAAATGATCCTCCGCTGTTGTCACCAACTCGCTCTGGTTTGTAACCAAATAAACACAGACTGGAGATTTGGTACTTTCAGGTGTTATGAGAGTTTGAATAGCACAGAGTCCTCTGCAAGATTAAGAGCTGGGCAGTAATTTATGGACATTGTCATCTCACTTGACAGACTTGAGAGACCTTGAAGGAATGAGCAATTCAACTTCTCTGTGAGAGATGCCAAAAAACATACACCAGGTATAGACTCTTACTATCAGGAAGATCAAAGATCCAAAGAAGTGATCAAAGAGCAAAGGGCTCACAAAACCTAATTCCCTCCAGGAACATCATTAGCATTCAGGAGAAGTACTGTGCTCCCCTCAGGATCCTACCTGTGTTTATGACATTTAAGCTCTGCCCAAACTCAATTTTATTCACAAAGTAATAATTTCTCCACACAATGGAGAGATCTGAGTCAGCTGCTTCATGAAGGCATCTCACAGAAAGCAAAGCCAGGGACTGGGACACACTCCCAAGCTTGTGCCACTTCACCACTTGATGAAGCATCTCCTCTGCCTGGCACTGCCAAGCTTCTCACTCAGAGAGCTCCAAACCAAATGTCTAAGTTGGAGCTAATTGTCCTTGAAGTACTTATAGAGGCAACTGAGAGAAACGAGGGACTCCAGCTGGTGACACAGCCTACTTTTAGTCAAATAGGAGTCAGATAAATCACAGGCTGAACGTGCCCATTCCTTCCTACAGGATAGAAAGGAAGCTCAGGGAAACTAGCTGAGATGTGGATGTCCTGTCCTGGATGGACACCTGACATAAGATGAGATGACTCCTCCCAAACACCTGGTGGAAAGATGCACTCCCACGTGTCTTTCCTGCCCATGTGTCAGGGACATGGCAGGAGTCAGTATCCTGACCACTGGCAAAAGAACAGTTTATTTCTTCTAATGGGACACAAATTAGTTTGTTAAGATATGAACACATGATCAGAGCTTTTTACTACTGCCACCCCCCTCTGAACCTCTGCATTCGTGTCTTCATAGTCCTGTTTCTCCTCTTACCAAACATTACATTCAAACCCTGTGAGGGAGATGGCAAAGAGAAAAGCAGCATGTCTGAAGGCACAGAAGCATCATCATGTTCCCCAGCACAGTGCTGAGGTATTTATCTATTTATAGCTGTGATCCAGTCATTAAGCAGGAGCAACTGGCTGTCTGCACATCCATCTATTAATGAACCTTACTCCTCTTCTTCTCACCTGATCCTTAAGCATGCAGCCCTACCAGCACCACTGAGACACAGCCCTTTAACTTCATGCATGAGAGATTTGCCTCAGCATCCCAAAGCCCTAACAGCAGAAGAAAATACCTGTTGTTTTAAGCCTCTGAAGTAAATAGTCATCACTTGTACTTGGCATGGTGTTGTCCAAGTGAAATACAAAGGTGAAAAATAGTTCATGCTTTAGGTAATTTCGTGCCAAATCACTGAGAGACCTTTAAACTAGAGTGACAACCTGCTTTTGGGGTCCTGTTGCAAGAGATAAACCTCACTGTAACCGCTCCTTTGCTTTACACTAATGCTCCTACAATTGCTCTGCAGAAGTCTCCTTGCATCTGTCTTGTCAGATTACCTAAAGGCTCCCATATTCTGCCTGAAATATTGTGACAAAGTGCACTGCATCCAGACTGTCCAAGACAGAGGAAGATGCATTTCCAGGCACTCTGGCCACACAGTTGAGACTAGACCAGAATTTCAAACCTGAGCGTATCAACAGGCTCTCATCTCCTGTGTCAGCAGATCACTGGAGACTGGCTTGTCCATTAGAGCGTGAGCAGATGCCCTTCTAAAAGCTTAATCCATGGAACAGCCATCAAAATGCTGCTTTTGGCAACCTACTTGCTTGCTCTGGGGCAGCTAAAAACCTGCTTTATCTGACTATCCAAGAAATCAAGAGGGACCTTACTGTTCTGTGTGGGAAAAGTCCTGCTGCCTGCTCCATTCTCTCCTGTGGCCCCACCATGATGTCTGGGAGGAGGGATCCTCCTCTATTTATCAACACTTTTTTGGCAGACACTGTGACTATGTCCTTGGACTACAAAGTGGCACGCTGTAATCAGAGTTGAGATCCTCAAGCAGTTACCTTCTGAAAATCTAGGCCTTATTATCAGAAACACTGAAAAAAAATGTTGAGAGGCATGATTTCTGACACTAAGCTAATTCATGACAGCCACCCACACAATATAACCAGAAGGTGAAATATATCTAAGTAGTGCAAGAATGTTTCAGAATTATGCAATGTTCCCCAGATATCTTCAGGATCTATTGGGATTTTATTAGGTTTCCTGAAAAAAGGAGAGAAGCTTTCCAGGAACTGAACTAGCAATTCTTAGCATATGTCTCCAAGCTGATGCTTGGTTGCCAGTTTCTGTCCTGCTTCTTCATACACTGCGGAAGTGATGGCAGTGATCTCCTTTTCCAGCATACCCATTTGAGCTGTAATGTCTGACACAGTGTTTTTCACAGCATTCAGCTGCAGCTTCAATTTATTGTAATCTTTTTGGAAGGATCTGTTCACATCACAGAGATTGTGACAGCACTGTTTCTCCCCAGGGGGATGGTTCATTTTCAGGAAGGTGTGGAGGAGCTCACGTAAGTCCTGGAGAACCCGGAGGATTTCACGCTCACTCTGAGTACTTTGGGCAGACTCGATCTTACTCTGGGTTGGAGTAGTGCTCTTCTTTTTACCTTCATGTTTCTGCTGAGGGACTGGGCCAGGGATACCTTTTTCCACAGCTGCAGTGGTGTCAGTGTTCTTCTGAAGATCTGAGCTGGCATCTTTGCTCTCTTCATGGACCGTGATGGCCTTTTGGTCTTTACAGGTAACAGGGAATGTTTCATTCTCCTGCTGGAAATCCTCAAAGATTTTATTCTTTTCCTGGACTGCCTGGAGAGCTTTGTTGCCTGGGCTGAACAGAAAGCCTGTGCTCATCTCTTGGAAGAGTGGAAATGGCTTATTTTTGTTCTTGAGGCTTTGCTGAATAGCATCAGTGTAAATTACCTGGACGGATTTGTTCTGTGACTGGAGATATTGTAGGGCCTTGTTTTCTTCCCAGAGCATCCTGTTTTTGATCCAGAGGATTTGGTTTTCCCGCCAGAGTGCTCTGTTCTCCTCCCAGATGCTCCACTCATTCTGTGACTTCCTGCTAAAGAGTTTCTGGTGGGCAGGAGGGGGTGGGTGGCAGTAGATGTCATTCACCCATTTCCCATCAATAAAGACAAACATCTCACTCCTTGGCTTCACCCGAGGGGTGCTGCAGTCTGTCTCAGGCTCTGCACGCTGCATGCTCTGGCTCCTCTGATCAAAGGCAGACATGGCCCTTCTTTAGCAGATTCAGGAGAACTGTGGGGAAAGGCTCCTTCCAGGCCTTCTGCAAGAGGCCACTGACCACTGCCAAGGAGCAGGGGGCACAGCGGGGCTGGAGAAGCTCGGTTAGGACTGAAAGAACAGGGAACACAAATGCATAGATTTACTGCCAAAATTTCAAATCACAATTAAACTACATTAATGACAGGAACAAGCAAATAAATCAGTTCTCACACTTAACCATGTTGCCCCTTTGATGCTAAAAGGTAAAGAATCCACCAGACACCTAGCTGATAGAAGCTGAGAAAATTGGTGTTGGTAGATAAAGCTGCTCTATGGCAGCACTAAAAGCTTTTGTATAAAATCAGGGACTTTCCCTTTATCTCTCTACCTCATTTTTACAGACCTGCAAGGGAGTAAAATACAAGAGTATTTTCTGCCTCAGAATAACCTGCTCCCAAATGACTGATACACAAACACATTAAAAAATGTTATGAGGCTGAAACAAACTTTTCAAAATAAAGCATTTTTAAGGGTTCACGGGGAAAAAAAATTGGCCTTGAGAGCAGGTTTTTCTTGTTGATGCTGAGTAGCCTGTGTTAACAGGATGCCACAAAAATGCAGTGGCAGTTTTCCTTTTTGATCTTAAAATCCACAATATGCACAGATCATTTGAAACTCCAAACCAAAGCCTTGGGACATCAGGACCGAGACAGCTTTGTTGCTCTTTGCATGGTTTTTTGACAAGCTCCCATCACCATGGTCCAAAAACTGTCACAACCCATAGATAATTCTCCATCTTTCATTCTCATTTCTCCCATCACTCTTCCTCTTTATATCCTTTGATAGCTCTGTTATTTTTCTTGCTTTCTAGCCCTGCAATAGTGATTGCTTATCTTTTTCCTACAGTCCATCTGCCTCTTTTTCACATCATCAGAAAACTCATCTCTAAAATCCATACTGCAGAGCCAAACCTCTAATGCTTCTCATTTCAGACACAGAAACCTCAGACTTATCTGTTGAACACTCTTCCCCCCTTCCCTCTACCCAAAATATTGCAGCTTAAATCACCTTCTAGCCTTGAGTGAACTGGGGCAAATTTAGGATTTCAGTCTTTTACATGGGGAAAAAGAGCAACTACCCAACCAATCAAAAATTATTGGTTTGTGCCAAAGAAAATCTTATTTTCTGTCTTACTAACCAAAACTTAATTTATGTGATTTTCATGATGGAGTTATTTGAACTGAAGTTGAACTATTTTTTATAACCAAATTGTTGGCATTCTCAGGGTTTCTGCACAGTGTTTCTAACAGCACAAATGTGCCTTTTTTTAGTTAAAAAAAAATAAAAAAAAGTTAATTGTCAAATTTCACTCAGGTCTATTCCTCTCCCCTTGCTGAGGTCCGTCATCTTCCCTGCTGTCCCTTGAAAAACCCAGTTCTGCCTTTCTGTCTGTGAGGAGAGTTTTACCTTCATGAATCTTGCCCTCCTATCTCTACCCCAAGCATTAAGCAGAGGGTGGCCACCACACACAAGCCCCTCACAGCCTCCAGCTTTACGATCCCATTGTGCACCCCCTGTCCTACTGTTGCACTCTCCTTTTCAAAACCTGTTGCTCTCCCTTTTCCCTGTCATTTCCACCAAACAGCACTGCATAACTGGGCTCCTCCAAGTTACTTCTGAGAGCCAACATCCATAGATGCATCCTTCAACCCCTTCCCAACACTCATAAAATTACTGCTTCATTTAATATCCAAAATTCCTTCATTTAGGAGAGGGCTATTGCAATATAGATCTGTCTGCAATAACATTTGATTTTATTGCAACCTGTTTACTGTCTGAATTTCAGACAGTGTCTTCCACATCACCTGCTGCTTTAGCTCATGTCAGACTTGTGTTTTCCTAATATCATTCCTCCGCTAAAAAAGGATTTCCCCAAAAACTCTGCTTCGGACATTTCTGTTTCCACTTACACTACGTCCAGAGCCATGCATCGCTCCCTCCCTCGCACCCTTTCCCCTGCAGCCTTTCCAACACATCCCATATCATCAGGGTGCCCACTCCCATTGTTTTCCCCAACAGCCCAAAAATGTGGGCGGGGGGGGTGGGGGGTGAAGGGGCAGAGGGCAAATCGGCCACAGAGGGGACAGACCCCTAAGTATCCAGGGAAGATGCAGAACACATCCAGCATCGGAAGCCCAGACCCATGTGCCTATCATGGACAAGCAGCCAGAGTTCTTAAAGTCACTTACAGATAAAGTGTTTAGATTGCACATTTTCAGGATAAACAGAAATGTATAATATATACAACTTTGAAGGACGTTATCTCAGGGACAATTAAACTTGACAGTGGCTCTGTCAGCTCTTTTGCACTGCAGAGGAGACATCGACCCAGGCTTCAGAGAGATACTTCAAGTTCTCAACACCTCCCATATAATTTTTCCCCCATCTCTGAATAACCCCAGGAAATGTGGGCAGCTGGGTGGATGGGCAAGGCAGCCAGCTGGGGGCAAGCCACACCAAATCAAGACAGGCTGGGCAATTTGGGAGCACTACATGACTCATCCAGCACATGCTCACCTTCTCAGCGAGGCCAGCGGTGTTCCCTCTCCCCACAGCAGAGTGAAGCAGCCCGGTCTGAGGTCCGGCTGCTGCCAGGGTCTTCCAGAGGCGGCAGGATGCACAGCAGGGGATGGGGGACTAAGGCTGATGTGAGCACTGGCAGGCGCCTTGCCCCAGAAGCAGCCACCTGCCCCGCGACCAGTGGCTGGGAACTGCTGCACGCCCTCCTTGCACAGCTCGCTTCTGCGCTCCTTCCCTGCTGCCCTCGCAAGATTTGCTTTGACTTTTCCCAGCGTTGCTCTTTTGGGTTATTTCTCATGGAAATGACCATTCTGCTAGCTCGGCTCCCATGCCCTTCCCTGAACCCAGACTTCCCGATCTCCCTTTGATGCTTGTAACTGAGAACAGTTTGGGTGGATTCTTTCTCCATCACACCCTCTTAAAAAAATTTTGCTTTTATTCTGAATCTTCAGATTATGTTTGCTGCTGAACTGATACTGATACATTCAAAAATCACTTCCTTGTACGTGCTGTGAGAGTTGAAGTTATTTTCCAAGTACAACATGAAGTTCTTCTCTGACTATAAGTTTAAAAGCAGACTATAACTGAACCCTATTAAGAAGAAAATAGAAAATACAGGGCATTCATGCATTGCAGGTTTAGATAGTATTTGTAGCAGCCATTCCCACTTCCACATCTTTACATCTCTAATGAAGTCTTTCTTATTTGCTACATCTTTCAGAAGTGGAATTTTTTTTCTAATCAGGGTTCTTGAATAATAAATACAGCATTTAATTTCTTTTCCAGTGAAAATTACCAACTTGACATCAGCCTCAAGGTGACTGCTATTGCTTTAGGAACTTGGAGGTACAGTTCAGCTTTGGTGTTATATGAAAATTATAAAGTTGGGTATAAAATCCTTCTCTATAATTGCTCTCTTGCTTATATTTAATCTTAGACAACAAAAAAACCATCACAGGTTACTATGGCAACTCCCCAGGGAGCAACCTTCTTTATTTGAGCTCCAGTATCCTGTACAGGAAAACAGAAAAATGTCCTCAAAAGAGAAAAGCTTTTATCATGGGCTGCCTGTGCTTGGCCTGACATCAGATGGGAATTTAAGGGTGCTGCCCAGTGTGGACAGTTTGCAGGAGAGGTGACTGAAATGTCCAGTCTGAACTTCTGCAGAACTGGGGCTACAGACACTGAGAGTGACCTTTGATGAACATTTTAATGTCTAAGAGCTGACTAGAAACAGAATTAATAGAGAAAAGTGCAGCACAGGAACAATCAGCGCACAAAGCCTGTATAACCAGAACCATGGAGAACTAAGGTGGTAGTGAGTGTACCTTTGCTTTTCTTATGCAGTATTTTCCTTAAAGTTTTATAAAGTTCTTCTGAAAAGTCTTTTTTTTTTTTTTTCCTGAAAATTATGAATTCAAATGTCAATACATTTGGATCAAATTTAATGAATATAATCAGATGTGTTTATGCCCACATCAGAATTGGAAATGCTGCAAGAGCTCATGGCAGAGTTTTTTATAGCAGCTACGCTGATTTCTGAGCTGGACTCTCAGAAGGACTGAGATGTCATTCACAAGATTACAAAGGCAGAAATAATGCTGAGTGTGTTCCACTCCCTGCCAAGAGAAAAATAACCCCTGCTCTGTAAGAAAGGTATGAACTAACTTGCCAGCTGAGTGCTTTGTCCACACAGCTTCAGACCACTCAGTTTCTCAAAGATGTTTTGCTATACAAAGAATTAAATATTAATTGGAACAAAAGCCTTTTTCCCCATGCTACCTGCATACCTTATATCAGGCTGCTCAGCTGACTTTGCTGTCCTTCTTCTTGGAGATTATCTGGTTCTAGAAAGGATCCAGTGGGAAGGATGTGTGATCCCACACACACTCATATAATATTCTCTGTGCTCCTTGCTGGGGTGCAAGAGGTCACAGTCTAGTGATGGCTTGAAAGCTGGGAGGAAGAGGAAGGTCTGAACTGCTGCCACAAAGATCTTGCAAGAAGGACCCTGAAGACCCTATACCAGCCTCCTTTCTATTGGAGATAGTGGCATGTACCTGCAGTAAATGTCATCCCTTTCCATCCTTTGCTTTTGGGTTAGAAGATCTGGTAAAGTGTCTGAAGTCAAAATAATCTGTTTGGGGTTTTTTTTAGTAAAAAGCATGCTATATTCCGAAATCTTTATTTGATAAAACCAAGAGCGTCTGCTGCCACTTTCTACCATGCAAAACACATTTGTGCTTTTGAAATGCCAGCCTCTGTTCATGTCAGTGCAGGCTGGCCTCACCACACACTCATCCGCGGTTCTCCAGGGCATTAAGGATGGATGTGAATCCCACCAAGTCACTAAAAAGACTCTTGCATATTTGAGTGCTCTTGAATAATCTCCTAACCTCAGTAACCGGGTAGGGAGTAAAAATGTTGTTTCCTCAGTTTTTCAGGCAGTGAAGTGTCTGAAGAGAGACATGGTGATACCTTAGCATTGTATTCCGCCCAGGAAGAGACGATCAGCAGTGTGAAAATCAGTAATGAAAAACTCCAGATCAGTGTTTTTCAGGCAGATAAACGGCTTGAGGGACACACCTATGTCAACACATATTTGGACTAATTGTCCTTCCAGGGACACCACCACAGTGCTTCTGGCAGTGTGCCTCAGTGTAACCCGTGCACACAATGTTGTGCAAATCACCAACCCTGCATACTCCTGTCAGCACTGGGTCAGCTGAGAGCTGAAATGAAAGGTGGAAATATCTGCTTTCATACCTTCCCTCTGATCCTAATTTTATTTTAGACAAGTAATCTCTTCCCATACGCCCATTTCCTCAGGTTCTCAATGAGTTTGGGATGCTGACTTTCTGATGCAAGCTGTCACAAGAATTGAGTTCTTACTTGTAAAGTGCCTTGAACATGAAAACATGACAGCAAAGAAGCCCTACACACCACTCTAATTATCCCCTGATTGTAATACATACATTGTTTACAGGGTGAAGCAAAACTTTTGACTTTTGCTAGTAAGTGACATCTTACAAACATGTCAGGCTTTGTGTTGTTCCACCTTACATCTCATTCTCACTTTGCTTGCTTTCTACTTTAGCTATGAATATTAAAAATAATAATAATAATCAAGACTCATGTAAAGTTTCTTGCTCAACTCTAAGCCTGTCAACACTGTCCCTGTGTGTTGTGCCTGTGAGCCTTGCCAACAAAAACCAGCCCAATTACCTTGTCACTCTCCTAGTTCTGTCCGAACAGATCAAAATTTACAGAGCACTCCGTGCTGCTGAAACAGCCAGTTGTTCACTGTTGAGTAAATACTAGGAGAAATGATCACTGGTGCACTTGTTCCACTTCTGAGGGCAGGGAGGCAGAGCTGACATCGCCCCTGGAGGAGCTCTTTGTCCTTTCTGTACACAGGGACAATTTGGAAGGGTACAGTCACCTCAGTGTGCCACGTGTGAGCGTGGGGTCTCCCACATGGCCTCCCTGGGACACTCTGAGAGGCAGGCCTGCCACCAGGCTGTGCTGGACACCCTGTCCCTGATCTCTGACACCCACAAACCCCAAGCAGCCATAGGCGCTTAAGTTCAGGAAACAGACTTGAGCCCCTGGTGGCTTGTCAGCCAAGTGATGTTCAGCCCTCACCACTGCACTGATTAGGTCTCTGCTGACTGCACTTGAGCTGTGAGGTCCTGCAAACAGGTGCAATGTTTGGGAGTTTAGGGCATTTCAGCTCATTCTGAACACACAGCAGCTCTTCCACCTGACAAGTCTCTCTGGGTGAGAGGAAAAGTCAGTGGTTCCATTCCTGATTGACAGGGAGAAAATTAAGGGTTCAGGCTTATTAAACAATATCTAACAGTGATTTATGGGGTCCTGTACATTTTAATCTAACAAAAAAAAAAATCATCTAATTAACTAAGTGTATAATCCTGTATATTAATTGTCTATTAGCCACTTCTTAATTATAATGGAATGCTTATCAAATAACATGTGATGGCCACGTAGCACCAATTTAAGTCATTATCAGACTAGCTCCTATTTTAATAAGGATCTGTTTAACTGGAGTCTAATCATTTCATTTTATTTTAAAAGCTCTATAGAAGAGGAAGCAATCACCTAAAAAAAATAGTATTCCTTTAGGACTTTCTAGACCCTATACTGTAAACAACACTACATGAAGAATCACAAAAGCAATGTAAAAAATCCAAGGAACTATCAAGGAATTATCAAGGAACCTGGAAACCCAGATCTTATGTTTAAGTTTGTCCAGGAGTGTCTTGTTCACGCACACAGGCCTCCCAGCATTTTTTTCCTGACCTCCTCTTTGTTGGGGTGCACCTTTCCTGAGCTTGGAGGAGGTGATCCTTGATTATTAACCAGCTTTCCTGGGCCCCTCATCCTTCCAGGGCTTTATCCCAGGGTACTCTACCAAGCAGATCCCTGAAGAGGTCAAAGTATGCATTCCCAAAGTCCAGGTGAGTTTGTTGTGTGCTCTTCCCAATGTCCTAAGCATTCTAACTCAGGAATTTTGTGGTCACTGCGGCCAAGGCTGCCCTTGAGCTTCACATTCCTCATCAGATACTCTTGTTTGTGAAAACAAGGTCCAACATTAGCACCTCTTCTCATTGGTTCCTCTATCACTTGGAGAAGGAAGTGACTAGCAGTGCATTCCAGGAATGTCCTGGATGGTTCATGACCTGTTATGCTGTTCCCCCAGCAGATATCAGGGTGTTTGAAGCTCCCCATGAGGACCAGGGCTTGTGAACATGAGATCACTCCTATCTGTCTGCAGAGGAACTTGTCCACTCAGTCTTCCTGGTCAGGCAGCCTGCACCAGACTACAGCCTACTACAATGCCACTTGTCCCTGCTCTCCCTTTAACTCAGATCCAAGACTCTAAGGTGGCATCTCACCCATCACCAGGCAGAGCTCCATGCACTCC
>VZRQ01007809.1:194627-208275 GCA_013397975.1 Machaerirhynchus nigripectus | reverse complement strand
GAGGGAAGGAGGAGGGAAGGAGGGAGGAAGGAGGGAAAAGGGAGGAAGAGGGAAGTGCGGGCGGCGGGACAGTGGTCTGTGTGTGTGTGCGCGAGCGAGGGGCACCCCGCGGGGTGGGCCGGGTCGGGCCCGCGCCGGCCCGGGCTCTGCCTGGCTCCCGGCTGCATTCCCGGCTCCGGGGCGCCGGCGGGAAGCTTTTCCCTTGCAGCAAATCTTGGCGTCCCCTGACAAAGGCAGGGAAGGGACAGTCGCGGTTCTCTCCGGGCGAACGGCGGTAGGGGGGCAGCGCTTCCAGGCTGCTGTGCCCTCCTCGTTTTTCCAGCCTCCGCTTTCCTGCGGTGGAGCTCGTGTCTCCTCGAAGGATCACCCGGTCCCTGCGGCATTCCTCCCTCCTGTGACATTTAGCTCTGGTTTAGCTGCAGCTGAGGCCTTCCTGGCACCAGGAGGATCGGAGTTGATCACCCCGTAGACCTGCAGCTATTGCCGCTTGCGTGTCTCTGCCTGCTGGTAGAAGCCAGAAAGATTTTTCATTTATTTGCAATGCCGTCTTCCTGATTTCTGTGTCATGACAACCTACAGTTCCCTTTCCCTTAAGCTGATCCATTCTTTATGTGTATATATGCCTGTGATTTTGTTTTCCTCCATTTTTATGAAATGTTGTCTTACCTGGTTTTGGAAATCCTCTGTAACCACCTTGATTTTGAATTCCTCCCATTCACGCCTTCTGTATGCTTCCCGAATTCACATCAAGATATTACATATATGTCAAAAACCTTCTTTAACTCAACTTCATCAATTGGTTTGCTTTTTCTTTATTACTCAATCAAAAAAGGAAAAAATTATCTGTTATTTTGCTGCCCATAAATCACCGCCGACTGTTTTTTAATCATCTGAATGATGCTATGTGAGGGCTTGTAGATTTTGTGGGTTGTGCTTTGCTGTGGTTTCTTTCCTGGTGTCGGAGATGGGGGAGGAGGGCACTCAGTTCCCTGGCTATCTTGCATCTTACCTTTCAGGTGTTAATTTTAAATTGTGCTTGTCCAGTCTCGTGGGACCTCCTTCACCATCCAGGAACTAACAAAGATAACTGCCCAGAGAAGCTGTGGGATCCTCATCCTCGGAGTTTTTCAGAATGCCCTTGGATATAGCCCTTAGCCACATGGAGGGTCCCAACAGCTGCCCCTGCTGTGAGCAGGACCTGTGATGAGGGACCTCCTGAGGTCCCCTCCCACCTCAGTTGCTGTATTTAGCTTCTCTGAACCCTCCTTATTTCATGCCTTTTTAGGCCTCTGTAGCAGTGGGGGGAAAGGAGATTTGTGCTGCTCCATGCCTTAGAGTGAGCTGTGGAACTGAAAGAGGTGCTAAAGGAGGCTGCATTCCTTCTGCTCATTCGGAAAGTAGTGTCCAGTGTCGTGGGCATTGTACTTTTAGATCCTTCTGTCAGGTTGGGAAAATAAAACATACCTTTTCTCTCCTGTTGGATGTAGGAGTGATGTGGGAACCACCTGTTCTGCGTGAAGGACAAGGAACAGACCACTTGATAAAGGGAAGAGACAAAGCATCCCATTAGATGGAAGCCATGAAGATATCAAAGCGGTTCTTCGCTTTTGGGATTTTGACATGCATAGCTGTTTATGTTGCATACATAAAATGGCACTTGGGCTCCAGACCACTTGTGGGAGCCACAGAAGGGGTTGCTGAAAGCAGGGGAGATAAACTGACCCATCAGGCAGTGACCACGGATCTCTCAGTCTTTTATGGAATTATGTTTGATGCAGGAAGCACGGGAACTCGCATCCATATATTTAAATTTGCACAGCAGCCAAGAGGTATGTCCTGCTCATTGCATGACAGGTTAAGTCTTCCGTAAGTTGTGGAGCAGATTATTGATGGCACTTCTCTAGGTATTACTTGAACAAACGTGTGCCAGGTCTTTCTAGAGAGCCGTCAGGAGGTATATTATGGTTCAGGCATGTGTTTTTGGATGAAGTTATGCAAATGTTCAACAAGGAGAAAATGCTGTAATGTCAGCATTATGAACTAAATAGCAGCTGTACTTTTAGAGTGGTGGCTTGAAGCAGGGCAATTTTTCATCACACTGGTGGAAGAGAGAATTATAATTTCAAACTGCCTTATTTCCCCAAATTTTTTAGGTTGTTGGGTGTCTCCGGTTCCTGGCAGTGAGCTGCTTCTCTCTACAGTGTCTGGTTTAGTGCATCCTTGGCTTCAGTGTTGGATTTGAACTGCAAAACAAAACAAAAACTGCAAATTGTTTGATTAAAATTGCTGTGTTTTGCATCTGGACAGAAACTACTTCTGAGAAGTGAGGCAGAAGTGTACAAAAAAGCTCCAGCTTTCCTCTGGAGTAGTAAGCTCCATTTGTTAATATGTTATCAGATCCTGTTTGTGAAACAAAGATCAGCGAGCCTGGGTGGGTGCTGTTTGTAGGTGATCTAAAGGCTCTGTTAAGGAATAGCAGTGTGGTGTATGGTGTGATTGGCCTCTGGGGAGCACCTCAGGTTTGCATAATGGGCTGGTGTAAGGCTCAGCCTTGAGTGTTTAACACTCAAGGGTGTTAAACAACAGTCCGTGGATTTCCTTTTTTTCCTGTGTCCCCAAGTCTTTGCTTCTTGCTTGCCTGCTTCATTTGAAACACAATTTCAGAATATGTTGCAGCAAACTTTATGGAGTGTAGTGTTGTCTGGAATGCAGGTTCATATAAGGTACTGCAGCTTTCCAGAATACTGAAGCCTGTATCCCTCTGCTGCCATTGAAAACAGTGGAAAAGCTACTTAAAATAGTGGTTTTGCTGGAATCAAGTTTAGCCAGAACAGAGCAGGCTGAAACAAGAGTTCTTTTTTTACAGGTGCAGTTTGAAAAGCTGCACATGGCAGGTGTAAGGCCCCAAAGAGAGCTTGCACCCATCTGGTGGCTGATGTGCATAGTGGACAGCAGCACCTGACAACCAGTCATGACTTGAAAAGTGGTTTTCTCAGGTTCTAGTTTCACAGCCAGGGCTGCATTTAAAGGTCAGGAGGCTGTTAATAGTTCATTAGATGGGGGCATCAATTGAATTCTATTAGCACATAATAATGGAATTTTTTAAATGGTATTCTTTTTGTGTATGCAAAGTTATTTGTACCATTACTTATTCTGGAATACTGCTTTTGAACAGAGACTCCCAGATTGACCCATGAGACGTTTAAAGCACTGAAACCAGGTCTGTCTGCGTATGCTGATGATGTCGAAAAGGTGATTTAAGTGACTTCTTTCCTGTCCCACTTTCCTTCTGGTTTGCAGGGATTTAGGGACTCCAACAGCCAGACTTAGACTCAGCTCACAGTGTTTTACAAAAGCCTTTGTTTCCCAAGAATTTGTCATAGTACTTTTCAAGTCCTCTTGTAGCAAAAACATTTGGTGGCAGAGAGTTCTGTTCTGTTTCACTGTTTGAAAAAGTGACTCTGGTTTGGCCCTGTTGCTCAGTAATTCCCATTATATCCACTAGGCCTTATGCTGTAGGAGACAGTGTGTCCTGCACCTTCTCCTGACCCCTTGTGATAGTAATTTGTCTCTGTTTCACGTTTACAGTGAATTGTAGCTCTGATCACCCTTTTGCCCTTTTTCAAAAGAGTTTTTAAGATGCCTTTTATTGTTCTTTCTCTGCTCACAGAGTGGCCAGGGAATAAAAGAGCTCCTGGAGGTGGCGAAGAAGGAAGTTCCTATGGAGCTGTGGAAGTTTACTCCTCTGGTCCTGAAAGCCACAGCTGGCCTGCGGTTGCTGCCAGGAGAGAAAGCTCAGAAGTTGCTGGAAAAGGTATTGTTTCTTATCTTTCCATTTGCTTTCCAGAAAATATGCTCCTGTTTAAAATGCAGCTCCCTGGGACATTCCTGAAAGCTAGGGTGTCCATCTCCTGCCTTTCCCATGCATGTATAATACCTTGAGGGTCACCAATTCCAACAAAGTAAACTGGATTCCCTTCCCTACCTGTGTCCATCCCTTGTTAATGGCATTTCTGAGCAGCCTTCATGCTTGAAAATCCCACACATCCGTCCCTGTTTCTGCACCAAACTGCAGGACCAGCATGTAGAGGCTGCTGCTTGCTGGACTCTTGGGCTTCAAACAAAGTGGTGAGCAGCAGTCAGGATCTGGCCCAAGAAGAGGAGCAGTAGTGTAAAACTGGAGTTTTAAAAAGCTTGTTTTTCAGCTGAAAAGGTATTTCTCTGAATGTAGCTTTTATTTGAACTACAGGTGAAGGAGATTTTTCAGGCCTCCCCCTTCTTTGTGAGGGACAATTGCGTGTCAATAATGAATGGAACCGATGAAGGTAAGCAACTTTGTGGAGACTCTTTCTGCAGTCCTGGAAACCCCTGCTGCACTGTGACAAGTCCCTACCTGCTGCAGTGGGAACCCATAAGCAGCAGGTTTGACAGAAGCAGAGTTTTTATGTGGCCACAGGCAGTGCCTGCCAAAGAAATCTTGTGCTGTGTTTTCCGGTTTGAAGTCCTGAGTTCTGTCATGTTCTTGAAAGCTCTTGAGTACTGAGCAGTTCCTGTAGGATCACCAGAAAGCCACTGTGCAATCAGCACTCCTGGAAAAGTTTCTGAATATCTGCTTGTTGAGATGGTCTTCAGCAACTGGGTTTGCCCACTCTGCTCTTGACAATGCTTATCAGAGCTCTCTGGAAGTATTTGATCATCATTTTAATTACAACTGATCTATTGAGTGGGATTGTAAATCCAATCTGAAAATAACCCCGTTATATAGAGAAGAAAATACATGCTGAAATAAATTCATGTTCCTCCAAAAATATTGAGGACAGAATGTGTAAATTCTCAGTAACTGAGTGTTGAAATGTGTTTTAAATCTGCTCAGAAACCAAGCTTTAAAAGAGCTGAAGCTGTTTATGAGTTTCTCTTCTTGCTACTTAAGGGAAGAAAGACATTCTTTTTCTTTTGTTTTAAAATTAGTAATAGCTGTGATAGCCTTGGTTCAGCCAAGGATTGAAGAGGGCCATGCTCTCTAGCATGCCTTGAGTTTTAACCACATGAATAAATACTTGAATTTGTTAACACAAGGCCACTGATTCACCTAATTTATGGGGAAACAGTTTATAAAACAAGAAGAGGACAGAAACAGCATAGCTCACAAAATTGCTTAGAGGAAAACAGGAAAAACTGGAACACTGAAAGATGAAAATTCTTAGTATTCATAAAGAAAAGCGGAGTGTCTGACATGAAACAAAAGGCAGCAGTGGATGTTTTCCTAGAAAATGAACAATGTGAGTTTCAGTCATCTCTTTGTCCTTTAGGTAAAGACTGAAGCCTTTGTGACTTCCTGCCTAAGTTTTTGACCTGTGAAATACAGAGTTCTCCAGGCATTTCATGCATGGGGCTTCTCTCCCCCAAATATCACACAAGCTCTGATAGAGAAGGTTGTTCTCTTTGTTCAAGTAGTCTAATCTTGTGTTTGTCAGCCACTGACAGTTCTGGAAACTTTGTAATATGGCTTAATTTACTTGTTACTGCTTTTAGATCAAATGAAATGGTATGATCTAAGCATGTGTCTTCTGAATCTTTTCCTTATTAGGTATTTCAGCCTGGATCACAATAAATTTTTTAACAGGTACGTGTACACAAGTATGTGTATAAAGATATGACCAATGCTGTGAAATTCATGCTCTTTTCTGCCCCTGTGTGGGATTTGCTCATTCATTGGGGTGGAATGGGAGAAAGAAGACTGAGAATAAGTCAGCAGTTTGGTTTTGGCCTGGCCTATTTAAGTCATTAGGATTTTGTCTGTTTACTTGATGGAGTGAGGAGTTTAATCCTTTTTCCTAGATGTTTAATGTAGCCTTTCTTTCAGTTCCCTGTAGGGTACCAGAGCATTTTATTCCTTTTTAGAGCCTGCTGTGACTCTGGCTAAATTTTTTGTGTGAGTATTCTAGATGTGCTTGGCAGCTGCAGAGAGTAAAAGAAAGTGCTATGCTACTTCCTTACAGATTTATAACACAGAAATGCCACGGGTGTTTACACTGCTGAGTGAGAAAAGGGTAGCTGAAGAGTAGAGAGTAAGCTGAAGTCCTCTCTGACAATACATAAAGCACTCTGCTGTCCAAGTTCTCTGTTCAGCACACAGTGTGTGGGGCAATGTGCTCTGGAGCTTTTTATGCTCCCAGGAAATATCAGAAAGGTCAGCGATCTTCAAACATCGGCTATGGTGAGGTATACTGAGGTACTAGGCACAAACTGTCCTTGTCAGGAAGGTGCTTTTGAACAGTCTAACTGAGAAGAACTAGATCTAAATGAGAGTAGAGGTCTTGGCTGGCAGCAGGAAGAATTCCAAGAGAGCTGAGTTTCTTAGGCCAGCTCTTTTCAGTCTGTCATCCCTTTGGCCATAGGAATCTGCAAAATATTGCTAAGGGATCAGGGAGAGGTGGCCAAGAAAACCACATTCCTCTGTGTTACGAAGTGGTTACCACAGCAGAGTTTGCAAAAGGTCTTTGCATCCAGAATGTTTAGGAATGCAATAACCAAAGCTGCTGTGATTAGGACAGGAACAGCCACCGGAGAAATAAGAGACTCTCGTCACTTCAAGATTTTCAGGTCTGATAAAGCCAAAATCAGTGCCCAGTTGATAACAGTATAATTTAGTGCTGTGTGGAAGCTGAGAGGTGGAGTTAGATTGTTCTCTTTCCTTACCACTGTACTTCTGGTTTTGTTCCTAGCCAGTTTCTCACAGTGCCCACCATGGCTTTCTCTGTTCTGTCACACATTTCAGGCAGGCTAGATGACCCGCAGAAGAGAAGTGTAGGGATGCTGGATTTGGGTGGTGGATCAACACAGATCACCTTCCTTCCGCGCACCGAGGTAACGTGAGCATGCACACTGTTGGGAAATGCTGCTGCAGGAATCTGTAACTGCTCAGATTTCTTTTCCCGTGGAAACAGAGCAAGAGTTTGTCAGTGTAGCCACGCTTGTGACTTGGTCATAGCTGCCTTTTTATAGCCAGTCCCAGAGGCATTCACAGTGCTTTGTCCATCCTCTTCGTCCAGCTCCATGGGTCAGTGGTGCTTGTGGCAAGTGTGCTAGGGCTGCTTTATCTCGTGGAGGACACCATGTTCACCTGAGTGTCTTAATCCTTGACTTCCAGTTTGCACAGCTTATAACAAAGAACACAAAAAGCAGTGCTGTTAATGAATTCAAGTCCAGCATTTGGCCTGCACTGGGGTTTAAGAACACAGTAAGGTGCCTTCTCAATCCTTGTTTCTGATTTTCCTGAGCTCACTCAGTTGCAAATGAATGCCGTTTTAGCTTCCTGGTGTGGCATTTCTATAGGTGTTCTGTGAAGCCCCGTGGTTGTGGTATTGTAAGGCTCTGGCCTGTGCAGAGATGGTGCTCCTAGTAAAGCTGCACAAAAGCAGAGGGATGGGATGCTGTATCCAGTGTCCCTGCCTGGGATAATCAAGACATTGCACTGTTTCAGCAGAATGGCAAGGGATGTGAAGGGTCCAGGATGTGAAAATTCTGGACATAGAGAAGGAGTTAAGATATGAGCAGCATGAACAGCACCGTGGCCTGAGCTTTGCTCCCCACAAACATTCTAGCTGTGCTGATGCACTTGGGGAACAGGCTACCCTTTCATTCCTTCAGACTACAGGCTGGTCCTCACTCTGTTCCTTGGCAAGCACAGGGATGTGCTTTTCCTCTGGCTTGTGCAAGTTCACAGATGAATTCACTCGAGCAGGAAGTTAATGCGTGCCTGGCCTTCCTATTAGTTTGCACACAGTTCCTGTAGTAGGGATCATGTGAAGAGGCAGTTGCTGTAGCCTCTGGACAAAAGCGGTTAAGAGCTGGAATAAGTATTCCTTTTTAATGAAAGTAATTCTTTTATAGAGCGTTTTGGTGTGGATACAAATAGAAATGTAACCAGTTTGGACCCTGTCATGTGAAGACTCTCTTAGCTCCAGGTTTTGTGGTTGTCTTGCACATCAGCAGTCAAATTGAAATCCTTGCAAATTTGTCATTTCTCTCTGAATTGTGCCAGGGTTGTTTCACGTTTTTCCTAATGTTTTGGAAGATTACTTTGTTTTTGTTTGCTGCTGGCTAGCAGAAACCTGCCAGCGACATCTTTATCTCCCTCCAGGCAACTCTCCAGACATCGCCATCTGGCCACACAACTTCATTTCAGATGTTTAACCACACCTACAAGCTGTATTCATACAGGTTAGTTGTTAGTTAGGAAAGAGGGCACAGTGCACAGATGGAAGCTTCCTGTGAAGCCAGGGAGACCAAGGTGTTTTTCTGGAGTGGGGTCCTTGCAAATGAATACCATGAAGAAGCAGAGAAACCTGAGCCACGTGATTTTGGTGGATTAACCTTGGCTGCCCACCATGTGCCCACCAAGCCCTTCTATCACTCCCGTTCCATTAACAGGACAGGGGGAAGAAAATATGGCAAAAAGCTCATGGGTCAAGATAAGGACAGGGAGGTCACCAGTTACTGTCATGGGCAAAACAGACTTGACTTTAATTTAATTTATTTAGTACTTAATAGGAGAATGAGAAATTAGAACAAAATCTTTCAAAAACAAAAACGCCTTCCCTCTGCCTCTCCCTCCTTTCCAGGCTCAGCTTCACTTCCAACTCTTGCCCCTCCTCACCACTGAGCAGCACAGGAAGGTGGAAAATGGGCGTTGCAGTCAGTTCATAATGCTTTGTCTCTGTCGTTTCTTCTTCCTCACTGTCTTCCCTGTTCCCAGTGTTTTGGGCAGAGGCCAGCAGCTTCTTCCCACTGGTGTTTGCTGTGGGGTGTGTTTGCGCTCAGAAAGTCAGTCCCATATGCAAGTGGCTGGGCTGCCTTTGAGGAGGGTAGGAGTACCCAGTGTAGTACTAGGAGTGGTGTTAGGGAAATGCCATTGCCAGTTCTCCAACAGCCGGATCACAGCTGACAGCTGTTGCCTGGCCTTTTCCAAAGAGAAATTATCATTCTGGATAAGGTAATACGAGAGCAGGTTGTCACACTGTTCCCCTCGTGTGCACGAGCTGCTGGCTTGAGCCACTTTGCCATGGCTGTGGAGAGGAGACTGGCATGTCCCAGCTAGGTTGTCAGTGGAGTATCAGAGGAAAGATGTCTGTTGCTCACAGAGGCTTTTCTCCCTTTGCAGTTACCTGGGACTTGGGCTGATGTCAGCAAGGCTCGCCATTTTGGGAGGAGTTGAGGGAAAACCCTGTAAGTTATGGGCAGTCCTCAGGTCCTGGCTCTGAGCTCAGGGTGTGGATTCCTGAGGTAGGGGGGAGGAGCTGTGTATCCCCTTCCCACTGGGCTCAAGGTTCCTGAGTGGCATGTGGGCTCCTGTCACCATGGCCGGGTGCATTTGAGACAAATGCAGGAGGTGACACTGACAGATCCCAGGAGATGCAGATCCCTGGATTCTTGCCAGCCTCAGGTTGGGGGCGGGCATGGGACATCCAAGCCGTGACTGGGCTGTGGAGGGGCCTTGCTGAGCCTGCGAGACAGTATGGAGCAGGGCTGGGGGTGAGGGATCTGAATTTATCTCCTTATGTTTTTTCCTGATGTGGCTTTGTTTTACTTCTGCAGTAGGAGAAGGGGAGGAACTGATCAGCCCTTGTTTACCACCTGGCTTCAAATCCGAATGGCAACATGCTGAGATAGTGTACAAAATTAAAGGACAGAAGGCAGGTATAGTGATTTATCACTCTTGCTATCTAGGTTAGCTGCTATTAGCACAGTAAATTATACAATCTCATCCTCTTTAAAAGCCACCAGACTCTGTTTACTGTTCTGTGTGGCTTCTCTTGATGTGCTGTCAAAGAGATCCTGCAGCTCTTTCCTCTTGTGCCGTGATGTGTCTGTCCAGTCAGTAAAGCTGCTAGAAGTGATACAGATGGAGTTGAGACCCTCTAATGGGTCTTTCAAAATCCTTCTGCCTCAAATGATGTCCATCTCTGATCTATCACATGCTTAGTCCCAACCTGAGGATGGTAGGTCTCTGCCTCTGGAAGAAGATTCAGATTCCAGTTCTCTGGGGAGAGCTTACGGAGTGCTATTTTGCAAAAAGGAGCCTGTGTCCTGACAGATCCTAAATAAATTCTGTGTATATCTAACTCTCAGCCTGTAAATGTGATGGGGGTTTTTTTCTGTCTTCTTTTAGGTGAGCCTCTGTATGAGTCTTGTTCTAATAAAGTGGCAAAGATGCTCTACAGAAAAGTGCATAGAGCTGAGGAAGTGAAGGACTTGGACTTTTACATTTTCTCCTACTACTATGACTGTGCAGCAGAGGCTGGTCTCATAGGTATGTCTGCTCCTGAGTTGGTTTCACTTTAAATGACAAGTTATGGAAGCAATGGGAACACTTGCACACATCATGGTGCTTTGCTAAGCCGTCGTGGAACTTAGTCTGTTGTTACACTGCTGTGCAGCACTGATCTTGGCTTGATATTAATTTCTATAGAGAAGATACTGGGGCTGTGAAATAGGACCTACAGCCTTTGGTAATAGTTTTTAAACTGCTTGCATTTCAGAAATGGTTCTTGCCTAATTAACTCTACAATCCGAAATAGGAAAAACTTCCTAATGATAAACAAATTTCTTGGGCAGTAAAGCAGTAAAAATCATTTGGGCTGTGTGTTTGCTTCACTGACCTTTTTAAATGGAATGAAGATTTTCAGATATTTCCACATGCATTCAGAATGCATCTCTTTTCCAGTGGTGTGCTTGTGTACAAAAGGCTGTCATATTCAGTAGTAGGGAGCAGATAATGAGGTCTCAAGTTAGTTTGGAGAAACCTACCCTGCTCCTCAGCCACTTTCTTTCTACAGATAATATCAGATTTAATGTGTTGCAGAGCACCCACTGCCCTGTCAGATCTGGTCACAGCTGTTCACTGTCCAGGCACCACTGGACAGGGCAGTGCAGAAATGGGGGTCAGGTGAGATGGTCTGTAAGCTCTGTTTCTGTAGGAAACAAAGCTAAGGGTTCTTCATAAACCAAGGCTTTTCAATGTATATTGAGAATCTTTTGAAGGTTCTTTAACCTTTAAAACCAATCTGAATTTTGACATTGATCTCAGTGGCTCAAGGTTTCATTTCCCAACAACTTTATGACTTGAATCTACAATTGCCTTTATACAAAGACCATAAAAGGTTTTTTTTCTTTTAGATAAAGAAAAAGGAGGAAGCTTAACTGTCAGTGACTTTGAAATTGCAGCTAAATACAGTGAGTAAAATACAATCAAACACACACTAACAATTGTGTGTAAATTCTTTCCCAGGTGGCAAACATGGGACACACTAAGAAGCCTGATGCTTTTAAGTAAATACTGAGTCCCTCTGCATAGCATCTAACAAACATTTCTGCCTATTTCTGAAAATCTCTACTATTTTTAGATTAACTTTTGCTTTTGCCGTGGGTTTTGAGTTTGTATTTTCCTTTTATTTTGTTGGGTTTTTTTAAATTTGGTTGTGTCAACATTTGTTGAGTGCTGGTGCTCAAGAAAAATAATACATCTGAGCTAAAGTTGCTCAGATATGAAGTAGATAGAAGAAAAGTTGGAGGCTTTTTTCCTGGAGAGATACAAGAAACTGCTGTCTTAAGGGAGAGACAGAATGTTTTGATCCTCCTTACAAAGCTTATATGCTTATCCTAACATGTGTGTCATTTCAGACCCATTGTAACAGGTTCCATCTCTGCCCAGCTCAACTGACAAGAAGTGTTTTGTGGATTCATTCGAGATTTTTCACAGCTGGGCTGTTGTTAGACCTGAGCCCACAGTGTGCACTCAGACACTGTTGTCTTTCTTTTCAGTTTGTAAGACCATGGAAATCAGCCCTGGAAACAGCCCTTTTCTCTGCATGGACCTCACATACATCACCTTCCTGCTGCGGGAACTGGGCTTCCCGAAGAGCCAAGGCTTTAAGGTGAAGCTCAAAGTGGATTTCTGAGGAGAGTGGGCAGGAGGGTGCCAAGGCAGGAGTCATCCTGCCGGGAGCTCACTTCTTGATTTACCTTCTTGCTACACCACGTGGTTTGCAATTGTGGGTGCAGCAACACTCTCCCCACAATGGTGGTAACCATTTGTCATAATATTCAGCACTGTATCCACCTTGCATGCTTCACATTCTCCCAGAGGATTGTGTTTTAACTTTTCTGCTTGTTTGGGCTTTTTTTTCCAGCTTGCCCGGAAAATTGACAATGTTGAAACGAGCTGGGCTTTGGGAGCCACTTTCCATTACATCGACTCACTCAACAGACTGCAGTACTAAAGCTCCTAGAAGGTGACTTTTGGGAATTTCCATTTTTGGAAGCCCAGCATGGGAGACAACACCCTGTTGAAGGGTGTGCTTTCGGCTTCCAGAGTCCTTTGGAAGATCACCATGAACTACACTCCTTTCCTCCCACCCCCTGCCAAGTCCCCTCCATCACTAGCTCTTCTTTACAATGCAGAGTGTAAAGGAAAAGCCTTGATTTGACAGCATGTGCCATCAGCTTAATGTAAAACTTGATCATTCTGGAAGGAAAACCAGGACTCTGCAGGACATCTATGATCTCTATGAGAAGAACACACCTTTTTTGGAATATGCTTGTACTATGTGCTTGCAGTGTGCTGAAGTTGCTGAACGGTCACTCCAGAAGGAACTCTTTACTGTCCTGATTTCAGGGTGTTTTTTTCCTGTTTGTCAGCAGTTTTCAGTGATGTTTTTTATTTTACTACTCCTGTGTTTGAAGGTAAACTTGTGTGTGTGCAAAAATGGTGCATTCACACATTGTGCTGCTGACAGGCAGCAGCTTTGAAATGCAGCGTGGAAGTCACAGCTCTGTGTTCCAGTTGCTGAAGGAGAAAAGCTCAGGGGGACTCTAGCAGCTGGATACAGACTTGGAGGAATGAGTTGGAGCCTGTGTGCCCTGGAGGGTTAAAGCCTAATGTTGATTCCCTGGCTGTTGGGAGGTGGATGGTGGAAGACAACATCAGGTTTGCTGGATGAGCAAGGCCTGGGTGCTGTATACAAGGATAATGATGGATTTGACACTAGAGCCAGTCAGAGGAAGATGGATGAACAAGATGCAGCCACAAAAATAAACCCTGAGCATGGCTCATTGGATGTGGCAGACTTTTGTGCTTTGTCAAGGTCGATGCAGGGCTGGGGATGAATGTATTTGCTTGGTATTTTGGGTGTCTCTTCCTGCAGACACATCTGTGCTAAATCAATGTATTGTGGTCACAATGAGCCAGGGCAGGGTAGCTGAGGTGCTTCACTGCAACAGTGCCTGGTACGTGGGCAGGGAGTGATCACAGGGGCCGAAAGGGATATGCTGTGCTATATGTAATCTAACTGTGGAATTGTGATGTATCTGATGAATGTATAGAGAAGACCCAAGTGGTCTTTTGGGGGTGCGGAAGAGCGCAGCCTCCCCGAGAGCCAGCAGTGCCTGCCCTGATTCAGGGGCTCAGGGCAGCAATACATGACGCGGCAGCCTGCTGTGTGCATGGCTGCTGGCTCCGTGTACCGGGGACACTTGAACCTCGCTGTGCCGACAATAAACCCCCAATTTAAAATGAGAACGTGGTGGTGGGATGGCTTTTAGCGCCAGAGCCCGCCCGGCGGGTGGAATGAGAAATCACTGCCCTGAC
>VZRQ01007809.1:182390-194551 GCA_013397975.1 Machaerirhynchus nigripectus | reverse complement strand
CGCCGCTGAGCGACGGGGACCGTCGGAAGCAGATCAGCGTGCGGGGCATCGCGGGGCTGGGGGACGTGGCCGAGGTGCGCAAGAGCTTCAATCGCCACCTCCACTTCACCCTCGTCAAGGACCGCAACGTCGCCACCCCCCGCGACTACTACTTCGCGCTGGCCCACACGGTGCGCGACCACCTGGTGGGCCGCTGGATCCGCACCCAGCAGCACTACTACGAGCGGGACCCCAAGGTGAGCCCCGGCGGGACGAGGGACTGGGGCTGGGCGGCTGTGCCTTCACCAAGGGTGTCTCCGGGTCTACCTGGCAGGTGTCACTGCGGGTGTGACCTATGGGCCTTGTCCTTCGCGGGCACCTGGCTGTGGGGCCCCTTGCCATGGCCGTGCCCCTCATGCATCCCACCATGATTTCTTCCCTGCGGGCATCGTGACACCTGTATCCCTCACACGCACCCTGCTGTGGCTGTGTCCCCGTGGGCACTGCTATGGCCGTGTCCCTTGCACGCACCTGATGAGCCTTGCCTCAGCTGTGTCCGTCACACACCTCTTGCCATGCCCGTATCCCCACGGACATCACCACAGCCATGTCCCTTGTGCAGTTCGCATGGCTGTGTCCCCACAAACTCTTTTGCAGTCCTGTTCCAATGAGCCTTGCTGCAGCATTGTCCCCTCTCAGACACCCTCATAACTGTGTCCCACTGCACCTTGTCACAGCCATGTCCCCTGTGGTCCCACTCTGAGCATGTCCTTGCATGGGCCTTGCTGCTGCCAGCTCCTCTGCACGCTCCACCGCGGTCACGTCCTGCACTCACACTGCCGTGGTGGTGTCCCCTGTGGGCATCATCACCTCCATGGCTCAGCACAGTTGTGTCCTGACTTCACTCCTGCAGAACATGCAGGCAGCTCCGCTTTGAGGCTGGAGAGGAGTTTCTTGCTGGTGAAAACCAGACAAGCTCTCCCAGGTCACCAAACCCTGGGGTTCCTCCCCACTTGCCAAGTCAGGACAGCGATGCTGGAGATATTGGGGGCTGCAAGACATAATTCAGCCCCTAATCCTTTTGAATTAAGACCCAATCCAGCACTAGACTGGAGAGCCACAGAGAGCAGGTGTGTACTGAGAAAGTCACATACCTTCCCGGGGTGCAGGCAGCCACCTCCCTGAGTCAGCTCTTTTCCCAAGATTATGAATATTGCTTTGACACAAGAAACAAAGTGCACTTTCACGACCGAATGGCTGCAGGTGCACTGGGAGTTACACTGTTGCATGGGGCTCTCCCTTTTATCCTAACTCACACAGATGCACCTTGATCTGTATTGCAGCACCAACAGAAGGGATTGTACAGATCCTATAAAGGCTCAGAGGAGCCTGGACTGAGTTTGCTTATTGTCCTCTACACTTAGATTTTCACTTAGAAATGTGCCCCTGCAGGAGACTGAAAGGAGCAGAGCATTTATGTGTGATGGTTTCAGTCTTTCTGATGAGCCCCAGGGAACAGACAGACCCTGTCAAACTCCCAGCAGAGGTGGCAGAGTGGGTAATCCCGCTGCTTAGCGGGAAAAGATCCCCGCTACAGTGGAAAGAGATTCAGGGGAAAGCATAATTTGAAGTCAGGTTATTGCTCTGTTAAAAATTCCAGTTTATTTATGAAAAGATCCATAGTGATGAATCTGAGTGAGGGCAAAAGTTTGCGCAGCCTGCTTCTCATCCCAGAAACAGGCTTTCGTTAGCATTTGCGGCACAGACACGGCTCCTCTCAAACTTGGAAGGTCACTGCACAGCCGTGCCAGGAACCCTGCCACCTATGGGACAATTTACTTGTTCAACAGGGCGAAACGGGCGTGAAACAGTGTGGGGTGAGCAGGAGGACCCATGAGATAGGAGTGCTGGAAAATTGCTCGCAGAAAGGTGCTGGCCCTCGGCCCAGCCGGCCTGCATGGGGCAGGGGGCTTGCTCTGGCTTTTGGGAGACTGGATCAGCTTCAGCCTAGCATGGGAAAACTTTAAAAGCCCAGCGTAAACATCACCTCAGCTGAGCCTGACAGTGTATAAATATATCATTCAGCATCCTAGATAATACTTGCCCTGAGTTAATTAGGGAAACACTTAACAGGCAGTGAGATTTTTTCTATAGAAGGCTGTTGGCAGGGAGATGTGTGGTGGAGGCTTGGCCGGCGTCCCGCATGAAATTCTTCTGACAAACAACTCTGGTGCGTGGTGTTCAGGAGCAGGCGCCAAAAGCCAGTCTGGGAAGACATCCCTACTCTGGAAAATGCTTGGGTCTGCTCTTGATTTTAAGCAGCTTTGGTGAAAGCAAAGTGCTGTGCCGTGTGTAAGCGTCTCGCTTTGCCTCCTCAGCGCATTTACTACCTGTCCCTGGAGTTCTACATGGGTCGCACTCTGCAGAACACCATGGTGAACCTGGGCCTGCAGAATGCTTGCGATGAAGCCATTTACCAGGTAAAGTCTTGGGGTACCAGGATCCCCCTGTAAAGTCTTGGGGGTACCAGGGTCCCCCTGAGGCTAAACTTTTCCACACAGAGGGCTGAGTATTTCTCAGGGCTTCGCCCAAGAAGGTTGTGTTATTTGGACTATACAAAATGAAGCTTGGCTCTCTCTATTAGTGTTCTTCATTCCCTAGAGAAGACAGTGGTGGGGAGGCTTGAGATGCCTTTTTTCAAACTACCATTTCTCTGTAGTGAATGGGAGAACCCAGAAGTGTATACTGAAAACAACACCCAGTATCCCAAGTGACACAGGAGTTACAGGCTGCAAAGAGCTTTCCATTAGTAGGAGACATGATGTTTTATCACAGGAGATGTAGTCTAATGGGAGAGACTGGGCCAGAAGAGGAGACTGGAGCAGCAAAACACCAAATTACAGTTCATACATTTGAGGTACACAAGGCACAGCAGCAGCGCTGCCAGCTAGAAGTTAATCGGTGGGAAGGGAGAAAGGAGGGAAATCACTTGCTTGAAGTAAAATGTCCTCAGATGATTTCCAGCTGGAAGAAAACACATCTGGGTATCACCAAGGCAATCACTAATGTGAAGCCATGGGTACTTACTTCTGGGGTTATTTGCAGACACCTCTGCAACAGCACAGTGACCTTTTTTGACAGAATGTGAGGTTTTTTGCTTTCTCACCCAAAGGCTTTATTCTCCCAGCTTCCCCTCTCCCCTCCTTCTGCTCCTCCAGATTGATCCATGTTACACTTTCTAGCAGAAGTTGGGCTCTTCACTGCCTCTCAAAATGAGGTAGTACAGTTGCTGCTGAAGCATCCTGGCAAGCACTTTCCTTGCCAAGATTGGAAGGGATTTCCAGAGGCACCTGTTTCCTCTCTGAGGTATCGTGCCTCAGAGCGCAGGCTGGTTCTCTTCGGGGAGCATCTTCTAAGTTCCTTTGCAAGACACTTTCCAAGTGCGGATTTGGCCCAACATGCTAGTGGAGGCTTCCCTTGCTGTAGCCTGAAGTGTGTGGAGCTCATCATGGCCAGTGGCCAGGCTGGTTCAGAGGTCTCATATCCAGCATGGCTGTGACTGAGAGAATTTGTCTCTGTTTCTATGTCCCACTCATCCTGTGCATGAGGCTTTCCCATCTTGTGGTTGCAGACCATTGAAGTGCTGGGAAAATAATTTGGGGAGCAGCCGTGGTATTGGCTAGACACCCTGCTGTCCCCCCTGGCACCAGGGTGAGCTACTACTGCCCCCTGAGAGTCTGCACCTCTGGACTCCTGGAGAGTCCTTGCTGCTGGCAGACTTAGCCTTCATCTGGCAGGGACCCCCAGACCATAGAACAAATGGCTCAAGAGATGCAGGCAACCACTTCCAGCCACGGACTGCAGCCAAGGAGCTCGGTGGCAGTCTGGGCAGGATGTGGGAAGCACAGAGAGTGATGGTGAGTGCTGCAGTCGCTGCTGCCAGCCTGGCCATGCCCTTCCTCAAGGACCCAATGGGCGCGAGCAGAGGGATGACCTCCCCTGCCCAGGCAGGACTCAGGGGTCCCCTGCCCCCTGGCTTGACCATTCGCCCCATACTGTCTCCAGTGTCCAGTTTGGTCAAAGGGCATCCTGACCTGAGGAGCTGCCAGGGCATGAGTGTTTTGTCTGAAGTCTCTAAGGAAACCTTCTTTATGAGAAAGCGACATTTGGTGATGGGCTTAATTGTTTTGCAATTAATTGGGCTGCCCAAGGATTAGGGGCTGGTGAGATGTTTTGTGGGGAGTGGTGGTGAGGGATGCGGAGACCTTGTGCGTTTAATTTAATTTCCCTCAGTGTGGGTGGTTTTGGGATGTGTTTGCCCTCCTTGGAGAGCAGCTCAGGACTTGGGGTTTGTTTGGTGACATGTTCTGCTGTGGTTCTTCCCCAACAGCTGGGTTTGGACTTGGAGGAGCTGGAAGAAATTGAAGAAGATGCTGGGCTGGGCAATGGAGGCCTGGGCCGACTGGCAGGTAACACAGGGGGAGGGGAGCCCCCTCCCCGTGCAGAGTGCATGGGGACCCAGGGTGGCGTGGCTGTCACACCCTCACCACTGGCACCTGCCCCACAGGCCTTCAGCGGTGTGGTACCCTCCTGCCTGCTCCTGGCTGGCCAGAAACATCCCCTCCCCAGTGAGAGCAGCCCGGAGCTGTCGGTGTGTGTTCCGCAGTGCAGCAGGCAGGGCTGCGGCTGGAAGAGGCTGTCTGGAGCCTTTCTCCTCACCTCCCTGTGAAATCTCGCACTTCTCAGAGGCACTCAACAGCTCTCACACAGGCAGGCTATTTTAGTCTGCCTGTCCCATGGGACAGCTGGAGATGAGAGCTCCCCAGCGTGGAGTAAATGCCGGGGCTGATCTTTACCAGAACTGCCTGGATTGAGGGCTGGAAGGGTTTCCTTTGGAAGCAATAATAGTGAAGTAGCTGCTGGTGCAGCAGGTTGGGGTCAGGAGCTCTGCTTTACTGAGCAGACAGGCTTAGAGTAAGGCAAGTTTAGAAGAGCTCTCACTGCAACAAGGCTGGATTTGGGGTTTTGGTGACCTGTCCTTGTCAACAACAAGTTTTGGGGGGTTGTGGTCGCTCAGCAGGACATGCATAGAGTCCTGCTGCAGACTCTCTTCCTTGTGTCCCTTCTGCATATGGGTTTCCTCCGAGGAATAAACATTTCCAGCAGCACTGTTGTGGCAGGTCCTCATCTCCACACACACAAGCAAGTGCAGCAAGCAAGGAGGGAGGTTCTTTGCAGTGTGCCCATGCTCTGCTCCTACAGCCTGTTCCCTTGACCCTTACAGCCTGATTCCTTGACCCTTACAGCCTGTTTCCTTGACCCTTACAGCCTGTTTCCTGGACTCCATGGCCACACTGGGGCTGGCAGCTTACGGTTACGGCATCCGCTACGAGTTTGGGATCTTCAACCAGAAGATTGTTGATGGCTGGCAGGTACTTTGCAAGCTCAGGTCCCTCTTTCTCCCTCTGTTTCATGCTGTGGACAAGGCCTGGACACGTGAAATGCACTGCAGTGCCTGAACTGCTCCTAAACTGGGCATTTGAGTCCATCACTGGGCAAGGTGATGTGGGAGTTGAGCCACAGGGCATGGCTGAGACCAGAGGTCTCCCTGCCTGGGTCTCCACAGTGCAGCTGCAACAACCCCAGAGTCCCATCCAGCTTGGCAGTGAGTCAGCAAGCAGTCAGACTAAGAATGGAGATGTGCCTAAATACCTCAGGAAGGTGTCTGACAAAGGATGTGTTTGATCATGATGGAACATAGGGAAGTGCCTGGGGTGACAGCTGCTCCTGTGGGTTCCCTGGGTCAGTGGCAGACAGGGCTTAAACAGGGATTTTCCTGTAGCATTAGTGATCGTATTATTTTCAAGTGAAAATAGGCTAAAAACATGCCCCAGCCAGCAGTTTTCCCTAGTGTGTGTCTGGAAATGGTTTTCATTAGGAGACTTACCTTGCTTTGGAGCATAAAGTACCTTTTTCCTCTTAAATACCTCTCCATAAGTCAGGGAGGATGAGAGGTTTGAAGGTTGTTTTTTCCTCCCTCTCCACAAAGAAGCTGCAATGCTAGGCCCCATAAATGGTGAAAACAGGGAGGGGAAAGCTTCCCCTCTATTTGACTTCATGTTTCTTAAAAAAGAACAGGGGTGGTGGCATGCCAGGCTGTGGCCCTCCCCCCTGCCTTGCCCCTCCTTGTCCCACCATCTTCCCCTTCCTTTACATCCCTCCCCCGACAGCAGAGAAATGCCTGGAGGCACAAAGCATCTCTGCATAACACCAGCGTAGGGGGCTCTGATGGATTCACTTTGTTCCCATTGCCACAGTTGTGAGCTGAGAGGAGACACCCTCTCTGGCAGAGGACAGAGCAGTTAACAACACCCGGCGTACAGGGTGTGGCTTGTGCTCAGGAACAGCACCAGTGGGTGCCACATCCCACATATTCCACGATATCCACAGTCAAACTGCATGTAAAGGGCTGGAGACAGACTGAGTGCAGTGGTCCGTGCAGTTTGGATGGCTTAAACCTGAACAGTGCTGCAAAGTCCATAGAGGCTGATTTATTTATACCAGCTGGGATGCACTCGTCCAAGTTTTGGAAAGCCCAGCTATCCTCTAGAGGCCTCTGCATATCCATTTTTAAAGCCAGCTTGCTGAAGCTTTGCTTTTAAACCAGTCTCCCTTCGAAGAGCCGTGTTCAGCCTTCCCTTGGAGGCACAAGCCGTTCCTTGAACCCCGTGTGCCTCTCGCAGGTGGAGGAGGCGGACGACTGGCTGCGCTACGGCAATCCCTGGGAGAAGGCCCGCCCCGAGTACATGCTCCCAGTGCACTTCTACGGCCGCGTGGAGCACACGCCTGACGGGGTGAAGTGGATCGACACCCAGGTAACACCAACATCTGTCTCCCTGCTGAGCTGGGGAAGGCCAGGCAGGGTAACCATGGGCTGCCCGAGGTCTGCAGGCTTTGCTTCTCTCCCAGACTGGCCAAACTCTCTCTGCTCCCGAGTTAGGAAGGTGACTTTGTAGACTATGAGATTTGAGGAAATAAAAATTTTTTGTTGATTTGTTGCAGCAGGGTTTGAGAAAAAAGAAGGTTGATAGCAACTCCAATTCAGTTGGGGCCTCCTCCACTACTGATGTCCAGGGCAAAGCCCCAGAGTCTTACATGGGTTTATGTTGGAGGAGAAGTGTAGGCTCCTTCCATGCTGCTCCTGGCCACTGCTCACTCACACCCTGTGGATTTTCAGGTGGTTCTGGTGCTGCTGCTGTGCAGGGGCACCGAGCAATCCCATGGGTGTTTAACTCTTGTCATTGAGAGCAAGTTCCTCTTTCCCAGAGCAGCCCGATGGGCTGGAGATGTGGTTTCTAGTCTGCAGGCTGCCTGGAGGCCTTGTTTTGTAGCATCATGGAGCACAAACACTCCTTCAGCCTCTCCCACAGCTGAGGAGGTAATGCTGTACTTCAGGAGCTCGTGCTTGTTCAAGGCACAGGCTACTGCATCGTAGGTGCATTCCCATCTCACAGCTGATGAAGGCACAGGTTTCTTAAAAGTATTGAGGATGCTTCAGCCTCTCCTCTGTAATCTCTGCTCAGGATGGAGGAAGGAAGGACAATTAATTTCTCTGTGATTCAGGGAGATGACCTAGCCTTGTTCCCATAATGTTCAGCGGTCTCTCAGCCTGATGAATCAGCTCAGTTCATCTGAGGAGCTCACAGTCAAAGAGAGCCCAGCCATTCTCTTCAGCACCAAGAGCTGAAGCTCAGTTACAGAGTCACCTGGGCCTGCTCAGAGGAGAAATAAACCATTTTATTTCTGGTTGTCAGAGGCTGTGCAATGACCTAGGCCACTGCCAGGATAACAGTGTAGGGTTCAACACCACAGCCTCAGCACAGTGAACATCTTGGAGGCACCGTGCCAGAGCACTCCGGCCGCCAAATGCAGCAGGCATCCTCTTGGGGATGTGTCAAGTGCCGTTGCATTTCAACATGCCTTTCTTCTGATCCTGCTGGCAGTCTGGCATTTCAGGGATCCCAAACACTGCTTCCTACAAGGAGGTGAGTTTTCAGATAGTGCTGCTAAGGGAACAAGTTGGAAAGGGTCAAAAAAGCCAAAGACAGTCTCCAAATATAGCATGGCTGAGTTCATGTGATGTGTGCCTCAGTCCCTGGGCAGGCTCCCTCCCTGCTTCCATGTTCGGAGCTGGTAACAGCAGCTTGGAGAGCCTGAGCTCTTGCTGATTCTCCCCAGAGGGGAGGTATTGCTGATGCCAGCACAAGGAGGCTGTTCAGGACCAACATGCTAATCTGCCCAGGTCTTCCCTGCTGTGTGAGCTGGGAGCTCCAGGGTTACTCCCTGTAGCCATGTGTGCAGCATCCTGAGGCTTAAGCATCATCTGCAAACTGCACAGAGTTTCACACTCACAGTCAGGTCAGGTGCTGGAGGATTTATCTCTGTGGATTTATCCAGCCAGGTTCAACAAACCCTGGATATTGGGTGAATGGCTCTGGAAATGGTGCTGCAGTGGTAGGGTTTGGTCCTGGCAAGTTGCAGAAGGCTAATGGGCAGGATTGAGGCTGTGGAGTTAATCTCAGATGGAAACACAAAGGTCCAAGCTGCCCTGGCTCTACCCCAGCACAGACAGAATCACAGTGGGCAGCTGAGGGTGCATTCAGTGCTCTGATAGGTACCCCAGTTGGTATAGGAAGGTCAGCAGGTTTCTTGCAACTCTCTCTTGCACGTCATTGATGGGGTTGTAACTCCAGTTGGTCAGCAAAGCTCCAGACAGCTCTGGTTCCCCTATGAATGCTTTCCCAGTAGGTGGTGGACATGCCCATGGCAGCAGGGAAGTCTGTGAAGCTCAGCAGGTGTCCTTTAGTGAGGTGAGATTCCTTCCACCGCCAGGACTTGTCTTTGTCCTCTGGATTCTTCCTGCAGAGGTTTCAGCCACTTTCCCACCTCCTCTGAGGTCACTGTGCTGTAACCAGAGGGGGAAACTCCTTTTGCAGGTTGTCCTTGCCATGCCTTACGACACCCCAGTGCCTGGATACAAGAACAACACTGTGAACACCATGAGACTCTGGTCTGCCAAGGCACCCAATGACTTCAACCTCCAGGAGTGTAAGTGCTGTCCCTCCGCCGCCTCTCCTCTGGCCAGGCTGGGACACAGTTGTCCCTTTGTGCATGGCACCTGGCACAGCACTTCACATCTGGCCTGCTTTGTCTTTGTCTCATAGCTAGCTCCGAGACACAGCACTGTGTGCACATCCGTGGGTCACACTACCCCCCAGCTGCTTCCAGAGCCCTTACACACCAGGACACCCACCCATTCTCCGTCCATTCCCGTCACTCTTGTCATGCTCTCGCAACCTGCCCTATGCCTTCCCCCAGTGACAGACCACCTGCCACTGGATTCCCTGCATCACCAAATGGGCTGCAGACTTTCCATGGAGGGTCATTTCTGTGCAGTGTCATCCTTTAGTGCTGAAGCAAAACAGCAGCACAGCCCACCTTACTGTTGGTTTGCTTTAGGTGCATCTTGCAGCCTCTAATTATAGTGCTGAAGAGCAGATACAGGGCAACTAACACACCAAATGTCAGTGCTAGGTTGTCACAGAATGGGAAGGTTTTAGATTGGACTGATTTGATTTATTCTTCCTTCTTGGCAAGAGATGTGTGTGTCCAAGCAGCCTTGCCAGGAGAACTTGTGTGGGACATGGGGTGATGGCCCTTGAGTCTGCTCAGTTCTTGACTGGCAGTTGTGAGCTAGGTTTTGATGAGCCTTTTGTACCCTTCAGGAGCTGAGTGTGATTATGGTGTTTGTGCTTCTCTGCCCAGACCCATTTCTCCTTAGTTCTCAAGCAAGATGGCTGCTCACTCGCTTCCTTGTTTTGCCTTGTCTGGCTGCTCTCTCTCTTCAGTTTCTGCCTGTCCTGCTATGTGTGTCTTGTGAAGCATATGGAGATCTGCCCTTCTCTTATCCCATCTCCTGTCACTCCAGTGCTTTTCACACATGTACATTCCCATCTATTCCATTAATACGAGGCTGAATATTCCTGTTACAAAATCCCTCTACAAGAGGAGAGGGGGAAATGTGGTGTCAGGGACTTGCCTGAATCTCTACAGCTGTTGCAGTGCTGTATTTCTCTCTGTCTGCAGTCAATATGGGTGACTACATCGAGGCAGTGTTGGACAGAAACCTGGCAGAAAACATATCCAGAGTCCTGTACCCAAATGATAACGTGAGTGACTCTCTTGCCTCTCTTCCCTGTTGCTCAGAATCATCCTTCCTGCCATTGTATCTCCTTTTTTGCAAGCACTGGAAGGTCATGGCCATCTGATGCTTATTGCTCTGGTTTAATACAACAGGTTGTCCCTCTAATTCCCAGTGAACAGGTGTGGCTCTGCTGGCTCCAGAGGGTCTCTGCTGACTGATGACAGCTGAGAGTCTGACCCATATGATGTAGCTGCTCTTGTCCCTGCTCCTTCAACTTCCAGGCAGTTGCCAGTTTACACAGTGGGGACTCATTTCCATCCCCAGTTCAAGGGATTTCTCCCTGCAGGGGCTGTCCCGGGCCAATCACTCGCTGGGCACTGGTTCCAGAAGGGAAGAGCCCTCGTATCTGAGATTGGCATCTGTGCTGGAAAAGCTAATCCCCTGCACTTTACCCCACACCCTATCGCTCCTGCTGGTGTTTTAAAATAGACCAGCATGAAGCATGGTGTGTGTGAGGCAGCTGGTGTGTCCAGAGACACTCTGGCTACTGCAGAAAGCCCAAAATCCTTTGTCCAAAAACCCTGCAAAGCATTTTGCCGCAAGGGAGAGAGCTGTGCTGGCTCTGTAGGAGTAGCATGGACGTGGCAGGCTCTGTTGCTCTCTGGAAGCAGCTGTTTGGGATGCCAAGCCCTTTGTGAGTCCCTACAGCTGCTGTCCCCGTCCAAGACATGTGAGAAACATCTACATTTGCCCTTGTAAGGAGCCTCACAGCAGCCAGACAAGGCAAAACTTGTGAGGCCTGTTGGGAAGCCCCTCGGGGTGGAGAGGAGCATTTCCAGGGGTTTGGCTGCCAGGTGGGGATGGCAGCTGCAGCTCTGATGGATGTGGTGCCCCCACATGCAGTTCTTTGAAGGCAAGGAGCTGCGGCTGAAGCAGGAGTACTTTGTGGTGGCTGCCACCCTCCAGGACATCATCCGCCGCTTCAAGTCCTCCAAATTCGGCTGCCGAGACCCTGTGAGAACATGCTTTGAAACCTTCCCAGACAAGGTGAGTCCGTGGGCAGAGGGTCCGGGGAAATCTCAGCCAGACCTGCCTGTCATGAGGGAGAGCAGGAAACTCAGGACTAAGTGGGAGCATTTTTACGAACACGCTGGAAATCTGGGTTGTAAGCCAGATGATCTCCAGGCCTATTTTCCCAGGGAAAAATTTGTAATTTGGAGCAAAACGTGAAAAGTTTGAGTAGCTCTATTACTGAGAGCTCTGTCTGTTTCTGGGTTGTGAGTCACGAGAAGAACCTTGGGGCTGACCCTTACCCAACCCATGCATGCAGGACACTGTCACAGTGCTGTCACTGCCAGAACTGAGACCATCAAGTCTGTGTTGCAGGTGGCCATTCAGCTAAACGACACCCACCCTGCCCTGTCCATACCAGAGCTCATGCGGATCCTGGTGGACGTGGAGAAAGTGGACTGGGACAAGGTGAGCAGAGCTGGGAGGTCCCTGCTAACCTTGCAGGGGGAGGAACTGTGGGATTTCCTTTTCCCTCCTGGCCTGGGTGCACGTGCATTAACCTGCTGTCTGTAATGCAGGCCTGGGAGATCACGAAAAGGACCTGTGCCTACACCAACCACACCGTGCTGCCTGAAGCCCTGGAGCGCTGGCCGGTCTCCATGTTTGAGAAGCTGCTGCCGCGGCACCTGGAGATCATTTACGCCCTCAACCAAATGCACCTCGATGTAATGGATTGCTCCCAGGCTGCGGGAACTCGGGGGGTCTTGGTGTGACCACCTTTAGGTGACCACCTTTAGGTCCTGTGGCTGCGTCACTCATGTCCCTCTCCCTGCCTGCAGCGCGTGGCAGCTCTGTACCCAGGGGACATCGACTGTCTGCGGAGGATGTCGGTGATCGAGGAGGGCGACTGCAAGCGGATCAACATGGCTCATCTCTGCGTCATTGGCTCCCACGCCGTCAACGGCGT
>VZRQ01007809.1:129936-182362 GCA_013397975.1 Machaerirhynchus nigripectus | reverse complement strand
GCATCCACTCTGACATCGTGAAGAACTCGGTGTGAGTTGGGACACACCCAGGGCGGGCACCCTCTCTGCTCACTGGGCTTTGCCTGCCAGCTGGGGAGGGCTAGCTGGGGCAGCTGCGTGTCCAGGTCTGCTTTGGTTGCCTTGCTGGGGAGACTCCCTTTGGAGCTGGTGAAACTCATCAGTACTGCTGAGGAAGGGTGTGAGAGTTCACAGCTGTTACAGGGAAATTGACAGAGCCTGCCCTGAGTCAGGAGCAGACACTGAGAGGGGGCCCAGCTGAAGCTCTGGGTAGTGGTAGTGGGTGGCTCAGAGCTCCCTGGTGTTTCAGGTTCAAGGATTTCTATGAGCTGGAGCCAGAAAAGTTTCAGAACAAGACCAATGGGATCACGCCGAGGCGCTGGCTCCTGCTGTGCAACCCAGGACTGGCTGACATTATTGCTGAGGTGAGTGGTGAGCATGTGAAGTGAGGGGCTGAGTGTGATCCCTTTGGTCACCTCTTCTTGTGGTCTGGTCAGCCCCGAGGTTGACACCTGGCATCTGTGTGGGGACAGCCTGGGAGGACCATGCCTGTGGTATGTGTAGGTGTGAGATTGGCTGGGCTTTAAAGTTGATGATGAAGAGTTGGCCAAAAAAAGCTGCAGAAGTCTGGATCTGGTCCCTGCCCTTGCAAGGACTGCACACAGTCAGGCACAACCAACCACAGGGTGTCTGGACAAGTGTGAAGCTTCATAGGCACAAAGGAGCTCCCGTGGAGGCCCAGCCCCGGTTCTGTCCCTTCTGTTTCCCAGGCCCTTTAGCACAGGTTTTTGCATCATGCCATGGCTGAATATCATCCTGCAATTAAATGTATCTTGATGTCCTGCCCATCGGTTTCTCCAGCTGCCAGGAGACCTTGGCACATGTGCACACATCCTCTCTCTTCCTGCTAAAACTCCTTGGGAGAGGCAGGCTTGTCTGAGGTTTTGCAAGTGCCCTGTTTCCACTGGGCTTCTTTACAACACAGAGAAGTAACCTCACCATAAGAAACTGTGCCTCTTTTCCTGGCCACACCTCCTCTTCCAGTTCCAGCGGGACTGTGGCACCTCTCTTGGGGAAGGGCAGTTGTGGACTGGGCGAAGTGTCTCATGACATTCTTGGTTTGTCATTTTAGAAAATTGGGGAAGGCTTTATCACAGATCTGAGCCAGCTGAAGAAGCTGCTGGATTTCATCGATAATGAGACTTTTATCAGGGATGTGGCGAAAGTCAAGCAGGTAACATGCACTGGAGGTGGCCTGGGGGAAGAAGGCTAAAAGCACCGTGCTCTCAGGAACATCCCAGCAGCAAATGCTCACTTCTGATGCAAGCCCTGGGAGCCCATGCCTATTCCTCATATTCTTCTGCCAGGAGAACAAGCTGAAGTTTGCAGCCTACTTGGAGGAGCAGTACAAGGTGAAGATCAACCCTATGTCCATGTTTGATGTCCAGGTGAAGCGAATCCATGAGTACAAGCGGCAGCTGCTGAACTGCCTGCACGCCATCACCCTCTACAACCGTAAGTCCTGCCTGGGCTGGTAGGCAAGGGGTGTCCCCCAGCCTCTCACTGCCAGGGCTTCTCTCCAGAAGGGAAGACAGAGTGTCTGAAGGGTCATATAGAGCTCTGAGGTAAAGCTCTCAGCCCACGTCTCCAGCCCAGGTAACCTCCACACCTGTTCTGCAGGTGTTGAGGCTGACCTGGTGCAAGTTAAGATCCCATTTCCCAGTGTATACTTGGGGCCCCTGCCCACTCCCAAAGGGAGGCAAAGTCATTGGAGCTCTGCGTTGTTCTGGCTTGAGTAGTTCCCCAAGGATCTGAATCCCCAGGGATTCTGTAGCCATTTTTTGCCCACCACAGCTCCAGCAGATGTCTGGTTGGGCTTCAGGGTCCTGCAAGGTTGATGGGTCCTTGTGACATGGGCTGAGATCCCAGCCCGCCTCTGATCCACGCAGTAAACTGCCCAGTTTATCTTCAGTTCTGAAGATTTTTAAATTTTTTTTTTTTTAAGATCAAATTTGAGCTTTCAAATTTGAAAAAATTTTGAAGAAAGATCCCTGCTCTTTCAGGCATCAGATGTAATCCATCCAAATCCTTTGTGCCCAGGACCATTATGATCGGAGGAAAGGTAACCTGCGTTCCAGACTCGGTGCATGCGTGGCTCGGCGGGTGGGTGGGGAAGGTTCCTGTCCCCTTTCTGTGGCTTTGCTGGGTCTACTGTAGATTAGCCAGCAACAAGGGAACACCTCCATGGACTAACTGGACTGAGGCTCCATCACTATTACCCTTTGGCTCGGGACTTCTCCTCCCACTAGGGTGTTTTTCCTAGTTCATGGCTGGGAGAACTAGGATTGTTCAGGCTCTGGGGAGACTTTAATGTAGCCTTTCAGTACTTGAAGTGAGTCCTCTTAAGAAAGATGGGGACAAATGTTTTAGCAGGACCTGTTGTGATAGGGCAAGGGATGGTGGTTTTAAATTGGAGAAGGGTTGATTTAGATTAGATCTAAGGTGGAAATTTTTTCAGTGAGTGTGGTGAACCACTGGAACAGGTTGCCCAGAGGTGAAAGATCCTCCATCACTGGAAACATTCAAGATAGGTTGGATGGGGCTCTCAGCAACCTGGTCTAGCTGAAGATGTCCTTGGTTATTGCAGGAGGGTTGGACTAGATGTCCTTTAAAGGTCCCTTCTAACCTAAACCATGCTGTGATTCTATGTGAATAGCAGAGGTGAGACCCAGACTCACTGCAGTGAGGGCCCCACACTGGCATCTCTCATGCTCTTCCTTCCTTAAAAGCCTTCCCCATTTCTGGGCTGCTCTTCTTCAGGCGGCCCCTGGCTACCACATGGCCAAGATGATCATCAAACTCATCACATCCATTGGTGAGGTCATCAACAACGACCCCTATGTGGGGGACAAGCTCAAGGTCATCTTCCTGGAGAACTACCGGGTATCCTTGGCTGAGAAGGGTATGTCTGGTCTTCTGTAACCACATGTCAGAAGTTGGGCATGTCTCAGCTGAGCCCAGGAATGGGCTGGCCTGAGAGGCACTTGTGGCAGGACACCTGGCTGTCCCCTAGGAAGAGCCTGAGGGCTCCACACAGGGCAGGAAGCCAGCTTCATGCAGGAGTGGCAGCAGCTGCATGGGGTCATGGCAAAGCTGAGCCCCAGAGTTGTGCTGTTTGGGCTGAGGGCGAGGTCAGAAGGGCCACGGGCAAATGCCCAGGATTGTATTGCTGTCCTGGTTGTGGGGAGCTGCAATGTGCCAAGGATTAACTCCTACCTCTCTTGCACCTGGCAGTGATCCCAGCAGCGGATCTCTCCCAGCAGATCTCCACAGCTGGCACGGAGGCCTCAGGTACTGGCAACATGAAGTTCATGGTGAACGGGGCCCTCACCATTGGTACCATGGATGGGGCCAACGTGGAGATGGCCGAGGAGGCAGGCGAAGAAAACCTCTTCATATTTGGCATGCGGGTGGAGGACGTGGAGGCCCTGGATCGGAAGGGGTTGGTGCACGCCAGGGCTCGTCAGATGGGGATACAGGGCTCAGCTCTGGCGGGGAGAGCCATGTTCTCTGGGAGGGACACCTTCCTCTTTGGGCAGCTCTGGAGCAGGAAAAGGCAGGGGGCTGGAGGCAGCCCTTGCCTTGGGCTGGGCAGCAGACGATCCATCAAGGATGCAGCTCACCCAGAGCACAGAGGCTGTGAGTGGGACGTGGCACAAAGTGTATCAGACACCACTGCTGGTCTGAGCCATGAGCAGGGTGCTCTGATGGACACAGCCCTGGGAGCAAGGCCCCTCACTCGGGAGCTGTACCACGTCCTTGCATGCCCTCCCTGCCCCAGACACGAGGGCCCCAGGCAGCGCAGCAGTGCCTAGAGCCTGTCTCTGCTGGGCGCAGGTACAACGCCCGGGAGTACTATGAGAGCCTGCCCGAGCTGCGCCAGGCCATCGACCAGATCAGCAGCGGCTTCTTTTCCCCTCGAGACCCCGGCTGCTTCAGGGACGTTGTGAACATGCTCATGTACCATGACAGGTGAGTCCTGGGAAGCATCCCTGCTCGGGGGGAAGCCCTGCCTGCTCGTGGGAAGATGTCTGTCCTGCCCCGAAGGCAAACCCCAGCCAGGCTCTGCTTTGGGTTTCAGGTTTAAGGTGTTTGCAGACTATGAGGCCTACATTAAGTGCCAAGGCCAAGTGGACCAGCTGTTCATGGTAAGACATGGCCACGACTGAGGGGGAGGGATGTGGTTTTTGGTCATGGCAGTGCAGTGGGAATACTGGGGGTAACTGGGATGAGTGTGCTCCAGTAGAGCCCTTATGGACACCACAGCATGCGGCACCCTGGGGCAGGGTGAGGCAGATTTAGCTGCTGCAGCAGCCCCATACCATGGTCTTTAAACCAGCCAGTGCCCTGCAAGGCTGCAAGCCAGGATGGAGCTGGGCGAGCAACTGAGTGCTGACATTGCCTCTCCTCTTCCCAGGATCCCCGTGAGTGGACGAGGAAAGTCATCAGGAACATTGCGTGCTCGGGCAAGTTCTCCAGTGACAGAACCATCACGGAGTATGCCCGTGAAATCTGGGGGGTGGAGCCTTCTGCCACAGCAATCCCCCCACCCAACCTCCCCCGAAATTGATGCAAGCACCAAGGGAAGGAAGGAGGGATACGCTCCCAGCAGAGGAGGCCTCACCTGCATTTCACCACCAGTCCGATGGTCTCAGCTCTGCAGAACCAAGGCCTTTCCCTCAGAGGGGTAGAAGGATGCTCTGAGGAGGAGCCCTGACTGAGGAACAAGAGCTGGGGGGCAGGAGAAAGGACCTTGTGTTTGCACCTACCTAGCCTGCATGTGCTGCATAGTGCTTCTAGTGAGATGACCATGGATAAGTCTTCCACGGCTGTGCTCCATGCTTAACAAGGGCTTTCCAAATGAACCCTCCCATCCCCGCTGTGTGCAAGGGCCTGGCCTCCTTGACCCTGCCCCACAAGTAGGATTAGCCAACAGAGATTGTGTCTTGCATTCTCCTCCGGGGGTCTGCCAGGCCCAAAACTGGGGGAGGGAGAGGCCACTCCCTGCCCATCCCCTTCCCCGTTGTCACCTAAAGAAGGCAGGGTTGGCTGTGAAAGCAGCTGGCTCCAGGGCAGGCACCAGTGTCAAACACTGTGCCACAAGCAGGATCAGCCGCTTCCTTGCCACAGCGCTTACTGTAGCCTCCCACCACACCTCTTTCCTAACAAAAGGCCCAGTAACCAAGCCACTCCAGGGATTTTTAGCCTCCATGCCTGCATAGGGAGGGCTGTACCTGCCACTGCCAGGTGGGTGGCTGAGCCTGCTGGCTCCTGGCTCTGCAGGTACAGCTGTGTGCTGGGTGCTACCCAGGGGGTGAAGGTGGATCACATCCTGGCATTCCTCCGTAGCAGGGTCATGCTGCTCCACGTGTCCCTCCCAGTGTTGGGGTCACAGTTTAACACCCATAGTGCTGTGTAGTGCACCAGTACTGCCCTGTTTGACACCAACTCATTAAAACAACCCAAACACCTGCTGGTTTGACTTTGGACTGACTTTTGACTACTCCATGCCTCTGGGTTCAGGTTGCAGCAAGTTCAGGCCATGATGCCTGAATCACTGCTGTCCTTCCCCAGCTGTGGCTTTGTGGTCCCTTGCAGCTGGCAGGGTGCTGGCACCACCATGGGGGGGCAACATGCCTGTATCAGGCTGCACTGGGATGGGGGTTAGTGTTGGGTTTGCCCTGCAAATGGCACACAGGGCTCCTGAACTAGAAATCACACAGGCAGCTCCTGTCTCCCCGCCTCCCAGGGAGGGAGCAGAGCCTCAGCTGCAGGCAGACTACAGGCACAGACCTTCTGGGCTCCAGGAGAGTTGCTTCCCCACAACTGGCAGCAGCCACAAAGATTTGCCCAGTCCCTGCTGCAAGCTCACCCCCCCACACACCACCATACTGCAGCCCTGCCCCACACCCAGCTGACATGCTCAGTGTGGGGAAAATGTCCCAAAAACTGCCAGGTAAGACTGGTAAAGCTAAAGTGATCAGCAGTCAATGCCTTTATTAAAACTACACCACTTTTAGATAAACATTTCAGTTTAAATTTCCAAGCATATCACTGGCCTGCTAACAGGAAGGGTGGTGCTGGGACCACCAAGACTAGCAGTTCTCAAGCTGGACTCTCCCAGCTCTGTCCCACCAGGAGGAAGGCAGCCAGCCAGGCCCCAGCTCAGGCTGCACTTCGCCCCAAGCCAGCTGCCAGCAGCAGCATTGACTGGAATGTGTGTGTTACCCTCCAGAGCCAGGTAAGTATTTCTCGTCTGTCAGTGCAATAAATTATGGTTGATGCACTTGTATTGAAGTGGCACAGCTGCTTTATGAGTATCAGGGGTCAGAAACCTCAGGGACAACCACGCTACTGGCAGAAGAATCTTGGTACAAGAACAAGCTACTGTCTCTTTTGCAACTAGTATGAGCCTGCAGATATAACTCTGATGCATGCTGAGCAGTTTATACTATGCTGTACACCCCTGACCAGACCCTTGGGGTAGCACAATTCCCTTTGAGCACTCGTGACTAAACCTACAGCACCTGGTACTGCCTGTATGGACTGACAAGGGGCAGGACCCCAGCGAGGCAGTGTGTGACTGACTCCTCTTCCAGTGCAGAGCTCTTCAGTGGCATAAACCAGCCCCCCTTCCAGCCTCAAGCAGGTCAAGGGCATACCCAGAACCTTTCCCTGTGAGAAAGGCTCATGTCCAGTTCTGCCTCCTGGACAATGGCTGGCAGAGGGGCTAAGATGTGGTACTGGCATTGCACAGAAGGCAGGGGGGAGAGATGGGGAGTGACACCCCAGATTTATTTTTGCATCAAAAACTGTATATCGCTGCCTGCTTTATCTACACTGGAGCAGCACTGCTACCAGGAACAGAAAAACCTGACCCAAGGAGTCAAAACGTAGTTGAGGAAAAAAAACCCCTTGCCCTTCTCACCAAAAGGCAGCACATGGCTGTCAGGGTGTGTACAGGGGTAATGGAAGACATCCATTCTGGCAGCCTGGGCACACATTGTTCATGGAAGAGGAGATCAAGCAAAAAAGTAATCTCACACCTTCTGGCTTAAACACCCAAGTCTGCAGTTTATGTACATGTGTCATTCCAATCCTCATAGGAAGTACTTGTGAAAAAGGGAGGGAGGTCCACAGAGTATGGCAGGGATGGGAGCAAAAAAATGATGATCAGAAAGAAAAGGGTACAGGAAAGATAAAAGGGCACTAGCTTTTCCCATTAAATAGATGTTTCAAAAGGAACAAAAAAAAAATCTTTCATTTTATTTCCAAATGTGTGCAATTACCCCAACACTTGCAGCACATTGTGACTGAAGAGCTAAATAAAAATACCTCTCACTACCTGGATCCTCCATGTATTTGTAATTACAGCCACTGATCAGAAAGGAAAGGCAAAACATGTATTTTCTAGAAAGAGAACACCTCAAACTCAAGCAAGACAGCTGCAGTAAGGAGACATGGCAAAAGCCATTTGCCTACAAATGAATCTCTGCATGATCCAAAAACAGCAGCAGTGTTTAAAAGTGAAAGAAATATCCTTGGACATGACACAGTGTCCTAGGAACATCTGTCCTCAGCAGTACCACGATGGAGTGGCGAGGCTTTGCTGCGCTTACATTTCTCATGGTTTGGAACTGGCTCCTGGGCTGCTACCACCCCTCCATCCATGTCCAAAAAGAAGCCAACAACTTCTTCCTTCTTCTGTCACAGATGCTGATGCCAGAAGCTGGAGTTGCCAAGGGTACACATCAGGACTGGAATGGGAATCCCTGACCTCCTCTAGTGCCAGGGACGGAAGAACGGCAGACTGACCCACAGGGAGCAGGGAGGAAAAGGAGAGAGAGGAAGGAAATGAAAATCTCTGTGCTGACAAGCAGACAGTCTTCAGTGATGATGCTCATGTTCAGATTTTCCCAGGAATTCCCTAGAAAAGAAAATGACACAGCAGTGACACTCGGCTCTCCGATACTCTGGCGCACACTACAGCCTGCAGCTCTTCCCGTTCCCCTGGCAAAGACTATGGCTCAAGCATTTGCAGCGACAGGGAACAGCACTGAGCTCTGCTCTCACACCCACCAGTGGCTCCCACTAAAAGAGCCAAGCTGAAGCAACTGCTCTGCAAACAGCTCCTCCAGAGCATCCGGCTCACAGCAGAGATGAGCCAGAAAGTGCTCCCAGATTTCTGTGGCTCCCCTTCCCAAAACCTGCTTTGCAAGGAGGTGGAGAGCTCTGACCCCTGTGCTAAACCAGCCCCGGTATCTCCCCCAGTGTGGAGAGCAAAGGGTGCCCAGCCCCGCCCCGGCGTTACCGCAGTATCCGAGGTAGCTCTGGACTCCTGTAGATGTACTTGTGCCGGTAGCCGAGGTCTGTGTGGAAGGGCACAAACTGCACCTTGTAGTCCCGGAAACTCCGCGACGTGGCCGCGATGTTGTAAAGCTGAACCCAAGGGGAGGCACGTGAGGGATTTGAGTTACTCCAACCCAGCTCCCCCTGCCAAACCCGCAGCCCCCTCAGGCGTGGGTGAGGGGCCCTGGCTTGCGCAGCTTTGGTAGCTCCAGCCTCATTTCACTACTGATTTGCCACCTCCAACACCACAGAGCCTGCAGTCCCTCTGGGCTGTGTTTCTGCACCTTTCTGTTACTGACTTTTTGCCTGGCTGGGATGTTGTTCTATCCACACCAGTTCCTCCCACCAGATCAGTTTGCAGAGCCACGTGCGTACCTTTTTTCCCAGATGAAATGGTACCACTGGATCATCCTCAGCATGAAGGATGAGCAGGGAGCAGGAAATGTATTTCACACTGTAAAACAGACAACAATGTCACAAAGGCTCAGAGCAATCCCGTCGTTCTGTAACACCAACACATGCGCTTTTAAGAAAACTGTAATGACAAACATGTCCTGTGGGTTATTAACTACAATTTAAAACCTTATCTGGGCACCATTCATTTGATCTGTAGAAAATTTACCAGTGAAAGACATGCTCATAAAATTTTCTTGCTGCTTAGACCAGAGAAAAGTGGCTCACTCCACTGTAAATCATCACTGCCCCCACCACCCCCAAGGTCTGGTTTGGTTTCAATACTGGAAACTCACAAATGCTCAGGCTCTTCAATGAAAGACTCAGTGAAAGCAGACAATGTGATTACAGGCAAAGTGGTTTAGGCAAATGCACAGCAAAGAAATCTCCCCAAACCTTCCACGTTCCAGTGCTACTCTTTAATGTGTAAGACACACTTGAAAAGCATAAATGGCATGAACCAAATCAGCATATCCCTGAGTAGTCTCTGTTCTCTCTGTTGCATCTGTCCTTACTTTGAACAATTAAAAAAGACAGAGCCCCACTGTGCTGCTCTCAGGGCTGTGAGAGTAATTGAAGTCACTCCAGTAAGAGCAGTGGTGCAACAAAAAAAAGCCAGAGAGTGCAGTCTCATGTCTATCCTCCTTGAGGCTTGCCCTGGTTCACTGCAGCCACAGCTGAAACCCCAGCAAAGAGGGAACTCACTTCTCATCGTTTGCAAATTTAATTCCACTTGTCGTGATGGGGTCAAGGAAGAACCAGTCAAATCCAGGGAAGTATCTGTATATCTGAGAGGGAAAATGTGCATTAGCGGCAGGCACCAGCAGGCCAGTGATACAAACAGCACTAACAGCCATCGCATAACATCCCTTGGCTGCTGACCCTGCTCTTTGCAGTGAGATTGCCCCTGTTTCCACCAGCACTATCTTTCCTCCCCTGTTTCGGGCCCATCTTACCAGCCTGCTCAGGAGCAGGCCCTGTGGGTGCTTGCATGGTCAAAGTCTCCAGGTGTCATGCAGGACTGCTGGCAATTCTTCCTGGAAGAGCTTTATCCCAGGGTACCTCACCAGTTTGGCTGCATCCGAGGCCTGGACTGGGTGTCTGCTCAGTTCAGAGCCAGTCATTCCCATGCTGGACACATGGCTCTGTTATTGTGTGTTCCCAGCAGCTGTCTCACATGTAGTTCTTCACCCCTGATGTTTACAGGTATCCCCACTGCCCCACAAGTCATGCAGCTCCAGTAGAGCCAGCAGTTCTGAAGGTCCATGTCTGTGCACACAATTCCATGCCACCAGCGTGAGTGTCACTGTGTACTTGCCACAGAAAAGGGGTGACTCCGCGCCTCCTCCCGTATGTTGGTGAACGGAGATTCCAGGATCAGGGCATCCGGGGGCGTTTCTGAAAAGCCAAAGGCAATGTGCTGAAATGCAGGGGTGCAGCCAGCCAGCAAGGTCTGCCTCATGAGAGGAGCAAGGACAGCTCTGTCAGCAGCCCAAAGGCCTGCGGGAATCTGGGACAGCGGCAGGCCACCGGGAAGCGCATCCACGCGCCACACTCACCTCTCTCGCAAAGGCGCCGCACCAGATTCGTTGCAACCCTGGAAAGAAGAACGAGCGTTGCACTGGCACAGGCCCTCTGCAGAGCAGCAGCTCCACAGGAGGCACAGGCACAACTCAACAGCCACAAGGTCAATCCCTCACACTGCCCGAGATCCCAGCTGCCAGCCCACGGTGACCTGGGCTCCCACCGGCCTCACGTACCCGACTGTCCCAAGTGACACCAGGGGCCTGTGTTTAAGTGAACAAGTCCAAGGAAGCAACACATCAGGGAGCCCCTTGGATGGGCTCTTTTCAGGTGGCACTCAGGCTCCCAGCACATCCACAGAGGTGTGACGCAGCCTCCTACCTCCGGACCACAAGGGCTGAGCAAGCAAGAGGGGAATGCAGGGGTGTAGGCAGAGGTGGGCGTGTTCCAGGCAGCTGGAGTGCAGCATCCCAGAGCTATGCAAGGAGCTTCCCTAACTGGGACAGAAAGCAGCAAGGTCTCCTCCATGCATCACCCTAATGGGACAGGGATATTTCCAAAGTTGCTGAATCTTCCAAGCACAGCACGTTTCACAGACCTGGCTGCGGTCACTAAAGAACTCAGCTGGGGACCAGTCTCAGGACACTCTGACTGCACTGTTGGGAAACATCACAAGCATGCTCTGACCCAAAAAGGGCTTCTGAACAGGGCAAAAAATTTAGAGGACGAGCCAAAGAAAAAGTCTTTGTCTTCTCTCAAACAAAGCAGGGTGTTTAGTGTCACAGCAAAGAAGAGGCACTACCCTGAAATACCTCCCTGTCCCAGCATGTGTTTCACAGCAAGGCAAGCTCTTGTGGTCTTACAGTTTATCTGCACACAGACCAACTCAAAGGTAACTTCTGTGTTTGCCCTCTGCTTCTCCACCAGTCACAGGGGTAAGAGCATGTGGTGCTGAAAATGACTCGCCTCCAGACAGCCATGGAAAGGGAGGAAGCAGGAAAGTTAAAAAGCATGAAGGCAAAGGCACTTGACACCTTGAACTTCCCTATGCCAGGCATAACCATGCAAACATCAGAGGTGGCCAGCAGCGCAGTCATGCAGGCACCTGCACAAGCACTGATTACACACGGCATGTTCATCAGGATTGAGGAAAACCTTTTGTAAGGACAAGTCACACCCAAGTGTGGCTGGTCTGACACTCTTCCTGAGCACCAGAGAAGTCTGATGTTCTGCTCTGAAGGACAATCTGCAATCTGTTATTCTAAATGTCTTTCTAATGTGAACCCTCTGGACACTGAAGGTTCAAGATCCATTGCTGCAGTCATTCACTGTAGCTCTTCTCACTCCGTACAGTGCAAAGGGGAAAGCCACCCTCCAGAAATTATGCCACAGATGCCAAGCCAAGCCAGCCCAGGGACTACAGCAAACAGCACCTTCATCCAAGGTCAGTGTTTACTGTCCTTTAGAAACTGCTTCTTTAGAAGTGCCACCAAGATTAGATGCTTACCCTGTGCCCAGGGAGTGTCCCCATATATAGACAGGGTTGTCTCCACTTCGTGCTTTTATCCAGTCGAAGACGTGAAGGGCGTCGTAGGTCATTCCCCTCTCTGACGGGCTGCCTATTGAGTCACCCCAGCCTGGAACACACAGAGTCCTGCTGAGAATCGCTCAAACTGCTCAGCAGAGCCAGCCAGCTCGTCCCATGCAGCCCATCTGCAGCCGCAAGGGACATGGATGGGACTTGGGCACTTCCTGTTCACTTCAGTGTGCACCTCTACGACTTGGGGCTGAACGCCCTGGTTGTTCCACAGCGATTTAATCATGGTAACCGCTGTCTGCCAAGGAGTTTTTGTGGACTTAGTCAACAACAAAACCAAGGACCGGGTCTCAAACACTGCTACAACAGCCTTCTTGTACCCACCTGCAACAGCCCAGCTCCCAAATCTTCCCTGAATTTGCCTGCATGTAACCAGTTTGTAAGTGGAGTCTCTACCAGCACAGGATTGGATGCTTAGGGCCAAAACCCAGCTGTGTCTCACAGAGCTGTAGCAACATCAGTTTGTCTGTGCTGTTCGATCAGTGCCCTCCAGCAATTTTCCACCCTTCGGGCTGTTTTGGCTCCATCACTTTTGCAGCACATCTACACATTGTGTGCTCAGCAGCCAGCACCCCACATCCCTTCTGATACCTAATCAGCAGCCAGAGAAACAGCTGCCAGCAGGACTGAAAAACAGGGCAAGCTCCGACAAATAAACCTCTCCCAGATGTCTTCTTGATAAAAATGCAATGGATTAATTCCTTCCCTGTATCTATAGCTGCATTACACTGCAGCCATGGCTTAAATACTAAGAAGGTAAAAAAAGAGCAGCAGATGCCGGGCTGCTGGTGCAGAGGTGCAAAGCAGTCATGGCTTCTGCCAAGTATTGTTAGCAAATCATTTACTCTGTCTTATCTCACCTATGAGCTTTTAAAAGGAAGCAAGTGCAAGTTCAGTTCCCTGTGTGACCTTAGGAAAGTCAACTACATCTTATCCAAAAGGACTACACCTAGGCAAGCCCATCAGCTTCCATCCATGCACCTGGAGGGTGCCTCAAGTGGATACTGTGGCAGCCTGTATGCCTGGCTCCCTCTCTGCTCCTTTGCTCCCAAATCTACAAGCCCCGTGCACGAGGACAGGCAGGAGCCAAGAGCCCACCCAGCTGGACAGCAGGAAGCAGTGCTACACATGAAGGCACTGGAAAGAAACTTCTGGAAATTCTTTGGATACCCATGAGGGGGAAAAGAGAAGCAATAACCGCACCTAATTAGCTGGCAGCAAGTGCTCCTAAAAGCCCACATACCTCGATAGTCAAACGTCACCACATGGTACCCGAGGGAGCTGAGAACCTGGAAGGCAGAGAAATACTCAGAAACCCATTGCAGGGACTTGCACACCAGCCACGCTCTTGCATCAGGCCGAGGTGCAGGGATTCATTTTATAACATTATTGACATGTTAAAGGGCCAATTTACAGCTTTTCAATGTAGCACTGAAAAATGTAGCAGGCACAGAGCTTTCCAAGCACTAATCATCTCAGCCCACTGGTTTTACTCCGTTTGTTTCCTGGACCTCATATCAGGCTACCTAAGATGTTGATTATCCCTTTAACAGCTTTGACCTTAAGGTCTGCAAACATCCTGCTGTTTCCCCTACAATGACTTTCACGTTTTCCAGTGAAAGAGTACAACTGCTTCAATTATATTACTTGAATTGGCATAAATGTAAGCATAACATAATAGGAGCCCGTTTCAGACAGCCTAAATGTATAGATCAAAAATGTGCTACTGCTCTATTATGAAGGGTTTTTGTTATAACCAATGGCAATCCTAACAAAATCTGTTAAAAGCAAGTAAAAACACTCAGTGCTAGATCAACTTGCTTGGGAAAAGTGCCTTGTTGAAAAGAACACAAGCATTCCAAGCTACCATTGCTTGGTATGAACCTGACAGCTGTGTGGTAGATAAAAAAATCAACAAAAAGTTACAAAAGGATTAAAATGTTGCTCTTATGGTCTATGTATGACACATGATTTTAAAAAGGGCAATATTAGTATTATTCTTATACTCTGAAGAGGAAATACAAAACCAACACTATTTCTAGTGGTAGTGGGACTATTGTAGCCTACAAATGAAAGTACACCTGTCAGCTGAGCGTTACTTGGAGCACAATTTTGAGAGATTACATATACTGGGTAGATTTATAAACTGAAATCAAACATTTCACAGCCACTTTGGGGCACACAGTATCAAGTGGGGCTTACACAGACAACTGGCACCTGACTGGAAAGAGAGAGAGCGCTTTCACTGTCCCGCTAGTACCTAAATGGAGGCCTGAAGATGGAAAGACAGTAACTTCATGTATGTATCCCACAGTTCGACCCACTGCTTGCTGGCACCCCCTCGAGAACAACATGTGACATCGTGCTCACCCCTGCAGCATTTAGCTGTGCTTTTACTGCCATTTCCCCCCTAAAAATTGTTTGGAATTTCTATTAGCAGATGCAACTGCAACACCTTCAAAGTCACTCAAAGCTCCTCTGCTTTTTGCTATTCAGGTCTCTTCAAGCAATTCCTGTTCCTCTTTCTTGGGCTCTAAGTCTTTCAAAGGGGTTCCTTTGTCACCTGGAGGTGACAAGGTCCACCCTGTGTGCACTTACAGGGCAAATGCCCTTTACAGCACGGCTATTAAATATGCCATAGTTCCACTCTGGGATATACATTCACAAGTTACTGTTTCTCCAACATCCTCTTGCAAGTAACTGTGCCAACAGCACGGAGGTGCAGTTGTGTTGTACATACAACACCACTGCAGCCTACATAACAACAGAATAATCAGGTAAATATTAATTAAGAAATTAGGTGCTGCAGGACAGCTGTTTCCAATGGAGTCACTATATGACATTTTTATATGTTCACTTACACACTGAATTCCCTGACTGGACATGCACAAGATGAAGTTTCTTCCTGCAAAGGTTGGTTTTTAGCTTTACAATGTGATTTTACTGCTAAGATATCATACAGAATCTCGCCTTTTCCAGGCCATTAAAAACTATTTAAGCTGTTGAGAGTTCACGTGTCTTCTATACAGGTTTGCTCTGTGCTGGCTGCATTGAAGGCCTATTAAAAGCACCAGCAGAAAGGACATCATCCCAAACTGGTTCATTCTGCTGGAATAAACACAAACCTGGAGTTTCTGGAGTGGTTCTGCCCATGTGTGTGTTCACATGTGAGTAACTGACTGAAAAAGGCAAACTAAGCAGCTTGCCTGGATGTTCTCAGAATTAAAAATCACCAGACCCAGGAACAGAAAGCTTGGGTTTTCCGTATATGTACACACAGAAACACACCACGTCTGTGAATATTCTGAAGCACTGCTATTCTTGCCCACCAAAATCAAAACCAACTCCTCTGCCTGTCTTCGCCAGCACAAAATGCATCGCAGCACAGGCTGGTTCCCAGAAAAATGACAAAATAGATCACCACACATGACAGTCTCCTCAACCAACTTTCTGCAACTTAGCTGTTCTTATTTTCTTAAAGGAAATGAAGTATCACCTGCCTCCTTGGGGTTGCTAAACAGTATTTTCTAAGCAATCTGAATTTAAAAGACTTTGCAGCAGGGATCTTGCATTGCACTGCAATAAAGCTTTAGGAGCACCAACACTGACACAAATTATAAAGAGAAGCAAAAACAGACTCAGACTTCTCTGAAACGAACCAGCAAAACCATTTCTGGCTCTTTTAGAAACACGTGATATGAGACCAAGAAATTTTGCGTGAGAATTTCAGCCAAAAGAGAATTTAATAAAATAAATTACCCCAAAAGTCATCAGACTAAACACTGAAAGCAACTGAGGCTGTTCTCACTTAACTTACACCACAGTGCTGCACCTGGGAAATCCATTGGGTTTTCAAAAAAACCTTTTGCACTTGAGATGGCACCACTCACACACAGGCACTGTGCCATGCATAAAGGAGAAATCCAGTTAATCAATCAAACTGGGGCAGTAATTAAATAAAACTTTTGATTTTTCCCAGAAACCGTGTTGGTTAGCTCAGTTGGAGCTAGCAGTTAACAACAGCAAATAAAAGACCTTTCAAATATCTNAAACTTTTGATTTTTCCCAGAAACGGTGCTGGTTAGCTCAGTTGGAGCTATAAAAGACCTTTCAAGTATCATTGAAGATGGGAGAAGTGTGCTCACAGCTTACAGATCCCTTTTTCCATACAGGCTTCCTATTTAAAGGACACTGAGAGCCCCAAGGCCTGTGCCTGTTGGCAGTGGGTTGTTAGGGGCAGTCTTCTCATCTCTGTGCACATCTGATGTGTTCATGCAATTGTTAGATGTTCATGCAACGGTTTGGACACCACAGGCAGCCTCTTACCTTGTACAGCTCCACCCGGTGATCCCCTCCTCTGGCAAGAGTGATTGATGAAGAGAAAAGGAGAGGGAAAAAAAGAAAAACATAAAACAAACCAACCAAACAAAGAGAAACAAAACCAAAGAAAAAACCCCAAACCAACCACATGTGAGGATTTAAGCTTCCAGAAACACATTTCCCAGTTGCCTCAAGCAATCTAACAAAAACATGGCAAACATAAGAAACACCATAACTGCTCTGTCACAGGCTTCAAGGAGACAGCCAGGCTTCGTTGAGCTATGCAGGACATAATTTTGAAGTCAACTTCTCCATGTAAATCTCGCCTCACAGCAGGTAAAAATGAACTTTTCAACCCACCCTGCTATCTGCCTTTTCCAAAGTCTGTAATACATCCAGAACAGCCTGTCCCTTTTGGCTCTGTATACCCTGAGCTCTTGCCACAAGTGCTGCCCCAGCCAGTAGCCCTGACTCTCCAGAGTGTGATGCTCCCAGCAGAAATCATGACATTAAGCCAAGAAGGTGGCCCTTAGGTTTCCTCACTTGGCTCCAGGCACAGGGAAAGAAACGACACGTGCAAAAAAGTGAGCAGAGAAAAGCAGAGCTGAACACTGTAATCAAGTCCAGGGGAAGAATCTGCTTAATGTATGGGGGGGTTATATATATATAAATTGAAATCTGGACAATGGAAAGGAATGTGAAGGTGCCGTTACATACTTTGAAACACATGCACAACGTGACATGGCTAATCCATACCCAAACTTTAGTCTAGCATTGGTATTAGAGTAAACGTACTCTCGCACTCATGAAAACTAAAACTTTCCTACTAGGACTGATTTCGTCAGTGCAGCCTCTAAACCAAAATGCCAAATCTGCCTCTGAGAACACCTGCCAGCCAAAACCTGTCAGCTCCAACTGTGCTACAAAATAACTAACACAGTAAAAAACCACTCAGGGCAAAATGTAAGCGGTTGCTTTTAAGTCATTTTGAACCATACAAGCCTGAAGACTGCTTGAAAAGTCACCTTTCACATGCACACGTTTGTGCTCTGCCATGCTCTCCGTCAAGTGTAACAGAGGAATTTTTTCTGAGGGGACCAAGTACCACATAACATTTTTGCCTCAGCCCCAGATCACTCAGGTCAAACCAGGAAGCCTTTTACTCATGGTTAATGCATCCTGCAGCAGTAAAGCAGCCCTTGGACAAGCGACTGAATGGGCAGCACAGACACAAACATACAGCAATACACATTAAATCTGAAACAGCAAAGCCAAGACACCTCCAGCTCCTCCAGTGCACGGAGTGAAATGTGAAATATGTAACTGATCCCTAGTTCGGTCCTTTATCTCAGCAGCACTTGGGAGAGCTGAGAAGGAAATCTAATCAATATGCACACAGCAGAGATGCTGGCCCCAAACAGCCACCATTAAGCTGCAGAATAGCTTCCCTCAGTATCATTTGCTACACCCAATACAGGCAAAAAAACCAAGTGAAGAAGTATTTGAAAAACAATGCTACAATTTGATTAAGCCTTGCAATGCATCAGCACAAGAAGGCAAGGGCAGTTTGCAAAGAAACCATCTGTTCATGCATTTCCTGGGTCGCAGCACACGTCTTCCACACCGTGCCCTTGTACCAAGAAAAGCACACTGCTGAGACAAGAACTTGGGTGAAAAATGTTCTTGTGATACAGAGACTAGCAAACCTTCACTACCAGCACAGCTAAAACAGCTTCTTTACTTTACAACACGTAGCTTGTTTTCCTGCAATGTTTCTGCTCTTGCAGAGTATCTATGGGCAGACATCAGCTTCAAAAGAACGTGCAGTCAAGAAAAAACATGCCAAGAACTGGCACTCAAAATTCAGGAGGGTTGGTATTCTTTTGTGAAATGCATATTTGTAAGGAAAAATCCATGTTCTAATAAACGAACAAAAGCACTGTAACATGTGGAGAGGTGGCAGGAAGAACATGATCCTGAGAAATATCTTCACACTGCATTAACGGATTTTAGCATCCAGCAACAGAGTACAGAGAACTAACCTACTACTTTAACCAATACACAGTCAACTATAAAATTACAAATCTTAGAAGTGCTCCTGGTCCAGACAAATGTCCTGGACAGATGCAATAATGAAACAAGACCAGCACATGACCTTCCTCTTTCCTTCTGATTCTCCTTCCTCAGAATGTGTTAACTACTGAAAATAAACTCAGAAAAGGAACTGGAAGGTTTATTTAATGCCTGTGAGTCACATATACAGAAGCACTAATATCATCCCATGTCTCAATTCAGAGACTACTATACTGAAAAGAAGTACTTCTCATCACCTGACTTAGGAAGGGTCACAGCCTCCTGGCTTCCAGCAGGGGATACAAGGTAAACTATATATCAGATATGTCTGATAACTGCAATAAATCTACTCCCACATTCAATAAATGGAGAGGGATCATTCCATAAAACATATGTGCCTTCTTTTAAAAGGACAAGCACAAAACTAATTTGAAATTTTATTCTGGCTTAGTCACAGAATAGTTTGGGGTGCAAGAGCCCTTTAAAAGCCATCTAGTCCAAATCCCCTGCAACGAGCAGGGACATCTTCAACTAGATCAGTTTGCTCAGAGCCCCATCCAGCCTGACCTTGAATCTTTCCAGGGATGGGGCACCTACGACGTCTGTGGGCAACCCGTTCCAGTGTTTGACCACCACCCTCATTGTAAACAATTTCTTCCTAACATCTGATCTAGATTGACCCTCTTTTAAAACCATTATCCCTTGTCCTATCACTACAGGCCCTGAGGAGTTTTTCTCCATCTTTCTTAACATGCTGAAGCTGTGACAAGCCAGGAAAACACATCCTGGAAAAAAGCCACCAGCGTCTCGTGCCTCACCTTGTTCCTGCATTGCCGTGCAGGTAAAGGATTACAGGATGGCTGGAGCCCAAAGCCTCTTCAAACCACAGCTGGTCCTTCCCTCGGGCATTCTTCCATAAGGCTGCAGGGACCGTGTGCCTGTGTACAGAAGGAAAATTTACACTGTCCTGCTGCTACTCAACACTGAAGTGCCTGCCACTTGAATTCGGAGTTTTTCCGATCAGGAGGATTACACACCCCACACACACTTTCCATAAAACTGTCCTGATTAGCTGACAAATGGCCAAATTGAAAAGGCAGTGGTTACAGTTATTTCTACATTTTCACCTCCGTCACTGTTGCCTTCAAAACTTAGGGCTGTGCAAGGCATCAAACTTCAAAGGCACAATTACTGAACTTCCTGCTGCTCTGGCAGAAGAATCACGATTCCTCAGCTTTTATGGCACTTAATTACTTCAATTAACATACTTATATACCATCAACAAGATTCACCGCCAGGTCAGCAGATGTTCAGAATAATCAAAGGCAGTTGGGCTTGGAAAGAACGTTCAGTGATTAGGAGGCATATCTGACTCCACAGCCAACCTGAGGAAAAGGAAGCGTGCAAGGTCTGAGGAGAAGACTGCGTGTTTTGTTTTCAGGCACAAGGTTCTTGAAGGTGTGACATTTCAGCTGAAAAAGCTACAATCTACAACAGCCAGGAACTTTTAACTCACAGCTGTTCTTCTGTAGATAGTGTAGCTGGGTGACCTGCTAGAAAGAATTCAGCAGTGGTGGAACAGAAAGAGGAATGACAGACTGAACAGAAGGTAGGCAGTCAAACTGGGTAATTAGAACACAAACACAAAGCAAGTACATGCCCATGACCATCTCAGTTGTTGAGAAGGGGGCTGGCTTCCAGCCATCAGAAGTAACTTAAGTACCCACATGCCATTTCACCTGAAAGGCAAACAAGCGTGCACCAACCACACCAATCCTCCCCAGGCTTAAAGCTCAGAGGTCAAACTAACAGGGGGAAAGCAATGTCAAAAGTCTACTTGCTTGCATGAGCCGGAAGACACCAAGGTTTTGAAGAGGTAAAAAGCCCCACAAACTGTGAGACTCAAAAATTCTTCAGCTGTTCTGCCCCAAGACTTTTGCAAACTTATGAACAAAGCAGGATGAGGACTTTGTTTCTCAAGTACACCAAAGACAAGACCTTGCACTGGCTTTTAAAAGCAAGGTTCCAAACTTTTGTGAAAATCTCCCACAAATGTCAAGACAAATCACAGCCTCTGAACTGCCACCACGAGCTGGAAGTTCTGTTTTAGCAAAGATACACAGTACACTTGGAAGGGAAACAAAATACAAATCTCAAGGCTGCAATATAAACTTATTTAACAGCTTAACAGTAGAATTTTAATTGTCCAAGTGAAGAATCAAACCACTATTGATCAGCCTATCCTGGAAAGACTGAAGTTTTCAAGTTTCTAAATATATATTTCACTAAAATTTACTTAAAGGAAAGAAACTGTCCTGATAATGATATCTCTATCCCATTTAAAGGTTATGCACCTTGTGAAGAGAAAATCTCTACTGCATTAAAGGACATATCCAAGTCACACACAAAACTGAAAGCTCCAAATTCTACAGCTTACAGATTGAACATCACTGGCTGTATTAAGTGAACACCCCCTTCCCTCCATACCTGACACGATCCTGGGTAACAAGGAGCTAAAATGAACTGTCCCTAGCTGGGACCAGAAGATCATCTTTGTGAGAACGGAATGACAAATGAAATGAGCTCTGACATTGCCACTTGTTTTGTTACGAGGGTAAACTGCGTGTTCCCTTCTCACCCACTCTCCACATCTTACATATGTTTTATGCACTGAATTTTATTCCTCCTACTCTGAACACTCTGATCTGTTTTCCTATCTTCCCCCACACGTATTTCGCAAAACAAAACATGAATCAGAGTTGAATGACAAAAAGTCTAACTCCTTGGGTCTGGTCAGATCTGGAGGCAGGATCTTTAGAGTGATGCAGACCTGTAACCTTTATGATTCCAATTTTTGGTGTTTCTCTGAATGCACAGGTTGTCTGACTGTGTTTTGTGCATTCCTGACCCGAGCTCAGATGAGCCCCAGAGATTTGCATACTTTTCAACATGAACTCGGTCACTTGGCAGAGGAAAATACAAACATCCACAAATGAGAGCATGCACAGCAAAAAGACTGAATAGGCAACACTGAGAACAAAAAGAAGGATAAAGATGCATGGCACATACTGCACAGAACTGGATTCCTTACCAGACTCCAATGGTTACATCCTCCTCTGGCTGCAAGTAATAATTACAGGTGTGATTTAAACCTTGATCCTGTGGTCTTTTCAAGTCAATGAAATATGGGACCCTCACTGGAAAAAAAAAAAAAAGAATATGAAACATTTTAATTTTTACCTTTATTTTCTTACAAAACTGCTTAACCAAGGCACTGGAGAGTTGTACAAACTGGTTCACTGTGCTGGGAAGACCTTTTGTGTAGAAGGATGAATTGGTTACAGCTGTAATTCAAAACATGAACAGCAAAGAGAGCAAGGTAAGAAGACACAAGCAACCACCAAAAAAATAGGGAGGAGGCTAAAACTAACAGAACATGGGGGAGACAGACAAAGCTTCCTTTGACAAACATTTAACCATCTCTGTCCAGTCTGCTTTATAAATCTCTGCTGCATCAGTGGGGCAGGTTAGCTGATTTGGGTTCAGGCTTTTCCCATAAAACGGAGCTCCACCGCAGCAGAACCAGGAAGTTCGTCTCCTCGGGGTTTAGTGGTATAGCAGTTAACACACCCAAGCTTTTGTGCTACTGACACACAAGGAAACACTGATAATGGTGACAGGCAAATCTCACTTCACTTACCATCTAAAAAAAACATTCAACTTTACACAAACATAAAAACCAAAGCAGACAACAGCTGATGTTAACCTCACAAATCTGGACCCTCAGACTGCAAATCTATACCTGTGCAAGTCTGTCTGCTCTTACGCACAAGCATTTGGAAAAGTCCCAGACAAGCCATGGATGGCACCAGGGACCTGCTGGGTCTCACCAGGGCAGTGGATCCTCCAAGAGGATGACAAGTTCTGCAGTTGTGGTCTGGACAGGTACACAAGTCACTTCTAGCAGTGCTCTAGCAAAATCATGCAACTTCTCTGTGCCTCTGTGGTGGTTTAACATCAGCCAGAAATCCAAGACTCAGATCCTCTATATACCCAACTCCAGAGCCCCAGGGGTTGCCCTCAAGTCTCTCCAGGTACCTTTTGCCAGAGACTCCAGGAAGGACCAATCTCCCCAGCTGCAGAGCACGATTTTGACAACCTGTCCTGTCCTGACTGGCCCAAGGGCTACTGCGTGGGCAGTCTCCTGTTTGATCTGTATAAAGGCTTGCTGTTGTTCAGGGCCCCACTTGAAATCATTCTTCTTCTGTATCACAAGATAGAAAGGGCTTAGAGTCTGACTCTACTCTGGGAATGCATCATCCAAAAACCCACAGCACCTGGGAAAGCTGTGTTTCCTTCTTGCTGGTCACTGGGACACGGCTGCTATTCTGTCGACCATGTCCATTTGAATCTGATTATGTCCATCTTGCCATTTTACTCCTAAAAACAGAACTTCCTGGGCAGGTCCCCTGACCTTACTTTGTTTTGTGGCAAAGCTGGCCTTCAGGAGGATCTGGATTATTTTCTCCCTTTTCTTTAAAAACTTCCTCTGCTGCATTGCCCCACACAATGAGGTCATCAATATACTGCAAGTCTTCTGGAGCCTCACGCTTTTCCAGTGCAGCCTGGACCAGTCCACGGCAAATGGTGGGACTGTTTCCACCCCTGGGGCAGCCAATTCCAGGTGTACATACCTCCAGGTAAAGCAAACTGTGGCCTGCACTCTGCTACTAAAGGAACAAAGAAAAATGCATTATGGTGGCACCACTGACATTTTACCACCACGCAGGTCGAACCACAGGGTGTCTCTGGTGTGAACCCTCTCTCTCGAGCAGGAAGGTGCCTGCTCCCAACAACAGAGACTCTGGTTTGTATTGGCAGGACATGGGACATTTCCTCCTTGAATTGCTGGTGGTCCTCTTTAATTTGGTCCTCTTAAATTTCTTCTTTAATTTAAAATTTTTTAATTCCTTGGACACTCTTTCCACGGGTGAGACACAGGCCCATACCAGGGAGGAGATGGTTTCCTTATACGGCTGGGGTTTGGGAACCAAATTGTCCACATTTTGTTCTCGTCCTTTCCACAGCATCACTGCCAGTGAGCTGACACACGACGCTGGCGCACTCCACAGGAACCTCCACCACATGGTTTGTGCACGCTGGATGTCATCTGGGTTTACAGGGGATTGCTCCTTCTTTGAATCCTTACAGATCCCCTCCAGCGCAGCCGATTCTCTCAGGTACTGGACACCTCGCTCCACTTGGAGCAAGGTACTGGATACCTTGGTGTTCCACTTGTCTTGGTGCACTAAAAGGTCATCCGTGCAAAGATATCATTCCCTCGTGCTTAACAGGAGCCAGCTCCAGAGGCTGAGAGTTTCTGGTCTTTTCCCAATACCTGCATCCTGGGACAGGAACCCCAATAGTTTGGCTTCCTTGGAGCAGCCAGGTAACAATGGACTCACCTCACAGCTCACCTGAGAGTAGGGATGGGGTGCTTATCTCTGGCCCTGCCTCTTCCTCTGGTTGTGAGGGTCCTGCCTCCTCTTCATTGCTCACTACACAAACTGATTTGGTCTTGGATTTCTTGTTCTGTACAGGGCCGACTGCTCCTGGCCCAGGTTGGCACTCTGGTTCAGCTGCAGTTTGAGTGGCCACAGCGCCTGCTGCTCTGCTTTCCTTCCCCTCCCCCTGAGGCTGCTGTCCAGTAATGAGCAGTATCCAACAATTAGCAGCCAGGACCCAACACACTGCAGCAACTTCCTCCTCTTTGGAACTGCCACAGCGATTTTCTTCCAAATACTCTGCCCCTTTACCAAGATCTTGTTCAGGGGTGAACTTCCAAAACCACTGGAGCAGAACCCGGCCCATTTTCTCCCACTCTCCATGCTGCTCTTGACTATCCACCCCCAGGGCAGGTTTCTGGGCAACTTCCCTAGAAATCTCTGTCCTGACTCTAAACATGTTGTAGACCATACTGAAGAAGCCTGGCAGACACAGCAACAAGAACATGCTACAGGACAATTATTTTGGTCACTTGGGAATGAACAGAGGCAGGAACTTCAGGGAGACCTAACAAAGCTCTGCAAAAGCAAATTAAAATCACTGAAACCTGCACTATCCAGGTTACCTAGCTGTCAGTTCTGACAATCAAAGCACAAGAGCTGCCCTGCACATGTGCACACTTCACAGCAACCACGATCCACGGTGCGAGAACATGCAAAGCATGCAATCAAAATTAGACAAATTATCTAGATAAAAACAATGTATCCATAGTTTCCTTCTACAATCAGAGGATTTCAAAACTTCATTACAAAACACAAGTGAGGTTTAAATGCAAATTTAGATTGCTGGATTTAATTTCACTTGCTTGCTGTCTCTTCATGCAGCTTTGCTGAACCCTTCAGAAAAACACATCTGACATATTGCACAGTTTTCCTGAAGGAAAACTCTTTTGGCTGAAAATTGGCTTCAGTTTGGTCACTCTATTTATATAAAGACATGCTACAACAACCACCAGGGCCACAGAGAATGCTTTCCAAACCACAGTCTGGGGAAGTTTACAACCTGTGAAAGTCTGGGTCTTTCACAAGCTGTTCACATGCAGGGTGAAAGTGAAGGCAAACAAACTGAAGACAAAGACACTCCTCCCCTTGTCCCCTCACCCACCCACCTGACCGAGTCACTTACCAAAGTTTAGGAAGACCAGCTTTGCTTGAATAGCAGGGCAAAGTTTTACTAGAAAGGGGATGGCTATGTACACTCCCAGCAACCAGAGTAGCAACTTCCTCAATCGAAACCATAACCCATACCGCCTGTAAAAAAGAAAAAAAATAGAAAGACAGAGCTGAATACAGGAGAATTTTTATGGAGCAATTTTCACAACGATCTGTGTGCTTGGTGTTTTTGAAAATATGGTCATTTACACTTTAAACAAAAACTAATTTCAAGCAGTTTGTGTAGCCTCAGTTGTTTGAGAGAAGCAGAAGTAACCAAAATACCAGCTGATGACAGGCAGCTTAGAAAAAGGGAATAGAAACTCCCTACTGATCACATTTTAAAAGACTCTGTAACAAGAGCTTTTTTTCCCTGCTGACTTAACACATTTCAGCATCTCTAGAATGCATACCACGTGTTCATCTCCAAAAAGTAGCCTGACTGCACTTCCCGTTTAGATCACTATCAGATTTTGTTCGGTTAGATTTTCACATATCTTGAGGAACAATGTGTAGTGAGATTGATAAAGTTACACACGCTCTCATGTATGGACTGGAGCAGACACTCTGCCTTATCCAGCTTAAAGGGTTCATACCTCTCAATGCCCTGGAAAGCAAGCCTTTCTAAGCTATAAAACATAATAAATTTCATAATCTGCAGCATTATTCTCTGTGAGTCCAGAATAAGTTCAGAACAATTGCCTCAACACTATTTTCTCTTGAGTATTCTGGTTAGGAAGAATAAGCTACAAAAAAAATCCAAACCAACGACAAAAAAAACAAACAAAAAAAAAATTCAAGTAACACAGAGCAGCTAGTTAAGCAATGTAGCTCAAAATTCCCTTTATTGTATCAGAATAACTAGCAAATACACACTCATATGTGTGTCTATATATGCACATATGTTTACATAAAGGCACACTTGTAATGATTTAGTTGACTAACATGCCGTGTGCGCTGAGGTTTCTCAACCAGCCCTGCAATCAAGAACCAAAATTCATAGGAAGCCTTCAGGCGACACAATTTCTGTTGCTTTTCAGCAGACAGTCTTGAGCAAGAATCACGTTCCATGCCAGTGAGCAAACAGTTCTCAGTATTGGGAACTGCAGGCAGCTGAAAGCAGAGAACAATTTTTCCAAAAGGCATGAAATTATTAATCTCCCATTTGGCAATTCTTGGAGCTGACACACTGAACTTAGACTAGTGCTAAGAGGGTTTAGCCACTGTCAGCTAGTTGAAATTGTCAAATAGAGAGCCTAAAGACCTCTTTTTTACACATTTGTACAAGAAAAATGAGTGTACACACAGAACTGGGATGGAAAGAGTTTACTCATGCACCAAAATTTTCATCATCTCAATAGCTTTTGTAGTCCAAAAGCCAACACTCTCAGGAACAGTTTTCCAGCACAAAAAAAGAGGAGACATTCCAGCCTCCCCCACTCAGCTAAGTTTTTGTGAGGACTGCTAGGGTACTCACAGGGCTATCTCATCCAAATCTTGCCTTCACCACACTATTACCTGCCTACCTGTCTGCCTCCTCACACCCTGGAACCACATTCTGCACTTCAGAAACATGTACTATCGAAACGAAAGCCCTTTTCTTCACAAGCTAAAGCAACTGTCATTTTCCAAGAGGGGGAACAAACATATTACTAAGACACTGTCACCCAGCTGTGGCTGCAACAAGCCCACGTTGAAAGGTTCAACAGATTTTTTTACTTCCCTCAGCAAAATTGACAGTGAAGAGGTAAAGAACTCCATCAAGGCTTCCAGTGACATTTCCACACCTCAAGCCCAGTTTCCTATAGTAAGAAAAGCAGAAACAGCAAAGGACTGGCAGAGGAAATGGTACAAAGCAGGGGCTTTAGAAGAACATTAGTGAGTACCAAAGCCTCAAACTGAGCCACCTCTGCCCCCAACGTTGGGAAAAAACCCTACACAACATTTTGTTTGGGCTAATCACAGCTGATCACTGCTCCCTGCTCTCAGATTAAAGCCAGCTTCCCACAGCCACTGCAACATCAGCACCAATCACCTATTTTCATAGCTGGAATGGATTTGTGGAGGACAAAGGGAGATCACTAAAGGGTAGCTGACGTTTAACTGCTGAGCAATTGGACTATAACTTAGCTCTCTTCAATGAGAGCAGTGTCTTTTTGTTAAAACATTTTGTCTAGTTATTTTTTCCCACTTAGATCTACTCACATTCATCTCTCCTTACTGGCAAAAAGGGAGTGGTTAAAGCTAAAAGGGGAGGTAACTCATTTTGGAGTGTCCGCACCTTAAATCAAGACACTCTGTCATCACCACCTTCCCAGTAAGAACCACAGCACATGTGAGCAGCTAGGCAGGATGGGGCTTTCCAGCAAGTTTTCCTGCCTGGGGCCTAGATCCTGCTGCAGCCAGAAAGAACTTTCCCAGGGGAGTTCTGCATATGCCAGGACTTCACTTCCACAGAATAAAAACCCCACTCGCTTAGGAAGACACCAGAGCCAGGTCTGAACTCCTCTAGGCACAACCAGAGCACATTGAAACACGGGGTCTTCAGGCATCTGGGTGGCAAAGCACTTCTCATGGCCCAGCCACAAGCTGGAACCTCAGAAAACACTGAGGAGGACATTGTCCACGTAACGCTGTCAGAGCTCAGGAATGATTCTCCAGTTTCGCCTTTCTGGAGACTGAACTGAGGCATCCCTTTCTTTGCTCCCATGCCCCATGTCAGATGCTAATCAGCAATGTGACATTTACACCTCGTCTCCAGGGAGATGTCTACTTACGATGTAACCAGGGCAAAGCTTCTATCCACCAGACAGCTTTTCTCCTGATCAACCCAAGAATACGTGCTGAAGTGCAGACATTATGAAATTATCAGGTAAATCTTCAGCGAGCAATTTAGCTAAATTAAACTCCTCTTGCTCAGTAGAAAAGCTATTTCAGGAAACATATGCCCAGCTAAAGAAAATTTTGGTGTGCTGAGGCAAAAGCACCATACTTGCCACTGCCTTTTCACCAGACAACTCAGCAGGTCTTAGTTGGAAAATACAAGTGATGTAGAAAATAAGCAGCTGCAAAACTGAAGAGATTTAAGAATATTCAGAAATTGATTTCCTGCAACAATAAAAGCAATGTCTGAAAAAAATCAGAACAACAAAACATCTCACATAACACAGAACACCCAACCCCAAGTCAGCCCAAAATAAAACAAAATCCCCGACATCACGTTTTCCTCCCTGCATTTACCAAAGGCTTTTGCCCAGCATCTGGGTTCTGTCCAAACACAGGCAAAATCTGAAGTAGTTTTTGCTTCATGCAGTTTCCCGAAGTGAACATGAAAAAGCACATTCCCTCTCCAGACATACTTAAGTCTGACAGAAGGAAGTCTTTCCTGCAAGTGTGACATCAGAGAGAGAAGGTTTTCCTGGCAACTTACACCTGAAGGTCCTGCATTCACTCAGAACAAGCACATTTTGCATTTGGGCACAGTGTGAGTATCTGGCTGGTGAGGAGGAGCTGGGGGTCCTCTCATGACAGCTTCTCCTGAGTGCTGCCCCCTCCTCTCCAGCAAACTCGAGAGGTTTCGTGAACAGCATCCAATCACCACAATCCTGTGGCACGTTCTGCATCCAGACTCAGATTAAAACAATTTCCCCTGCAGATTACCTGAATCATTTCTACACCAGGAGTGTTTCCATTAGTATCCCCTGCTCGGCTGTGCTACCAGGGTGAAAGGACAGGCCAAGGGTGAAATGAGACTGAGACTGGCCCTGTCAGAGCTGCAGCGGAGCAAGGACAACATTTATCAGAAACACACGCAGGCTGTGCTTGCAGTCCCAAAAGGATCTATAGACAAATGCACCCACAGCCCACGTGGCCTTTGTGATCTGCCTGGGGCAACGCTGAAACAAAATGCCCACAGACACCAGAGTATGAGGCTCTTGTTTGTTCAGTGAATGCTGTCACTCTGGTGTCCCTCGTGTCCTCAGCTCTTCAAACTGCAAACCAGCAAAAGCTCTCCCAGCAGGAATTCAGAGCACAGGATGTGGGAAGCCAAGACCTCGATCACGCAAGGTATCTCCTGATCACAGGTGACAAAAGTGATTTTAAGGGTGGTAGAGGAAAAAATAAAATATATGGCATAACAAGAACACATCCCCCCACTTTCCTAACAGAAAACATCTTTAAAAAAAAAATCAATACCTTTGTCCCCTCAGACAGGGATCAAGAGCATAACAATCAGGAGGTAGATAAAAATATGAGCAAAAGATTCCAAAAAAAATGACGCCAAAGGAAATTTAAAGGACTGGGATGATTTTTGGGGGGTAAACAGAGTTGTACCCAAAACAACCTATTCTACAACTTGGAAACTGCAGCCGAGTCCCAAGGGACATGGGGGCACAAAGAAACAATACAGCAGCCATGCAAAGGGCAGGACAGCCCACACATCAGGTCCCTGGCAAGCCTTCCAGCTTTCCTTGCTAGCCTTGTTTTGAACAAGAGATGGTTTCTAGCCCAGGCAGGATCTTTAAGAGCACTCATCTTCTTTTCCTGCAGAAAGGCTGGACAGTGGTGTTGCACAGAGCTTCTCCTTCTTGCAGGTCCTGAAGGATCATGCAATCTCCTTTTCCTCCACTACCTGAGCCACCCAATCCAATTAAGCTTTTATTTCACTTGTTCCTTGTCAAAAAAATTAAAAAAGAAAAAGGAAGAAACCTATCAGCCTTCCAGCTGTGTGAATGCACAGAGACAGCCTCTCAGCTCCTGAATTTGAGTTCACAGGCAGTGCCTCTCCTCTCCATCTGGACTTGGTACCAGCAGCTTTTGAACAGCTTGAGCAGCAGCGCTCAACAATGGAATTTTTCACTACAAGATTATTATGAGTTCTTTACAGGTTTGCTGCAAAACATTCTTTATGTGCAGTTCAATGCAAACTGAAAAGATGTTCATGTCCAGGGGTTTGCCCCCTCCTGGTTTCTGTGCACAGTGAACAAACCTGCATGGGCAAACAGGCAACCACATGACTCATTTTGGGCTATTTCAGGCAGTGCTATACAGAATTCTCAATGAAATCTGCAGCCAGCTCTTAATTCTGCTTCACTGGAGGTACTGTATAGAGAAAAGGGAGGTTGAATTATAGAAAATTCATCCAATCCTGAAAACAGATCTTCCCTGGATCCATGGAAGCCAGTGAGAACAGTAGTATCTGCCAGAACCCTTAGCATCTGAGTGACTGATCCCTCCCTTTGGCACTAAGATCCCTTTAGCAGGATGAGTTCACTGCAAAACAACAACAAAGAGAAAAATCAAATCCCCCAAACACATCTTGCTATTCTATGGATTAAGGAAACATCTTAAAAAAAAAAGTCAAACCCCAATCCTGGAAACAAGACAAATGTAAAGGCATTGCTCTTCCCCCTCCCTCCCCTCCAACTTGTTTCATAAAACAACTAAAAATATAATGTACAAAAACTACATGGTAATCTGCATTCTCAGAGAATTTTAGCTTCAACCCATTCCTGAAAACTTTTGCTCTTGGAAAGATCTGGAAAATAAGAAGAAAGTTAGCTCTACTAGATTCCTTCGCCATCTCTTACAGAAAGCTCCTTAAAATCTTGAACCTCTGCTCTTTCTGAAGAAATATTCTAGTCTCCCTTTCAAAAACTAAACTGCAGTATAGCTGTTGCCTTTCCCTGGTCTTAAAACTAAAGCCAAACACAGTTAAGGGAATAAGGGGTTTTTACTTGGGTATTTATTTAAGGATCCTTATGTGCATCCCGAAATGCACACACAACAAAGGCTGCAAATAAAATTTATATTTAGAGGCCTTGCAAATTAGCATATCTATCAAAGATTCCCCAGTGAGGGGCTCGAATGAACCCCTCATTCTGAAGAATTCCCCCCTGGATGGGCCTATCTTAGTGTACAGGATATGTTCTAGGGAAGACCTTGGCTTCTCAGGAGAGCGTAGGGCTTTCTGGCCTCCAGCTGGAGGCCTCCAGGATGTTTGGTCTCCTGGCTTAGCAGAATATTGGGTCTCAGCTAAGTTGTCAGACTTAGGGAATTACAAGTATGTGGGCTAAAAGCACTAAGGACAGATAAAAGCTGTATAAAAGGGTATATAAAAAGGGTATATATAAAAAGACAAAAATCCCCATGGCATCATAGCACTACCCCACCAAGGAGGCTGGGGGTGCACAAGAAGATGGGAGGGGACACAGCTGGAACAGCTGACCCCAATTGATCAAAGGGATATTACAGACCATATGGCATCATGGATCAGCATACACAGCTGGGGAAAGAAGTAGGAAAGGAGGGATATTCAAAGTGATGGTGCTTGTTTTCCTAAATAATCACTGGATTACTTAGGAAGACAACTACTAGTCTTAAAATGCGATTATTCCAAGCAGCTGCATGGTGCTGAGTTGACAGCTGGGGCTAAAACACAAGTATCACTTATTCAAAAGAATGAAGGTGCTCTATTGCACAGAGCCATGCAGAACATAATTTTATAAGGATAAAGGACTCCACGATTTTTCAGGCATCCAGCAGCGGAATAAATTGTTACTTGCACGTGCCATGTCTGTGAAAGACACGATTTGCTTTTTGATGTTTCCAAAGACAATCTGATCTTTCAGCTATTGGGACGAGGCAGGAACGTCTGGGTAACTTGTTCTTTGACAGCTTCTATAATTCAAGTACAAACACTTCTGCATACAAATCCAAGCATCAAGAGCTGTTAGATCTGTTACCTGGAAGTATCAGTCAATTAATACAAGGTATAATAGTATTCTATGCCATCAAAGGCACAGAAGATGCAACAGACAAATTTATACTTGATCTTACAGCTCTCATTACTATAGCATCCAAAATGTTCATCACTTGACTTTGTCAAAGTCAAAATAAGCATTTGAAATCAGGGATGTTTTAGTCATGTCATAAACACGTGAACAGCAAAGAGGCTACAGGAGATCCCAAGAAGTCACCCAGTCCCTTCTCCTCACCCTAGAAAAGACACACTACCTTAAACAGCTGTCTGCTAAATTCCTCCCACAAACACCTGGCAAACTGTGGCAGCCCACGCTTCATGAACTCCCTCTGGTGACCCAGACCTGAGAGATGAATGGGCTAAAGTTTGCCAGGTTCATGCAACAAATCAGACCAGCTGCCTTCTCACTGAACAGTGATTTATCACAGAAAAAAAAGAAGGCTACCAGAATACATCAAAAGCTGAATAACAATTTGCCCACTAGGCAGAGATAGAAAAAAGCTATCCAAATCTCAAAATCTGGCTAAAGTTACTAAATATTCCTATTTGCATCAATGGAGAAGTGGGAGAGAGGGGTGAATAAAGCACTAAGAAAACCCTCTGAAATACTGGCCTTAAAAAACTAAGACGAAGCAAGGTATCCAAGCCTCCATCAGCAGAGACCCAGCTCAGGAAAAGCTACAGCACTCCACAGTGCCCACCAGCCTACTTAGTTTGACTGTACCCAAAAGCAAAAATCTGGGATGTTCTGCTATTTCTCTTTTAATTAAAAGACAAATTGACAGGAATAATGGGCTTAATAAGGTGGGGGAAAGGCAGCAGATTTAAGGCCTCTAAGTTTTCATTAAAAAAACCCCCAAAAGACAAAAGAAAAGCAACCTGAGTTTTTTATAATCTTTTCAAACATGCAAGCTCTACCTTTGGATTTCTCAGAATATTGTGACAGCTTATTTTTTATACAGACACACCACCATCAGTGATGGAAAGTGAAGGTGTCCCAACAGAGGAAAAAACCCAAGACCCAGAAATTACATGTTAATACACCCATCAAACTTTTAATTGCCTGCCAAATGCTAACAAACAGTTGTAACAATAAAAAACACCACTGGCTACTGCAATTTATTATTCTTTGCTATTATTATAGAAAAAATACATTTTATTTTTCTTTTTCCGATTAGGATTTTGTAATCTAATTAAGGCCTAAAGCACAGCAGAAAGCTACCACGAGCGCTAACTTATTTCTCTGTTCATACCAGCATCACAGGCAGACCATGAAAGCTTCATACACAGCTCCAGAGAAGTGCTGCATGTCAGCAAACAGAACCACAATATTTTGTCTATATGCTAACCAGCACTTTTTAGCACCTCACTCCTTATTTTCCATTAAAAATGCCCCATCTAAGTTCAATCAAATGCCTGCTGATGCTGCTTTCAGTTAGGCCTTCTGGACTTCTATAATCTTTAAAAATCCCCCCCACATCACTTGCAGTCAGAGAATTTACCCCAGTTCATTTGTCAAGCTCTCCGTGAGTAAAGTATGCAGTTTGTCCCACCTTCCATTCACTTCCAGACCTATGCAGCCTGAAGCTGGCACCCGGTTAGTGTGGCCACAAAAAGAAATTCATGGTAGAAAAGACCCGACCCTGTACCTGCATTTCTAACAGAAGCATGCAAATACATGGAAAATTAGCTTTTCAAATAAGTACATTTGTGGAGATGGTTTGGTAGCTGTGGCAGAAACACCTGTCCAAAGAAGGAGCCTCCAGGACCTTTTCTTTCGGCCACGGCATCAGCTTACCAAGATTGCACAACCGCTGCCTTAGACATGTTCCTTTCCCTTCCTTTATTGCAAATGATCTGTTCCCACAAAGCCTACCAAGTGTCTCCATTTGGCTGGGGTAAAAGCTCCAGGCAGTGCTGTTCCAGCTATCTGAACGCTGATGAGGTTCTAAACTTGAAGCTCTCAAATTCCCCCAGAGTCCCCCACTTCACCACCTCATTCCCCTCTTACAGCCCAGACTCTCACAGACTCCTTCCGTGCCTCCTTCTGATTAATATCAAGATTAAGCATTAGCTTAAAACAGTAAACAGCAATAAGGAAGCCGTCTAGCCAGTCATTTGCAAGAATTCAGCTCTGTCTCTCCAAGAGATATAACTGTAAAGTAAAGGAGGGCATATCAATTAATCGAGTTTTTCAGGAGGGGCCATCAAGCTCCAGCTCTTGAGACCTTCATAACCACGTTTCAGCTTGGAGAAGAGGGAAAGATTGTGGGTAGGACCTGCAAGAATCAAGATCCTGGTGCATCAAGTGGGGGAAATGTGGCATCAGCATTCACGGTAGGAGGAAAGCACTGCTGATCAGTCGGTCGATAGCACTAAATGCCAGCAAAGGTTATGCCGGGACTCAGAGCGCTGCCGGAAAGAAACAAAAGCCCATGAAGGGAGGGAAAGGCAAGTCAGTGTACAGCATTAATGAGCAGAAATAACAGAGCAGCTTGCAGGTAATGCATGGGCCTTTGTCCATGCAACACGCTTGCAAAAAGCAGAGCAAATGAAGCAAGGGAGGGAAAGGCTCACACAAGCATTTACACACCCCACAGGACAGGGGCGTGGGACATCTAACTTTTCCCTCATCAGCACCCCATCCCTTCCTAATGCCATGGCTTGGGCTCTCCTCTTCACAACCACTGTCTAAGCTGACTACCTTAAAATGCAGTAATAACACAGGTTATCTGATAAAATCACTATGCATTGGCACCTCCTTTGAAGGGCAGGAGCTTGGAACATCAGTCTTGATAACTTACATTCCAGTTGCGTGAAATCTACATGTTTCACAGACCAGGAGACAAGAATGGGCTGAACACTTGGCAGTACAGCACCAATTTATCTCAAATGTATGCTGACAGCATGGCCTAAGCAGCAACTGTATTACTTCTCAATGCTTGGGTACACTGGTATTAGCCTTAGTGTGACTCCTGTGTGACAAGATTAACTTGAAAGCTACATTTTAAAAAGGAAGGGGCATATGCTACTGTCATTTTAAGTGCGTAGCAAACAATGAATAACTAAACCCTCAGCAACTGAACAATTGACTTTTGGGACAGAAGAGCAGGCTTGGGGATTAGGGTTTTAAGGCTGTTGACTTTTCCTGAATGCATCTTCTGCAACACCCGCTCAGCTTGTGCCAAAACCTTTCCAGGACGAACCCTTGTTTAAATTCTAAGAACACACTTTCTCCAGAGCTCCCCAGCAATGCTGCTGACACTAATCAAATATGAAGTCACCCACATTAGATTTTAGTCGAGCTTGGCATTGAGATACAACTGTGGTGGCAAGTACACTCCCTCCACAGTGTTTACCGAATTCTTAAGTTTTCTACTCGTTTCACAGCTGACAGCTGGTTTATATTAAATGCACACCCCTCTCACTGCTCCATGAGCCGGGGAACACATTAGCTGTCTGCTAATGAAAGAGGAAAAAACAGAACATAAACACCAAAAGACTGAAACGGCACTGGAAGTGCAAAACAGAAGCTTGAGACCAGCTGAGTCTGGTTTTTACTGAAGCAGTAAAGCTCATTTCTCCCAACCACACTCACCTTCACGGGAAGGAGTATGAAGGTGCACAAGCAAAAGTTCAAGAGCAGAACTAGTTCAGACACGTAATACTCCACCACAGCTCCTAACCTGCACTTAAAGCCACTTGCCTGCTGAATGCATACAATAATTGAGGCAGCACACAGTACAGCCAAGCCAATTCCCCCAGCACCCATTTCCACTTGTTAACGTGCTGTAAAAACCCGACAGACTTGCATGCGTGTGGTAACCTCGCAGCAAGAACAAGAATCCAGATTCGCTCTTTGTTCTTGTGGATACATGTGAGGGAACAGATCTGCATTTCCAAGCGGCACAACTTTGTAAGCATGAGATCATCTTCTCACACAGCAGTTCTTGTGAGACGGCCACACAGCCTTCAGGATTACCACCAGCAGCAGGCTCTGTGGCTCTGGCTTCCATCTAAATCACCTGAGCAAAAAGATTCATTTGTGTATTGTAGACATTTTTCCTTTCAAATACATGAAAATGGTGATCTTATACTTCCCAGCTGAAAAAGCTCTACTTTTGCTGGCAGAGATCAGAAGCCATTCCTTCTCAGAAGCCTGAAGAAAAATAATGTTTTTGTGTTAGCAGTGATACTGCCACCTTTTAGATTCAGAACACATCGTTAGCAATACATTTTGATTACAATAGACCAACTGTTCCCGGTTGGAAGCATACAAGCAAACAAGAACATTAAACAATGCCAAAACATTACATATGCTGACTGTCAGCCCAGCACAGTTACATTCAGCTGGCAGTCACAGTGTCCTCTGTAATTGTGACCCGTTTAAAAAGGAAGGCTTAACAAACAGTGCATGGCCATAAAACAACAGCCATAGTTAAAGAACAGATGTATGAGCAGATACAGAACTGCTGTTGGCCCTGACATACTTTGAACAGGGGGTCATTTTGCATATAGCCAGGCAGATTAATCTGTTTCTGTGTTCATCTGTGCTTTATTCAGGGATTCCAGCTCCACTTGTGGAGGAAAGAACTCCAAAATGACAAAGGCTTTAAAAAATTGACAATTAAAAGCAAAGCCATTGCTAACACTACAAAACATTGAAGAGCCAACCCAGAAAACACAAACTCCGCGGTGGAAAGCAGGTGTTGGGAGTTTTAACTTAACTGCAGGCAATCGAAATAGATCCACAGAATATTCTGAGCCGGAAGGGACCCACAAGGATCACAGAGTCCAACTCTGGAGCAAATGGCCCACACAGGGACTGAACCCACAACCTTGGTGTCATTAGCACCGTGCTCTGACCAACTGAGCTAAGCAGCACTTGTACATCAGCCTGACAAAGTTTAAAATCAAACGTGGTCCCTCCTCTGGCAGCCAAAAGGGGAAAATAATGCTTTACAAGAGACAGCACAAAGCTATTGGAAAGTGAAAGCAAAGGTCAGTCACTGCATTTCTGCTGGATTTGCAAGAACAAGAGAATGGGCTATTTCCAATGATTGTGTGCAATTCACAGTTCTCACATTCAGCAGTATTAAACTCGTATGGTAAGCTTTATTCTTGCTTCCTAAAGCTGCTCTGAAACTAATCAAAACTTCACAGAAAGTGAGATAGGACTGCTTTAAGGGAGAAAACAGTGCCCGGCTTCCCTTCCCGAGTCTTAAAACCTATTCAATTCTTAAATACCTTGAACACACTTTGCTCCACAAGCAAGGATGCTGCAACCTGGAAGCCCTGACTCCAAGTTTCCAGTTTACATCATCCTCATTTGTGTAGGCTCCTCTGTCTCAGAAAAGACACCCCAGGGGAAGCTTTACTGCCAGGGGAAGGGAAACCAGGTTCTGTACAGGGTAAATGCATTTTCTGTTCTCTGCTCTGAGCTTGCACAATGCCACTGAAGAGTACCCTTCCAAGAGGGTATTTCTTCAGTTATGCCACATGAAATCCTTTATTCTGCACACCTTTAGTAAAAAGGGAGATGAGGCTTCACATGACCTTATGTCCCTTATTACTCAACACTAATCTCTTTTGCAAGAGGAATTAACAACCATTTTAAGTGGGTACAAATTGGACAGATAGTTTTGAACAAGGGCAGCTGTGGGACTTATCTCTAATGTTTTCAAGTGTTTGTGCTTTAGAAGTTAATTTTCTAGTCTAACAATCTTTTCTATTGCTCCACTTCTCAGTAAGAGTTACAATCTTGAAATAAATCTGGGTTAAATAAACACTTTGATTTGGAAAGTAAATAGTCATGGCTCCTCTTAACTCAGTAAATTATCAAGGCACTTGATAGAGTCTAAAATTAGGAAATTCTGATTGAAAGTTTAAACTGCCTTCAATACAAAAGAGGCAGATTTCTGAAGCCAAGTGTTGCACTGGTTTCACCAACTGCTTAGACAGAGAGAGAGAGAGAGAGAGGGAGAGAGAGAGAGAAAGAAAGAGATGCGTGCCAGCAAGGCAAAAGTCCACAGCCTAGACGGCAGCCTCACTGTCTGGATAAGGGATATTCAGGGACACATGACAGCCAGCTTACAGAGGTGACTTACCTAGAACAGCTTCACATCCTGTCACCATTCCTATCCCACAGTTACAAGCCCTACCTTCTCTCCCCCACTATTCTGCCAGCTACACTTGTGTCCTGGTGACCTTTTCACTATTTGGCCATCTGCTCCAAACTGCTGACTTCCCTGTTCATCAACCCTAATCAACCCTCTCCTGTTCCCACTTTTATCAGTAGTAACTGATAACCAACTGATCCTTGAGATGGTTGATATACAAAATTAAAAACCCTTGAACCCAAGCATCAATCCCACTATAATTCCCCAGTTGTTTCTCTCTCCTTTGAGCCAATCTTTAATAGAGGTGACCTGCTCTCCATTAGCAATGCAAGCCATGTCAATAAAATAAACTACAGTACAAAGTCAAGTGCTTTGGTGAAACAATTTTACTGCTGATACTTTGATCAACCAGGCTGTAATCTTGACGAACCTGTCACATTTTACAGTGTCCTTCCACAGGACAGATCTACTTATATATATTTAGCTGTTAAATCTTCTTCCATTGAATTTCAAATTAACTCTTGCAATTTAAATTGCACAGACTCCACCTCGGGCTAATGGCTTTAAAGTCTCCTAGGTCTCCTGTTACCCTTTTAATACAGCTGAAGCACTTTCTTTTAATCTTCTTGTGGTACTGATTCAGTCACGGCTACATTAACATAGTGCTCTCACATTACATCCTCAGTAAACCTCCCTTGCTTGCAGTCGCTCGCTCCCGATGCCAGAAGCCGGCCACTACTGTAACACCAACAACACGACACGGTACAGCTGCCCGCCGAGCTTACAAAACCCCAGGTTTTTATAGACGAATTGCTGTAGAAGCCTATTCACTAATTTCACATCCTGCCATGATTACCAAAATAATCTGACCTGCCCTTCAGGCCTAGGAGGATAAAGTAACTTGGCTGCAGCCTCCTCAGCGGGCACCACTCTCCTTTCAAAGGAGCCCAGACTCAGCAGGCAGTGCTCTTCAAACACAGCACAAGTCCTGCTGGGGTACACCAGGCCTCTTGAACATACAGCAGAGAGGAGATTTCTGGAGAGGAGATGATGTCACCATCATTAGTTTGAATGAAAACACCACAACGTTGTTTTCACCAAAAAGAAATGCATCTACATTGCATCCAGGAGAAAACCTACAGACTCACTGCAGTGACCTGTGGCTGCATCTGCTGAGAACTGGATTTCTGGCTCAGCAACCACATGCCAGAAAGGACAGAAAAGAACATGACAATGCTGAGAAGACCCTGGTCTCCACAGGCACCTTCACTCCAGAGGTGACTAGGAAGCCCTGTTGGTCGCAGGAGTGACCCAAACCCAAGGGAAGTTTAGGTATACTCAAACAAGCAGAGGCAATTCATACAGCTCCCAAGTAGAAAGTATTAAAAAGTAGCAGCAATTAGCAATACCATGGTAATTATTAATTTGAACATAAGCCATCAAAGCAGAGCAACTGAACCCAGGGCAAGTACTGTGTCAGAAATATGGCACTGCAAGGAAATCCGGAGTTCAGGGAGACCAACATAAAACCCGAGGGCAAATTCTCTTCAGCCTGAACACGCCTGCTTGAGCAGAGTTCTCCATGAGAAATTTCTCCATGAGAAGTACTGCTCAGAGACTAGAAGACACAACAGAGCAGACGCAGCAGAAAAAATTGCTGTGCTCTATTACAGAAAATCCAGAGAGGCTCATGGGTACACTGGATCCAAGGAAAGAAATTTTAGATCATACAGACAGACCTGAAGGAGGAGGCTAGGAATCTCAAGGGATGCTTAAGAGAGTAAACCACACCTATTAAACACCAAAAAAAAACCCAAAGTCAGTGATGAAAATGGTGAAAAATAGATAGGCTTTAACAGTAACACACTGAGGCACAGAACTGCCGCATGTCAACATGATGGCTTCACAAATCTTTAAGTCCTAAAAAAAAAAAAATTTAAAAAAATCCAAAATTAAAAAAACCCACAATAATAAAACTAATAATTCCCCACATTGCAGGGAATATTGCTATTTTTGCTGAATGACTTCTGTGTCTTTGAGAAAGAGTGGGGAAAAGATGAGCACAAGGAAAGAGACTTATAATGGCTGGAAAAGATGAACAAACTGGGAAGACGATGCAGAGAATGAATACCCAATGCCCCAAATAGGTAACTGGGCAGCAATTCAGAGGCATTCCCTAGCCACAAGCTGCCAAAATGGCTGACAATGCACAGGACAAACCAGGAGGCAGAGCTACTGTGATACCATTCAAATAAATAATAATTTTTAAAAAAAACATAGACAAACATCTGGAGAAAGTTACACAACCCTGTTTTTGATATATGTGAGCAAAATATTACTGTGCATGCTCTTCAACAGAACTGTGACAAAAAAACCCAACCAACCAAAAAAAAAACACCAAACCAAAACAAAAAAAAACAACCAAAAAAAAAAAAAAAACCCAAAAAAAGAGCCCCACAGACTAAAAAAAGTCCTCGCACAAAGCAAACTGCTTTTACATATCTTACCCATAGGAGGAACTGTGATTCAACCTGTATTTACCATGAAAGCACAGGCAAGCAACTGGAAACCATTTCACAGCTTCTTTCTGAACTCTGCTCCAGAACAACTGAAATAGAGGTAGTTACCCAGTAGGAAGGTGGAATTGGTGAAAAAGCTGCATGACTGATGAAATGTCTCTATGCAGGCAGCCTCTCTCCTCACTTCAAAGCACTGACAAGTAACTGGTTTAACCTGAAGACAGCAATTAAGAGAGACAATAGCACAAAACTCACTTGAGAGAAAAAAAGGTTAAATATATTGATGAAAACTTGCAGGAGAACAATTCAAGTATTTGTCATCTCTGCTACAATGGAACAGACTGGAACCATCATAAAAGACTCTGCAAATGCTTCTAAAAAAGTATCATCAGGAGAAAGGGAGCTAGGTCTAGAGATAAAAGGATGGGGCACTGAGAGGACACAGGGGCAGATAATAGAGATGGCCAAGTTCTCTGTCAGAGGAAAGACACCGCTGGTTAAATCCAAAGAGACACGGGCTGGCATGAAGCACTTCAGCTGCTGGGGCAGGATGGCACCAAGGGTCATCACACATCGCATTTGACATGCCTGAGCACACTCACTGTTCCAGGAAAATTCAGCTGCATCAGAGAGGAAGACACGAGCAGGCTGTCCCAGCCTCTTGCCTTCAGCACCTCCCTGAATTTTCATAAAATACCCAGGAAGCAGTACTGTAAAAGCAACCTTCTGCCTCTCAAGAGAAAGCACCAAGAAAGCTGCACACAACAAACAAGAACAAGGGTGGCTACAGCAGAACTGAAACTACACCGAATTGTAGCGTCAGCCCAAAACCACCCAGCTTGTGGGATACACAGGCTGGACAGCCAGCGGGAGGGTCCCAAAACCACCCCTTGCAGGGACTTGAGCAAAGGTGCCAGGGACAACTGAAGGGAGCCTGAGGGACAGCAGCTTCTCCACCAAAGCAGAACACAAAAGTATCAAGGAACACAGCTCACACACATGGGATCCGAAGCGCTTCAGTGCTCCACAGCATGGAGGGAGACAGAAACAAGTTTTAACACTTGTAGCAAACAAGTGTTTGTAGGAGAACTGGAGAATGGCAAAACCCATTCTTCACGTCTATAGTCTGACTATTGATTTGGATTAAATGAGGATCAGATAATGATGAGGTCACAGAAGTGAAGGGTAACATGCATGGGACCTTTTATCACCAGGATCAGGGTTCAGCAGAAATGAGATAGGAGAATTTGCTCTGGTATCAATGCCAATAATTAAGCCCATTTGATTTTCTCTATTCTCTGTACTCCCACACGAAGGTTTTCCAGATCTATGGCTGCTCCAATACATTTCCTCAGAACATTGCAGCCACCGACCACAAAAATGAGTCACAGCAAGTACCCAAAACACAATGCTACATTAATATCCATCTAGCACTTCCAACAGTCACCTGGAAGATGCCTCACAAAAGAAATATTGGAGGAATGGCCATCCACACAAAGCACACATACCAGGAAAAGCTAGTACTGCGTATTACTTCTTTATTTACTGCATTATTCCATTTAATAATTTCAGACAAAACAGGTCCTTTAAAAAGGAAATCATTCACACACTTTTAAAGGAGCACCTTGCAAAGTGCTTTAGGTAACCATCGTATTAGATTTTACTGCTATCTATGGAAGAAAATGGGAATACCTATATTTGTTCATTTCTGGTTGTAAACCACTTAAGAAAAGCCACACTGACTACATTATGCACTAGCCAAAGCCACATAAATCTTATTTATCAGACATCCATCTCCATTACACTTAGAAGCACATGCACACACTTTCTGTAACAGAGTAGTTGCCAGTCAAAACGCACAGCCACCTCTTCAGAATGAGTTTCAGCTCCTGGATGAATGAGCACATTGTGATGGTATGACTGAACAAAAACTGAGGGGCAAACGCAGTGCTGGTAAAATTCAAAAATACTGCTGCAAGAACAAACTGCTGCCGGTGGTAAGCCAGCAAGCACAGTATCCTGCAAACATCACTTAGGGTGCTATTTAGCCTTTGCTGAGGAGCTGGATGCGAGCAGGAAAAGCTGTGCTGGAGAAGGGCACACACCAGCTCTGCTGCTGCTCCACAGATTCCTGGTCACTGCTGCAGCTACAGACACAGCTGCCTCTGCAGCCCCCCCACCCCGTGCTCCCGACCCGTGGAATATGCCACAGGATCAGCCCTTGGCTGCAGAACTACACAGCCACGCCACGCTACTGGGGATTGGTTTGCCTTTCTAGCCAGTGGCTTGTATCGTTTACAAATCAAGAGATGGAAACCCACACGATGAAGCCAAGCATATGTGCTGCTTCCCCAAGTCTGCAGAGGATGAAGAAAAGCAGCATGAAATGCAGACAGGCCCCTCTTCCCCGTTAACACAGCATTCAAGTGTTGATTTTAACCATTTCATCAAGGAGCATGCTAAGAATAGCCTGCTGTGGTACAAATCTCCAGTTTCAGATGTTATGCCACCTCCACCATCCCAGCAACCTTGCAGCTGAATTTTCACCTTACAGCTTCAGCAAGCTGGGGAGTAAAACTGATGTAACCCCTTGAAAACAACATTCAAACACTACTTTTATTTCCAGCGGTATAAGGAATGCTGCAATAACAGCATGACCTTGCATATTAAAATATGAGGATCTAGGTGGTCTAACAGCAACTTGTTGGCCACGTAAGTGACCACAGTCAGGAGAACCCCCCCCAAGAGAGGTCACTGTATACCTACCCTCATGTTCTTCCTTAAACACTCCCTGCTGTCCACCAAAGGTGGGATATGGAGCTAGAAGGCTGGCTGACCCAACTCAGGGTGATTGTTCCGGACTAGAACCTTATCTCTGGGCATCCTACCTTCTTCTGCCTGGACCTCCCTTTCCTGCATGCTCAGGTTCGCAGTTCAGCAGCGCGTTTGTTATCCCGTAAAAAACACTGCTGGAAGGTATTGGCAGACAGAGACGTTTTGCCTGCAAACCACTGTCTGAAGGCTCGCAAGGTGAGCAAGTCAGAGAAGGTCCACTGAAAGTCAGTAAGAAAGGTAAACAACACAGGACAGCATGAAAAGAAGGAAAAAAGCCACGGAAATACAGATGTCTCAAAACATGGAAAAGGAAAAGTGAGCTTCAAACAAGGTTTTCCTACAATGTCACAAGTTTGAGAAACACTGCTGTGTAGAATACAGTACCTGACCCAAAAAGAAGGGGGGGAAAAAAAGGGCTAAAATCCATGTAGGACTTCAGGAATTCATTTCCAAAACAGGCTTCAAAGGCTGAACATGGAGAAAAACGAGGAAAACCTGCCTGCCAACCATTTTCAAATGTGTAAACGGAGAAATAAACGCAAGGATTTTTTTCGCAGACAGGATGTGCTTCCCCTATTTTTAGCTTGGCCCTTACAATACAGCTGTGCTGTGTCTGGTACCCACACAGCACCTGCCTGTCAGACCGAGCCAACAGCCTGCACTCGGTGCTCTTAGGGTTTGCTCAATGCTAACCACCGACAGAGCATTTCCATTTGAGCAAAAGGTACTTGAGTGCCATTCACAATGCTGAAGAAGCCAGCAAGCCATCATGTGAGTGCCACTGGTCTAGAAGACATCCACTTGGACAAACAGAATAGACATGCCACATTTTTAAATGTGATAAAAGCAGAGCACTGTCACAGTTTGATCCACTGCACCAGTCATGGAAACTGAGAGATCAACCCAGCGCCATTTTCAATTACCAAAACCTTGTCATAACATGTACAGAGCAGTGACAGCATCCCAAAGGTTTACCTCCAGGGCACAAAATTAAATAGCTATTACCCAATAAAAGAAATCACATTTTAAAGCCTCTGTCTTTGAGCATGACAAGTATCCACAGCTCTTTTCAGATGTTAATTTGGTTTATGAGAACAGAAAAATTCTCAGAAAATTAAGCAGAGAAACATCCACAATAGCTCATTTACTAGAAATGCACTGATAAGCACCTTTTTTTTTTTTTTAAATCTGGCTGCTGTATTGCTGAAGCACAGCACTTTGGTTTCAGCTACCCAAACCACACAGCTATTTTGATGATTACATATTCTTCACACTTTCAAAACACAAAGAACACCACTATACTGGTTTAGGTGAAACTGAAAGGTTGTATCTTGACTCGCAGCAGTTGCAGAAGGCCAGGGAAGTAAAGTCTTCATCGTGTATTGCATCCTCCAAAATCTTGCACAGTGAAGGGTTCAAGTGATAAGCAACTTCTATTGTTAGTCTTTTTAGAAAGGTATACAAATATTTTCCCGTTATAAATACACACAAAACGTTTAAAACGTTAACATAGCTGGCAAAAAGCCACGGCTAAACTCCTTCCAAGGGAGTCACGCATGTCAGCTTCTCCTACTGACCCCTAAATCTGATTCATTTATGGAAAAGAGATCACTTTTGACAGCCACCAGCTTCTTCCAAAAACGCAGACACCGTACCTGCACGGCCCTGCTGCTCCACATACGCTCTCTGATGGAAGGATTCTGTGCTAGCCATTTTTTTTCGGGAGAACGCCTGCCTGTACCAAAGGGGGCTGGACGTAGCAGCGCCCAGGTACGAACACCAAACCCTCCCATCCTCTGCTGGCCAGGGCTGGGTGCGCCGGTCCCGCTACCGCCCCGCTCTCCAACCAGTTCTTTGCACCGAGAACTGACGGCACCGTGGAGCCGGCACCTGCTCGGCTGGAGCACAGGGAAAGCCGAGGAAGCAGGGCTGAGGTGGGGAACATCCCGGGCGGGCGTACCTGTCCGTCCCGCGGCTTCCTCAGCCGGGGGGCGGCGGCAGCGGCCCTTCCCCTCCGCTCGCAAAACACAGCCCCGCTGCCGCCCCGCCCCCCGGCAGCCCCCGGTCCCCCCGCCGGGAGCGAGCAGACGGTGACACGGGGATAACAAAGCCCGGCGGAGGGACGGCGGCGCTCACCTGCCCAGCGGTCGCTTCATGCCCTCGGCGGCGGCGGAGGCAGGCAGGCGCAGGCTTCGCCTCAGGCTGCAGCCCTTGTCGAGGGGCCCGGGCACGGCGGCGGCGGCGGCGCGCTCATGCTCCACCGTGACCGACTCGTTGCGTTTCCTCATGCCGGGGCGGGGGCGGCAGCGGCGGCAACGGCGGCGTCGGAGACGGCGGCAGCGGAGCNCCGCGGCGCCATCTCTACTGCGGGCAACAGCCCCGCCGCCATTTCGCTGTGGGCCGGGGCGGGGCCCCGCGGCCGCGGCGCCGCTCGGTGCCCCGCGGGGGCGGCGCTGCTGGGGGCGGGAGCTGTGTATGCCCGTGAAAGAGCCCCCAGCCTAGGGTCTGGAAGGGTTGTGAGACCGGGGTCGAGCGGCAGTACGCAGCTGGGCACGGGAAAACGGCACGGCTCGTCCAGGGAGGCGGGGAGAGTCAGAGCCAGCCTTTTGATACAGTCAGCAGTGGGAACAGGGACAAGGACGAAGCTGCTTGGTGGCACAGAAGGGTTGTGATACCACACTGGAAAAAGCACGTCCTCATTTGACTTGCCTAAAGAGGCACACAGGCAAGGCAAGAAGGAAGTTGCAGAGCTTCCCTGGCTCTGTGTGGGTGTTGCAAAGTGTGGAATATGTAAATTTTTTCTTAAGAAGGGAAGCTCTCTTATGTTTGATCTTTGTATGCTTTTAAGCCTAGTCAGCTAGAAAGGCGATTTTCCGTGTTTTAGAAAAACAAATTAATTGCCTTGTTAAACGTTAGGTCTTGAGGTGCTTCAGTGATCTCAGACCTAGGGAGAGGTTATCAAAGATTTGGAAAAAGGACACCCACTGATAGTGAACACAGAATTTATGGGCCACAAAGACACCTGGTAGAACTCCCAAAGGAAGTAAGGAAGAAGCCAACTTAGCAATTGTCCTGAATTCAGCTGCAACTGGGTAAAATGTAATTCCATCAGGTAATTACATCTGTGGCCACCAACTCAGAAGCCGCCGGCCCAAGAAAGCCACTGACCCAAAAGAAGAGAAAGACTGGGTGTGCACACTAATTAGCATGAGAGGCAAGAGAATAATTAACCAATAAAAGACAGAATGATAATTACTAGGAGAACTATGCAACTTGTAGCCAATGGGCACTAATTCCTTTGTTTGCTAAAATGCATAAATAGTAAAAAGTTTTGATAGCTAGCATGCTTGATTTGTGGGATACCACAGAGCACCCAGGCTTGTGCAACTCTGAAATAAACAATCTATGTCTCTCGAGTTGGCTCGTTGCACACCAGGTAACAAATCCAATTTTTGCAAACAGCATGAGGATCCTGCACTCAGAGAATCACAGAATAGCTGGGGTTGGAAGGAACTTAAAGATCATCCAGTTCCAACCCTCCTACCATGGGCAGGAACACCTTCCACTAGATCCAGAGTCCCATCCACACTGGCTTTGAACACTTCCAGGTTTGGGGCATCCACAGCTGCTCTGGGCAACCTGTGCCAGTGCCTTGCCGCCCTCACAGTAAAGAATTTCTTCCTAACATCTAAACCTGCCTTCTGTCAGTTTAAAGCCATTCACATGTCCTAGCACCACTCGCCCTTTTGAGAAGTCACTCAAAACTAGTGGTGGCAAATGAAGAGCAAGTGAAACATTCCCTGCAGTATCAGCACTAGCTGGTGACTGCTCTATCTCTGCTTAGAGATAGGACAGCAGTGCACTGCAGAGAGCAGCCATGCTCAGGTGTGCTGTTCTGTTCTGTCTCCCACTGCCACTGCTGGGCTGACCCACTGGGATACCTTCTGTGTTCCTGTGAAGTGAAAAAGTGGAACAGTTTCTGGAAAATGGCTCTTCGGACAAGTGATCTCGGCTGTCTTGCATCCATTTCTTCTGAATTGTTGCTGAGTAATCCTGTACCTGAGATTCCAGAGAAATACATAAATTAATTAATCCCAGGAGCAAAGACAAGGCACTGGACCACAAAGGAGGAAGCAACTGTTAAATACCAGCCTCTACTATCAATCAGTTATGGATAACTATCAGAAAGTACTGTGTAATGAGCTGATATGTGTTTTATCTAGTTTCTACAAGCTTTTCCTAACATTTGAGATTTACAGAAATTCTCTCTTGATCAGATCATAATTGCTAAAGCTTTCAGCCAGGCTTTTGGAAAGACTGGTTGTACTTTTGCATGCTTCGAACAGCAAAGGAGCATGTTCTTGTCCATTTGATTTTGTTTCATTTTCTATGTCTCATTGGGACGACTGAGTTCTGCAACTGAGGATTGTCAGGAGCTTTATCTACTGACAGCATAATGAGTGGTGGTCACTCCAAAAGCAGGCTCTGCAAAGGCTGCATGGGGCTCCTTGGGAGTGGCAGTGTAATCCTGTGAGGAGGGAATTGCAAGCTGCTCCACAGGCTTTGAAACAAGGGGAATAGACTCAGGTGTCACAAATCCTCTGAGATGCCTCAGAGTGAAATTTACTACTGGGGACAACTAAGGAAAATTACTCGCAAGCCAGTCTTTATGGTGTGAGTCTTAATACCAGTTGGCTTTTTCTCTGTACTAGAAAGAAGCAAGTATTTTCTTGTGGAAGCCTTAAGCTCTTCTCAGCTTAATTTCTAAATGCTTCCCTTCTTTAACTACGTAGGTGTATAAACAGGTGCTTGCTTGGTCTCTCCCATCATAGCAGATATTTAAGATTTAGGAATCACCACATCTCTCTTTTTTTTAGTGTAACGTCCTCTGTGCTGCTGGTACGTAATTTATAGAATATTGAATTGTGGAACCATACAATTGTTGGGAGTTGGAAAAGACCCTCAGGATCACTGAGTCCAACTGTTAGCTCAGCACTGCCATGTTCATCACTAAACCTTGTCCCCAGATGCCACGTTTAGACATTCTTTGAACACTTCCAGGATAGTGACTCCACCCTGGGCAGCCCATTCCAGTGCCTGACCCTTTCAGCGAAGAATTTTTCCTGATATAAACCTCCCCTGGGAAAATGGCACTTAAAGCTCTTTCCTCTTGTCCTGTCACTTGGGACCTGGGAGAAGAGGCCAACCCCCACCTGGCTACAACCTCCTTTCAGGAATATGTAGAGAGCAGTAAGATCTCCCCTGAGCCTACTTTTCTCCAGGCTGAACTCCCCCAGCTCCTTCAGCACTGCTCATCAGACTTGTGCTCCAGCCCTTCTCCTTCCTTGCCTATCCCTTCTGAAGAGTTTATAGACACCCCTTGCAGCACTCCAGTTGTGTGAGTCATCCCACCAATATGAAGAAGTTCTTCCATTTGGGATCAGTACTTGCCCTTTTGACCTACTGAAAGAGAGTAGTGAGCCTTTCTGTGAGTGGGCCTCAGAAACTACCACACACCACACCCCCCAGAAATGAATGCACAAAATCCATCCTGAATTCCAAGTTAAGCCCCATGGTGGAATTCTGGTAGACTTGAGAGATTGTTGATGCAGCAGTCCACAACAAACCTTACTTCTGCTGCTGTTATAAGCAACCCAGGGTGAAGTTCTGCCACGTGTGGTCAACAAATTCTGTATCTGAACAATGCAAAACAGCTGAGGGAATGTGCTGACACAGGATTTCTTACCAGCCAGGTACTCCACGTAGTTCTACAAACCATGTACAGGAAGAACAGGAAAACCCAGTCAGAGTAAGCTGGGAAAGAATTTGGGATTTCTTAGCTCAAGGCATGAACAAAGATTACAATAGAGCAATAGTACAAACTATTGCTATGGGCAAGGACATGTTTCCAAGAGTTTCTGGATGTGTGGAATGATCCCAATGAGGTCTGGAGACAGACCATGGGGCAAGGACACAGGCTGCTGGACTGCACCAGTGTCAATCTCCTTCCCGTCATGTATTCTTCAGAGGCAGCTGCACCTGGATTTACCAGCCTGATCTGGAGATGAGGAAGACTGATGGAAAGAAAAGGACAGCAAACAAGCACTGATCCTAAGTTAACATTTTCAAGAGAAGGAATGAGAGCTGTGTTTGGCTGTGGTTAAGCTCAAACAAATCTCCCCAAAAGACAGAATCCAGAACAGGAGATACTGAAGGAACCTGGAAAGATCAGGAGAAAGTTCTGGTTAGGAAACCACTGTGGAAAAAAAGTCTCTGGAGAGCACAAGGATATTCAAAGCAGCAGAGAAATCAGAAAAAGGGCAGAGCCATCTCCTTTGAGATGGTACTTGAAAGGGGAACGAAAGCCAAGGAGAGGTGAATTGAGGCAGAGCAAACACTGCAAGCTGCTGATAAAGGCAGCCTCTGGAAATGCAGAGAAGCTTGCTAGGAGGACAGCTTTCTGTTCCTCAGCACCTCCTCATGGGCTTCTTCATCTGCTTATGCAACTGTCTCCTAGTTGGACCATGTAGAGAAACTTACGGAGAGCTCTGATGGAAAACACTGTGGAGCCATCCTTCCATGCTGAATGCATCCTTCCTGAAGGCAGGAGAATCCACATGCCCCACCCCAAGCTGCTTCCAACCCCCCACCTTGCAGTCCTGGGGCAGGGGCTGCCTTTGGGGCAAGACAGGACTGCTGGGTCTGGCACAAGCGCTGCTGCAGGTTGGTGGCGTAACAAGACTTGTAGCCCCAGAGCAGGGTGCAGAAGATGACCTCAGAACTCCATGTGCTTGCCAGGAAGAGATCTCAGTACATGCATAAGCATAGGATTGGCAGAAGCTCTGGCTCATTGCTCCCTTGGTGGGCAGCCCCAGATGTGGGGAGATCCCAAGGGACTCTCCATTGGCATCCTGCAGTACCACCCTTCTGGGAAACCTGGAGATGGGGATCTTAATGTTTTCCTCACTATCCAGGAAAACGTTTTCCAGGGTTAAGCCTCTGCCGAGAAGAGGCAGCATGTGCTGTGGGCAGGCAGGGGCAGATGGAAGGTGTGGGGTGGGGAAGGTCAGGAGTCAAGGAAGGGGCTGTGGTAGATGAGGGGCCAGGGTGGGTAGGAGAGCTTGGAGCGGCAGGCCGTGGTGTGGAGAGAGAATAGGTAAGGGTGCAGTGCGACAGGTATGTGGAGACAAGGAGAGGCTTCCAGGAACTCCTTCACTACCTGGGCTGGGGAACATGGTTCCCCAGGCACCTGCTCTGGGATGCTCCCTGTGGGGGCCGGAGGAGATAAAAGCTCCACGAGGAGATAAAAGCTGTCTTCATGCCTTGGCTCAGCGGGATGAGCCCTTCGGGATCCGTGGACGCAAGGGCTTGGCATGGGACAGCCCTGCCCCCCGCTGGCTCCCCTTTGCCTTGCACCCCCAGCCCCTCTGCCCACCGCTGGTCCCCCAGCCCTTGTCAGTCCCCCTCAGAGCGCCCACCATGGCTGCCATCCTCCTGAAGCTCCCAAGAGCTCCCTGCCCCTCTGAATCCCTGCCCTTGGCCTCACAGTGCCCGCAGTGCCCAGGACTCCACCAACCACTCCCTGTTCCTTTGAACCTAAAAAAAACCCTGCCCCATTGAGCCATCCAGCAGCACCACTGCCCATGAAGCTCCCCAGAGGGTGCTCCCACTTCCCCCTTAGCCCCTGATGCCCTGGGGACCCTCAGGTGCCCCCCTTTCCCGGCAGAACTTCATGATACTCAGGGGCTCCTCCTGCTGCCCCCTGACAATGCCACCTTCTCACCCTGCCTGCATCCAATGGGGCAGGAATTTCCTGAGGGTTTCCTCCAGTGCCTTCTTTCTGGAGATGACCTTGGTGGCCACCTTGTGCCACAGTGTTAGACAGAAGTTAGGCCCAAACATCAGTCACTTGACACTGGGACAAAGTCAGGGGCCAAATACCAGTTTCGTGAAGCTGAGCTCCTCCAGCACCAAGGAAAGCCAATCCAGAATTCCATGTGACAGCTTATGACAGGGAATGGCGATAGCTACGAACTCTTCAAGCAAGTGGCTTTTTACCTGCTCACACCGGCACAGTTCTCTGCTCACAAGCACCCAGATGGTTGTGCTGGTGCTGTGGCCAGGGTTCACTTGTGCATGACACAGGAAGGACAACAGAAACCAAGACCTCGCTCTGCTCCTGAGGATCCTGTGGAGCGCCAGTAGCTGTCAGGTCAGTGATGATAAGCACACAATCAGTAAGCTGATGCACTGATCTTTCACAACACTCCTAGGGCATTTTTTTCCACACGTGCCATGCCAGATTAGTTCACCTAATGACTAAGAAAACTGTGTTCCTGCTGAAGCACATTTGACACCACCCAGTTCCCTGCTTCTCTCCCCACTCGTGTGCCACAGTCCATGAGATCCTTACCACTGGCTTGCCTAAAGTGAATGGGAGCTCTTGCACTTCTGGCAACAGGCTGGCAGACACCACCTTAAGGACTAACAGTAAGGACTGACCTTAGACCTTCTAGATATGAGCCCTAACGAGGTGGCCCTTTGCCGGCAGGTCCTGCTTAGGTCCATGAACTCAAGGGCAACTTGCTACCTGCTAGTTGCTTTTTCCCCACCTTGATCACCAGCTTGAAGGTGACACATGCAGGCTGTTGGACATCATCCTCCCACTGTGAGGACACAGGACCACCTGCCAAGGAGCTGGTCGGGCTGCCCCATGCGAGCAAGGAAGTGTCCTGATCCCACGTCCCAGGAACAGCCTTCTCCAGCAGCCACAAAGCTCTGGCTGTGCTGGGCCTCGCAGTGCTTACACGCACCCTTGCATCCACCAGCTTCACCCTTATTGCCACCGGCGGCCTCCCCCAAACCGCGTATCGGAGCACTAACAAGCACCCGCCCCGCAAAGGTGGGGTGCAGACCCTGGGGCCAGCTCAGGCTGTTGGGGCTCCTCCTCCTCGAGCGATGCAGAGGAGAGCCGGGCAGGACGCGGTAGGACAAGGAGCCCGGTCACTATTCCTCCCGCTCTCCAGTAGCCACCTGCACGCATCGGGAACCCGAGAGCCCCGGGCAGGCCCCTGCCGTGT
>VZRQ01007809.1:101031-129411 GCA_013397975.1 Machaerirhynchus nigripectus | reverse complement strand
GGGGGAGGTACGGCCGCACCCGCGTCCTGGCCCCGCTGCTCCCTCAGCCGGCGGGGTGAGGGCCCGGATCCGCCTCTGCCGCCGCCCGGGGCGGCCGGGCCGGCGCTGCGGGTGCCCTGGCACCGCGTATCTCCGATGCGGCCGCGCCCCGGCGAAGGACTGGGTGGGCACGGGGCCGTGTCACCCGCAGGTGCTGCGCCGGGGACAGCCTGCGGTGACCGGGACGGGAGATGCCAGCATCGCTCCTGGGCTTGGGTCCGTGGCCTCGCCCTGGGCGTTAGCTGCCGGGGGAGCCATTCAGGGTGCCCTTCCCAGGGAAAAAGGGCTGGGAGTGGATGTCCGGAGCAGGGCGTGCTGCAGGAGTGGTCTGTGGCAGCACACAGCTGAACTCTGCAGAGAGATGCTAAAATTCTGAACAAGGTGAAGTTTACTCTGAATGTGTTCTCATCCTTTCAGGAGTCTCCAAAGTCTACCAAAAGCACCACAAAGCCTGGCAGCAGCAGCAGCAGCAGCAGCAGCAGCAGCAGCAGTAGCAGTGGGAAGGATGCTGGGGCAGAGAATTCAGAAGAGGTAAGGCTTTGGTTTTGTGTATGTACACATGTTTTGTGTACATGCACACTACTGTACCTTGGGTACAGTAGTGTGCATGTACAACTCACGTTTGGGGAGGAATTAGATCTTTCATTTTAGCTGCTACAAGCTGTTCCACCAGATAACACATGTCACCAGGACCTTTAGAAGTCAGAGAAGGAAAATTGGCCCAAAGGGAACAATGACTGTGAATGAGACTGGATGAGTCTCATACCGTACAGACCTGCAAAAAGACATTTGGCACGAAGCTGAGGGCAAGTGCTGCTCACAGAGGTGGGCAGGGCATGACAAAGTTGGCTGCAGAACGGGACAAGCCATGATTATCAAGGAGGCGGAAGCCTGACAGATGGGAGCAGCTTCCAAGCTCCTGTCAGAGCAAAGCACAAGAAACTCTGTTGTCACTTTGTGTCAGAGTGGGAGAGTAGTGAGAAGCAATAGGAAAAGATCTGCTCTTCTGAGGTGTTTTCTGGAGGAGTGCGATTAGGAAGTAATGGGTAGGAACACTTGAAATAATAAACTGCTAGAGATTAAATGGTTCTTCTTTGGTATAACAGCCTTGTTGCTGAACGCAGCATTCCTCACAAGAAGGCACAAGAAGGTATTCCCAGATGTGCAGTCTCACTCTCAGTTTTGATGTTGCCAAGGTAGATACATTAGAAGGGCCTCAGCAGAATATGATAGTATGATAAGCCGTCCTTAGAATTACTGCAAATTCGTGTTCAGTGGAACTTTTCTGGTCATCCTGAGTTTGTCTGGCACTCAGGCAGTGGTTGTGGAATTTGAGAACTGGCTCAGAAGAATGTTGTACGCATGTCTGAGAAAGCATGCATGTATGTGTGGTTTATTTTTTTTTTTAATACCACAATTTGGCAAACAAGCTGTGCCACTTCTACATCCATAGAAGCCTGTGTGCTTCTTTGTCTGGAACACGCTGCGCTTGTAATTTGGAGGGTTGGGCATGGGAGACATGTAGGGCTAATGAAGACTAGGAAGAAATGTGTAGTTCAGTGCCATGGCTGTAGTCAATGTTATTTTAGAGTCTACTCCAAAGCATAGATCTGCATTGCAGAGCCTCAGAAAATAACCCTACTACAAGCCACTCAGTCTCGTGCTCATGCCTAACCTGCCATGTGGCCAGCAAGGAATCAGAGTCTAACTTCGTGTGCCTTGGAGCAGGCAGCAGTTTTGTAGATCCTCCATCCTGGCCTTTGCCTATGTCTGTTTTATTTTGTTTATACAGCTGAAAACAGCTTGGTGGAGAGCTGTCTGCGGACTCCAAGGAAGTGAGAGAACTCCTGTGTTAGAATTATGGGGTCAGACTTACCTTTTATTTATGTGGCACTCTTTGCTGAGTTCACAGCTCTGGAAAGACGTAAGAAAGCCCGGGTCTTGCAATGGATAGCCAACAAAGCAGGTCACACTGATGTGCCCGTCCAAATCAGTGGTGTGCTGTGGCACTGCTCTCCTGGTTACAAGTGGTGCAGTAAGAAGGGAAGAATGTCACAGGCTACAGGCTTTCTTCTGTGACCTGAAATGGCATGTAATATTTGCCTGAGTGCAGAAGAAACTTAGAAGTGATGTGTCTAAACTTCCCTCCCACAAAACATACCCAGCCACTTCCTCATACTCCAGACAAAATCCAGCCCTCCTTTAAGATGGAAAGCTTGGTCTCCTTTGATCATAAGAACAGAGAGCAGAGCAGAAAGGAGACACCTCTGCAGTGTGTACTGGCACAGGTCTCTTCTTCCTTTCTCTGTTAAGTCTGCAGTGAAGTTTATTCCCTTTTGGTGCTTTCCTGTCTCTGGAGTACTCTGCTGCAGAATGGAAGAGAGCTCTTTGCTTGATAAGAAGAAATGTATACCAGTTTGAATGCGATTTTCTTGCTCTTCAGGAAACACAGAAAGGTATTTTGACTTTCACATTGTGTGAGGAATTAGGTAATGTGTGCTGGGAGCAAAACTCCTTCCTCGTGTCAGAAGCAAGAGATGGTTTGACTTGTGAAACGCTGGGAGTGGTATTGTCTGGTGGGGTTGATGCGCTGAGCCCAACCTGGATACCTTTGCTGCTATTGTGAGAGTTTCATGCCCTGTGAATTCCCCTGTGGAGTTACAGTTGGTTGGTTGCCTGTTCTAGGGTGAAAATTGGGTGCACTAAAGAGTTCTGTCCTTTCTCTTCATGTCTCAATAGATGCTTAATGGGCTTGCAGCGGGGGAGCAGCATTTGGGCAGCCTTCTTCCAGTATGTGCTTTCCTCTCTCACACCTTGCTCCATGGAGCAGGGGAAGGAATCAACTTTAATTTATCCTGGTACCAGAAAGTTGTGACTTGTTTTGCAGGCAATTTGTCTGGCTGGTGAGATGAGTAAAGCTTGCTGCAGAGCAGCTCTGTTTTGATGGATCTGGGCAAATGCAGTGGATGAGGAGCTCCTATGGGGATCTCTGTGGAGGGAGATGAAGAGGGTAGGAGTCAGTCCATAACCCCCTAAGCAAAGTGCTTTGTTCTCTGCAGCGAAGGAGCTTTTAGTGGAGCTGATCTGGAAAGGCAGATACGTTGAAAAGCAGGCATATCCACGAGAGAAGGCAAGTGTTTCATTCCCTCTTAAGTACAGGGGTACTGCAGTGCTCCTTTAGTTTTACTCCAAGATGAGCATCCATGTGATGTGAATAGCCAGCAGAGCTTGGCTAGCCCCTGGCTTTGAGGGGGCAATTTGCTTAGGAAGAAGCAAGGAGCAGTGGAGCAAAACATGAGAGCAGGGAGTGGGAAATGAAAGGTATGTTTAGTTCAGTCCCTCTGGAGCATGATGAATATATGAATGCAGAGAATTTCTGTGTAGCTATTTAAGGAGAAAAAAGAAATAATGTCAGAGAGCAAGGCAGCATTGAATGAGAGGATGAGAAAGAGTTACTCCTCCTGGCCAGAAAGACTGGGAGAGGCAGCTGGGTGGGGAAGAGAGTTAATGACCTGGAAGTGGGAGCAGGCATTAGCAGCAGTAAAGAGGGGAGTTGCTCTGCAGCCTCTAGGGCAGCTTGGAGCCTTGCTGATGAGATTTGCAGCTCTGGGAGAGGGTGCACCTTTTCAGTGAGTTGCTGTATTTTCATGTTTTGCAGATATCTCCATAGGGCTTGTTGCTGCAGTACCTGGAGTTCATTATTCAGAGACAGGCATTACAGTGTGTTCATGTTACTTCTGAGGCAGAGAGCCTGATTTTAATTGGGAAGCTGTGTAACAGCAGACAAAGAGAGCAGGTACTGACTTGAGGGATGGGAAGGGAAGAGTCATCTGAGGAGGAGGAGCTGAGAGCAGATCTGGGCTGGGAAGCTTAGCAAGCAGGGGATGCTCAAGGGACTAGTGAGGCAGAAAGGGCTTCCCGAGTGTCGATGCACCCAGCTGCAGTAGGAGTGCCTGCAGAGGTGAGGTCATGCACGGGTAGGGAAGTGCAGGAGAAGCTAGCACAGCTCAGGGTGGCTGGGGGAAGAGGATCTCTGTTCTCTGGGTTGAAGAGGAATGGCACAGAGCAAGCTCAGGGCCTGGGGCTCATTGGCTTGTGCGGGCAAGTTCCTAACAAGGAGGAGAGGTGGTGGGAACCAGTGGGGAGGAAGTGCTCTGGAGCCAGGGAGCCTGTGTGCAGGAGTTCTGATTAGGTTTCAGTTGGGGCTGGCGCGTCCTTTTGGCACAAGGAGCTGCTCCACTGCAGTGGGGAAAGTGGGGCTGCCCCACTGTGCTTGGGCAAATACCTTTGTGCTATTCTCTGGTCACTTCAGCACGTGCAGTGTAACAGCCGCAGCAAACGGTGTTCCCCAAGCTGTTGGCTTTGCCGTGGTGTGTGAGCCCTGCTTGTCAGGAGGGGGCTGAGCCTGCTCCAGTGGAGGGGTGCCTGCAGCCGTGGAGCGGTTGGCTGGTGCTGGTGTCAGGGAAAGAGTCTGCATGGAGAGAAAAGCTTTCGGGTTCAGTAGTCTGCTGTGTTTTCAGGGATGGAAACTTCAGAGAAGAAAGTGTTAGGAAACTTAAAATAAGCCTCTTCTGATTCATGTGGCCAAGGTAGGAGGTGTTGAAGGCAGCAGGACAGCAGGCCTGCCACAGGAAGCACCTCCTGAAAGCAGGGATTCAACTTGGTACCAGAAAGTGCCTGTACAAGCAGTCCATCATAAGCCCTCTGAGCACTGCAGCATATGAATATATCTGGCCTCCCCAACCGTCAGCTTTTCTCTAGCAGTCTCAGTTGTGTGACTTTTGCATGTGCATGGCTGTTTCTTAAATAGCTGGCAGTTAAACCTGAAGCTGTGTTTTGTCTCTCTTCATGCAAGATGTTGAAGACTGTAGAGTGTTGAAGACTAGTGGCAAGGACTTTTCCAGCCCCCTGATGCAGCCTGTTCACATGCAGTAAACGCACCATGCTCTGAGCATTTGCCTCTGGTGTTTCTGGGTGGGTGAGGAGTGCACAGGCATGTCCCATCAGCTCAGAGGGCCCATGTGTCCTGCTTCCTTCAGCATCGCCTGGGAGGCCACCAGTGCATCTTCTGTTTCTCTCTGTACCCTCTTTTCTCTATGGTGGCTCAGCATTCAGATTTTTCCCTTCTTCCCTGTGGAAGGAGAGAGATGCAGAGTTGAGGACTCCCAAAGGCATCTGGGCAATGTTTTGAGTGGCTCACTCTGTCCCGATACCCAAGTGTTCAGGGTGAGGAATGAACTTCTCAGTCTTGGAAGCTGGCCAGCAAGGCTTTTTCCTGACTTAACTGAGCAGAGACCAGTGTTTAGTATAAGTTGCCTCTAGTTTGTAGTCTGGGCCTGCTTTGTTTGGCAGACACTGCTGTTTTTATCACAAGCTCATCTGGCTCCCTCCTCTCATCATGGGACAACACTGCTCTGTGAAGGGAATCAAAACAGATGTAAACTGTAGGGAGTTCAAATCTTGTTGTCTCCCCCCACCTTGGCTTGGAGGTGAGCTTGAAAGAGAACCACTCAAGATTTCCTTCAAACAGGGCCAGACCAGAACCAAAATCTTTCATATTTCTCATTCAAAGTAATGACTTGACAAAAAAATTGATGTTTTGTGTTGCGCCCCGTTTTCCACAGAGAGTCTTTGCACTTGCTCTACAGATCCCAATCGGTGGAGCAGCATCTCCCTGTAGACAGCTTCCCTTGTTCCTACCTTGCTGCCTTCCCACATGCTGCAGGTGCAGTAACTCTTGCTCTTGCACTGCAGTGCTGTGCTGCACCTCTTTGGAAACCAGTTCAGGGCAAGGACTGTGCAGAGTAGCTGCAGCTGAGCTGGTCCTCGCAGGAAGAGACTGGCAGTCTGGAGGATGGAGAGCTCTGCTGAGCTCCTGCACTCTCTCAAAACGCTGCTGGTCAGTGTTCTGGTGAGGTGTGCATTTGTACCACTGTGCTCTATGTGGCAGGTGGGAATTATGGGGAAAGAAAGGGGTGATGTCCAAGGATTTCGCTCACTTCTGCTCCCCATCCATTGTGCTATTCTTATTGTATCCTAAACAGGTTCATCCTGCAGCTCCTTGGATTCATGTACCAGCAGGAAGGAGGTGGCTCATGCAGCACAGCCAGGGTAGGCTGGGTGCTGTCTCCAGCTAATCCCTCTGCTTCCTGGCAGGATGTTGCCCTCTTTTGTGCTGAATTTTCCATAGGTTTGGTCAGTGTGGAATTAAAGGGTCAGTTATTGAGTCATTATGGTCCAAGTGGGACTTGAACCAGCAGAGCTTCAGCAAGGTCAGAAGAGAGCTGAGCTGAGCAAACACTGGCTTGAGTTTCTGGTCACGTGCTAAACATGAGAAAGTGCCTCTGTTGGTGCAGTTTAACAGGAGTGCAGTGGGAGAGGAGAATGTAGACAGAGAGTTTGTGTGGCTAAAAGGGGTGATGTGGGAAAAGCCCATCTACAGAAGTCCAGACAGCAGTGAGGCAGAGATGGAGAGAGCAGCCAGGATGTGTTGGGAGAGCCCACAGCCTGGGACCTAAGGTTGCATATGTCTGTATGTATGGTCCATGTGGTTTGTAGATTAGGTGCTCCTGGACCACGAATGCAGCAGCGATTTTAGTGGTCTTCACTACTGCCTTTCCAAGGCCGTTGTGTCTGCTCTGTACTACACACTGCTTTGCTTTTTCCCAGGTGATTCCCTGCACAAGGACAAAGAAGCAAATTGCTGGTTTTCTAAACTTGCTTGTTGTGTGTTGTACAGAGTGCTGCAATCAGAGGCAGCAGCACGCTGAGATTTCTGTTTGGACCACAGAAAGTTCTTATTTCTGCTTCACATAACTTGTCACAAGATGTGACTTTGCTTTCCATATCCATAGCACTTGCTGTGCCGAGAGGCTCCAGTGTCTTTGTGGTACCTTGCAGACATGAGTAAAACTGATGTTTACTTTGCAGATACCCAGCAAATACAACCAACAGCTGTAGAGCTGGCAGGAATGCGTGAGATGCACTCAACTGCAAGTGCAACAGTGAAAAACCTGCCCGGTTTTTTCTCCATTCCAAGAAGATGCTGATGGTGTCTGCTTATGAGGCTTGTAGGTAAAGCTTCTGAGTTGTTTTACTCTCTCCTCCCTCATCAGGCCCAGCAGCCACAGCAGCAGCCGCAGCAGCAGCCACAGCAACAGCCACAACAGCAGCCAACCTCAAATAAGCGGCCCAGTAACAGCGCTCCCCCCCCAACCCAGCTGAATAAAATCAAGTACTCAGGGGGACCCCAGATTGTGAAGAAGGAGCGCCGGCACAGCTCTTCCCGTTTCAACCTGAGCAAAAACCGGGAGCTGCAAAAACTCCCAGCCCTTAAAGGTAAAGAGGCAGTGGGGTGGGAGTGACCTGCATGACAAGCTGCGGTTTCTCCAGGCAGAGTGCAGTGGTGTAAGGGCTCTTCCCAAAGCAACTCTTCCAGTGTCCAGCTAGTTTTATTGGCAGTGCAGCAAGGATGGTTCGGGGAAAGGTGCTTGGCTTGTTATCAGGTAGAGAATTGATGGATGGCCTAAAATAATCAGAGTATTCTCAATGCAAACTTCATACTTACCTTCCCATTTGAGCTATTTAAACCCTTGTGCTTCTGTGTACTGAGGATTGCCTCAGATTCTTCAGCAGGTTGTGCAGGAAGGTGGTGAAGTGCAGAGAGCTTGGTGCAGACTGTCCTTCATTCTTCATCATTCCTGGGGAAGGACCAGGCCTCCTCCTCATTGTGTTTCCATTGCAAATTATGATAGTGCAATTGAACCTGTCCATGTTAGGGCAGGTTGGTATTAGCACTTAGTGCACATTATGTTGCAATTAAACATGAGTGTGGACAAGGAGAAAGCATTTTCAGCAGTTACTGAGCCAGACCCATTGCTGATGTTGCTCGTGGGCACAGAAAAGCTTTTGAGGAAGGGCATCTGCCTTGCAGCTCAGTAGCGTTCTGCAAGCAGGTGGTAAGTTTGTGTCACTGGCCAAGGCAGCCTGTAGTTTCCAGTCGTATCAGAAAGAGAATCTGTTAATGTACAGCTCCTGCTACCCTGGCCCCTCTCTTCTGCCCTGTTCTCTGGGAGGAGGGTTAGGCTATAAGTGTGTGCTTCCCAGCTCCCTTTGTGTCTCTGGGGTGCAGGACATGGCTGTCACTGGTCTGTGATGGGAGCTGCTTGAGTTCCTTTTTCAGTGTATGCTGTACAGGGAAGAGATCAGTGCTTATCAGGTTAGAAACTGCTACCACATTTGAAATCCCCTCATGGGATAGTTGCTGCAGAGGGCTTGCAGTCTCTCTGCCTCCTTTGTCCCATATGCATTGCAGGGGTAACACTGCCTCTCCCTCTTCCCTGCCAACAGTTCAAGGGGGATGTGACAGGGGAGGGGGAAACCAGGAGCAAACCACAGTGATACTTGGGGAAACCAGGAAGATGTTCTGCCTGTCTGCAAGGACAGATGTCCCTGCTTTCTCTGACAGATGCTCCTCCACACGAACGAGAAGAGCTTTTTATCCAGAAGCTGCGGCAGTGCTGTGTTCTTTTTGATTTCATCTCTGACCCCCTCAGTGACCTGAAGTTCAAGGAGGTGAAGCGAGCAGGTCTCAATGAGATGGTGGAATACATCACACACAACCGTGATGTCGTCACCGAGGCCATCTATCCTGAAGCTGTTATCATGGTAGGGCATGGAGTCAGTGTTTGTGTGGCTTGTGTGCCGATGAAATAGGGAAGCGTGGGAGGAGGAGGGGGTAGGGATTTGTCAGAGAGGAGTGTGACCCTAGTGTTACCCATTCCTCATCTACCCACCTCTAGAAAGAGAAGTGTGTGTGAAGGTGGTGGTAGTGACAGTGTCTGCTGTGGTGAGAGGTGGACGTTCTTGTCTCCGGCAGAGATTGCACTTGGAGAGGTCCTGTGTGGACTGTAACCCTACAGCCTGCAGGAAAGGGTCGGTGTGTGGGCACAGCTGTGATGAATCACAATGTGTTGCACTGCACTGAAGGAGTTGCTATGTGGAGGACCATCATGAGGTGTCAGAATGTCATTCATGTACTTTGTCACTCCCTTCAGTTTTCAGTGAACCTCTTCCGGACGCTCCCACCATCGTCCAATCCCACAGGAGCAGAGTTTGACCCTGAAGAAGATGAGCCTACATTAGAGGCTGCCTGGCCACACCTTCAGGTGAGGAGGGGTGGGGGATATAGATCTGGTGAATTTAACGCCAGGAAGTTGAGAGTCCATGGGGAGCTGGAGCCTGCCAGCCCTGCCACTGCTGCTTCACCAGCCTGCGAGGGTTCCTGGGGAAAGACCAGGCCTGCCACCCAGGGGTTAGAGGTGGCTCTTAGGCAGTGCAGGAAGCAAGGGTGTCCTGGGAAGTGGCTGATGCCTGTGTGCAACATTCACCTGCAGATGGCTTTTAGACAGACTGGGTGAAAAGGGTTAGGGAAGTGACAGTGAGCATGGTTTAGCAGAGCTCAGCAGTGGAAGTCAGGAGGAAAGCTCCAGGCACTTGCACAGGGATGTGTTGTCAAGCAGACAAAGGCAGAAAACGAGGCAGGTACTGCAGAATGAAGCAGAAAATACAGAGAAGAAATAAGGTGTCATTCTGCAGCAGTGGTTAATCACTTCTCACTGCTGCAGTTGACATAGGGATGTGAGCGTTGATAGAAATAGTGTGTCCTCAGCATCAGAGTGCTATGAATGCTAGGCAGCATTTGTTTCTCAGAATTGAGTCAGCAGCAGCCAGCATGGATTTGTGGCAACTGAGTGCTGAGCTTCTTGGTCAGCACCTCAGTTTTTTCTTTACTGCTGTCCTTGGCAGCTAGGCCCTGCCTGTGGATGCAGGGTCCTATCATTCTTTCAATTCCAAAGTCAGACCTTTCAAATGCATCGATCTTGCTTGGCCTAGTGGCCCCTCAGAACCACTAGGAGGGATGGATGAGAGTGGACTCATCTCTCTCAGAGAACAGCAGGACCAGAAGTTGATGTTTCATCACTGACAGCCTTCTTAAAGCAAGCTGCCCTTTGTTTTCCAAGTGGGACACAGCATGCAGCTCTCCTGTCTTAGTGAGGCCAAGCCAACCTTGAGTTAGTACCCAGGAGGCGGAGGACACTGCATGTTTTCCTGGGGTCCATTTAATTTCGCTGCTCTTTTGTTCTTCCTTGGCATGTCTCAAGGGCATCCAGTGAGTCTGAGCCTTTGCCATCTCTGGAGGTTTCTGTTCTCTGTAGAGATGTGTGCTGAAGATGTGAGAAGAGTTTCCAAGGCCTTAATCTGAGTAGGTGGATGTTATCTCTGGGGGGACCTGAGGTGATGAGGTCTCATGCAGATTTGGGCAGTTATGTGCCACCAGAGACCCCTGCCCATTAAAGCAAGGGCAGCTGAGTTTATTTGGGTAAGGAAACACTGGGTTTTGTGCTCCTGTTCAGGCTTCCCAGCCTTTCCCTGAATCCTTAAGGAGAAGGAAAACAAAATCTGAAGTAAACGCTGGTGAGAGGACGGGGATTTCTAAGTAATCTCTCCTTTTCCCCCACAGCTGGTGTATGAGTTCTTCCTCAGGTTCCTGGAATCACCTGACTTTCAACCAAATGTAGCCAAGAAATACATTGACCAGAAGTTTGTGCTATCTGTAAGTAATTGTTGCCCCTGCCACTGTGCATCACCTTTGTGAAGGACGTGCAGCAGATTTTGGTGCTTTGATGATGTGACTTTTCTTCATTTGTTTTGAATGAGCAGACAGCATTTTCTGTGCAGGGCAAGACTGCATGCGAGCTGTAGTCACTGGAACTCATAACTCATTGTAAAGGTGGAAAGGGGCACAGGGGCCTTGCAGGGGAAATCTGGGGATGTGCAGCTTTGTGGAATGTGCAGGCCATCACTGTGTTTCTGAAGGTGAAAGAAGTGATGATGCTTCCAGCTTGTGACTAGGAGGTCACGTGTTTCAGGGAGATGACCACTGTGCTCAGGGTGCTGAAGGCATCACTTGACTGAAAGAGCTGTTTTTGCCAAGCACAAGCAGTGCCTGGTGTTGGTGGTAGCTTTGCTCAGACAGGCTGTATGCAGGCACTGACTGAATTTCTCTCCCTACAGCTGCTGGATCTCTTTGACAGTGAAGACCCCAGAGAACGAGACTTCCTAAAGACTATTCTGCACAGGATCTATGGGAAGTTCCTGGGTCTGAGAGCATATGTGAGGAGGCAGATCAATAATATATTTTACAGGTGAGGTCTTTCTCAGTACCATTTAGACTCTCTGTCTCCAGCATTTTTCCTTCCTCTTGCTTATCAAACTGTATCCAGCGTTTGGCAGTGACCTCTCATCCTTCTCTTTAGGTTCATCTATGAAACAGAACACCACAATGGGATTGCAGAGCTACTGGAGATCCTGGGAAGGTAAGGCCACTTTTGGAAGTCCCAGAGGGCCCATAGTGAGGCCTCCCAGCCCAGTGTGCTGTGTGAACAGGCAGTGCCTTGCTTCAGCAGTCCTTACAGGAGGCACCTCTTCCAAAGAATCTCAGTCTGACAGAGCGTAAAGTACTCTCCAGCCTGCTGATAAATACAGTGGTAGCCTTCTGCTCCCCAGATCTGTCTCCTGTTCTTTTGAGTGCAGTCACACTTGCTATCTTGCCTCAGCAGGCAGCAAAAGAGAAGAGCTCCTCACACCTCTGAGAAGCCTTAGCAATGGGCAGCCTTCTCCAGGGTTTCAGCTTCCCTTCTGTTTGTGGCCTTGTTGTTCTGCCATGCTCCTGTTCTGTAAAGCAAAAAACTCAAGCACTGAGCTGCTTCAATGCTGGCCTTCCCCAAAGGTTCTGCTTAACTGTGTGTGGGCTCAGCCTGGCACAGGACAGAGCAGAGTCCAGGCTCCATCAGAGGATTTTCCCTGTGGTGCCTGCCAAGAACACTCTCGCTGAGCTCATCGTGCAGGCTGGGCTGCAGCAACCATGCTTTTGGTGGGTGCTTCCTCAAGGGGCTGGTGAGAGCTAGTGTGTGTTGTGAGGTGAGAGACACTGTATTTCTGATGGGTAAAAATTTACAAGACTCTTGTTTCTTTTCAGCATAATCAATGGGTTTGCATTGCCTCTGAAGGAAGAGCACAAGATGTTCCTCATCAGAGTCTTGTTACCACTGCACAAAGTGAAGTCTCTCAGTGTGTACCATCCACAGGTGAGAAGTGCTTCAAGTTCCCAGGGCAGAGTGGGATTTTGCAAAATCTTATAGCTGTTATAAGCTCTATATATTTATACTAGTTTATAAGCTAATTGTTTATAGCTATTCACCAGGCCACATTACTGCATTCCATAAAGTTCTTGCTGTGAGATAGGGCTGTGTAGAGGGCTCTGCACTAGTCCCATACTGTAGTGGTTTTCCCATTCTTGTGGTGTCTGGGCCTGTGCCACTGGATGATAGGAGGATATCCTGACATTTCCCACTGTCATAATGCTGTGGCTTGCTTTGTCCTCCTGTGCTGGAAGCTTGTGAAATATTGGGGGCCTGCTGAAACCAGAGAGGTAAATTTCCTAGCTGCAGTCATCAGCCTGTGCATGTGGTGTATCAGCTGTTAGTCACTGCTGAGATATGTGGAGAAGTTGGTGTGCTAGTCTGCTAGATTGGTTTAGAGATTAATTTCTTCCAATTTTGAGTCCATAACACAAGAATATAAAACATCAGAACTTGGGATAGGAAGTGAAAAAATATGAGTACCAAGTAGAGATGTCTGTTCTCTCAGCCCTGTTTCTGTGGGGCAGGGCTTTGTGTCAGTCAGGTTTGTTCCTCCCCATTGTGTGCAGCTGTGCTTGCATCTGAATGTATTGGCTGTGGACTGCTCTGGTTGACTGAAGTTTTATCCTTTAAATTGCACAAATGTCCTGAGCTCAGGCCCTGCCTGCTTGGTCTTAAAGCCTTCACTTACCATCTGAAAACTGGATTTGTTTAGATCTGTAACATAAGTGGGCATTATGTTACTTCCAGCCTAGGGAGTGGGGCACTTTAATCTCAGGTACACTTGAGGAAGCTCTGATCTTGCCATGTTTTTTTCCTGCAGCTGGCGTACTGTGTTGTACAGTTCTTGGAGAAAGACAGCAGCTTGACAGAGCCAGTGAGTAACCTTGTTTCACTTCTGTGTGGCAGTCAAGTCCCAAAAAGCTTCACAGCTTGCTTAGAGCAACCTTTTTTCATCCTTGTTGTAAAGGGGCTGGGAGTCAGTGGTGTTGTTTACTGCATTTGCCTGGCTCCCTGTGGACAGAAGGGGCTGTACTGCTCATGTGCAAGCCTTTAGCATTCTCTCCTGAAAGCTTCAGGAAGGTGGGCTGTAGTCTTCCTTCATGCTTCAGATCTTGGTGTAGCAGAAGGAACAGGATACCAAGCTGTTCTTCCAGGGCAGAGCTTCTGGCTAACGAGGGGTGCTGCAGAGACAAAATACATGACCATCTGATGGAACCAGAGCTTGTGGGGGCCCTGAAATAGTAAAAGTCTCCTCCAGACTGCTGGAGTTGGCTGCAGAATTGTGGGGATGAGGTTAGGAACCTGGGACACAAGGTCTACTTAGGCATGCCACTGTTCCTTCGTGAAAGTATTCTCCTTCCAGCTTTAGCATCATAGAGATAAGATAGAGATAAGTCACATTGTAGACACATTTGCCTTCAAGATATAATGCTGGGAAACAGCAGATTATAAGATGTAAGCAGTGTAGATGGAGACCTCACATATTCTAATTACTGGCTGCACGGACCTGCGGTGTTAACCAGGCTAAATGCCAGCTTGGCAGAGGGTGCAAGAAGGAGACAAGTGTTTCTCCACCCACTGCAGACCAGGAAATGTCTTCTACAGAGCTGAGCTTCACAGGCTCAAAACAGCAGATGGGCAGAGAACACATACTTCTGTCACGGTAGCAGGGAGCACCAAAAGTGTGAGTGTTTTAATGAGTAATGCTGGCTGAGGTCGTTCTGTTCTCCCGCTGAAATGTGTGTGCTCATGGTGAGCCTGCCTGTGCTGGGTAGAAGCTGGTCAGCTGTTGTCAGCTTTCTGGCTCCACAGCTCTGACATCAGCAGTGCTGAAGCAGACCTCCTAGTTTTTCCTTTAAACATGGGTCCTCCATTTCCTTTGTTCCCAAAAGCCTGCTCTGGAACAAACTGTGTTAAGTAGCTTCCTGATTATGCTGAGTACTTCCTGTGGCTGACATCCAGTCCAACAGCCTGCTGCCAAAGCACCTCCTAGGGTGAGGGAGAAGAGAGAAATAGAAATCTGTCAATATTTCCAGGATTCATTTTGCATCTTATTCAGATAATAAAGCTCTGTAGCTCATCAGTGTTTCCTGGATAACGGTTTAGTGGCCCCTGGATTACAGACCCAGGTCTGGCTTGGTGCTTGTAGAAAGCAGTGGAATGACCCAATTTGATTACCTTCAGTGGGTGCTGGGTCTCAGCCAGAGATACCAAGGCCATATTGCCAGAACTGGTGTTGTATTGAAGCACCTTGCTTGTGAAGGTTTTGAGTAGACCCCCAAGATGACTGGTGTTACTGAACTCTGGAAGAATGGGTTTGTGCATCAGCAAGAGTCTGAATGCACTGGGAGATGTTACCAGCAGTGCTGGAAAGAGGTCAGATTACTCCCTGGGTCCACACTTGCCTCAGATGGGCCTCCCAGAAGCTTGCTCAGCAAGGCTTGAGATGGTAGCTCTTGCCTTAACAGCAGTCTGAAAGGCTGCCAGGTGAGCAAGGCCTCAGACATGCTCAGTGATAGCAAACATAGACTCCACACACCTCACACCACCTTAGTTGCAGGTGAAATTACTTCTGAGTCACTGAAGCTAACTCCTGCCTGAATGGCAGACATGAGTAATGACAAACATTGGGGATAATGAACTGCTGGCTTCTCAAGCCTTGAGTTGGCACAAACATATTGCTCGGGTATCTCTAATCCTGCTGTTGCATTGCCCACTACTGTCCCTCTGCTGCTCTGAACTTCCTCTCAAGTGCTGGCTTCAGGATCAGGTAGCTGAAGTACAGAGCTTTGAAAGGGCAGCTCCTGTGGCCAGCTGTGTGTGACTCTAGTGTCCACAGAGTAAGCATTTCTTCTTCTAACAGAGTGAAGGTCTGCAGCATCTTGGATCCTGCCTTTACAGTGTCTAGAAGCAGATGGGTAGGACATTTATTAAAAATAAATAAATAAAATCTAGTGAGATATAGCCCTTCCCTAATCTTGTAAGCAAGAGTTTTACTCAGCCAGAAGTTGCATCTGCATTGTCATATTTAATTATAACCATTAGGTGTAAACTCCATAAACTTGCCTGCTCCATTCTGGAGATTTCGAGTCTCCACAAAGTCTTGCAAGAATGAGTTCCATAATCCAGTTACATCTGTGTAAAGTAATATTTCCTTTCCTTGTCCCAAACCCATCCATTGCATTATTTGTTCAGTGCTCCCCAGTATTCAAGCTCTGTAGTGTTTTGAATAATAACTCTTCAGAGACCTTCCCCACAGCATTTCCAATTTTATTAGTTGATCTTCCATGGTTACTTTGCACTGTCTGCCAGCTGCTGCCCACTCCAGTTTCACCCTTCTGCATTAAGCTGTGTTTGGGGATAAAAAAATTATTCTAAGCTTTGTGCTTGTAATATGAAATCGTAGCAGCCTAGGCAGAGCTGCTGTTGTGAGTGTAACTTGGCAGAGTTTGGGTTTTTGTCTTACTTCTTCCCTGGTCACCCACCCTGACTTTCTGGAAAAAGTCTATTCTGTTACTTCCTCCCCTCTGCTGTTGTGACCAGACACTTAAAAATTTATTTTTCAGCTGGTGTTAACTTTGAGCCTCTAACACTGTCTCTGTACCCTTCCCACTCAGGTGATTGTGGGCTTGCTGAAGTTCTGGCCAAAAACTCACAGTCCCAAAGAGGTGATGTTTTTAAATGAGCTGGAGGAGATCCTGGATGTGATTGAGCCATCAGAGTTTGTGAAAGTTATGGAGCCCTTGTTCAGGCAGTTGGCCAAATGTGTCTCCAGCCCACACTTCCAGGTACGTTGCAGCTCAGGGAAGGGATGGAGCATTGACTTGTGATCCACTTGGCACGTGAGAGTGACACCACAGGTTTTGGGCTTCTATTTGGCACGTGGAGGTGTGACCAGGGTGAGTATTGGGGTGACATGTGGTGGGAAGCAGTGAGAATCCTCACCACAACCACAGTGTGAGCTCATCCAAATCCAAAACAGAGTGGATCAGTGGAGCCTCACCTGCTGCTCTGTGCTGTTCAGCACCAGGTGTTGCTGCAGGCTGGGACTGGAGCACGGGTGCTCTGCCACCTCCTGTTTTGGCTAGCAAGGACAGAGGAGATCCATCCAGGGTCACCCTGTTGAAGTAACACCAAGCACTCAGCAGTACTGGAGGGAGGCCAACCAAAGAGACTGTGCAGGGAAGGTCCTTTGTTTTATTCTGGCATAGGTAGTGAAGAGCGAGGTATGCTGGAGAAGTGCTGGAGTCTGCTTCCTTGTTTTCACTGAAGGGAAACTGGTTGTAGTGGTTGGCTAATATAATCTCTGTGGTTGGTAGTCTTAAGGTTTAAATATACAGGGTGGTAGGACGTGCTAGTAGCTCCTAGCAGGTGTTCTTGGCTCACTGTTTTAGACTGCCATGAAGAGTGCCCAGGAAGAAGACAGCTTGCTGGTGAAACACATGGTCGAGCCAGGTATAGGTGGAGTATTGAAGAAATGACACAGCCATCTCCCAAGTGAGAGTGACTGCACAGTGAGGCAGGCTGGCTTCAGTCTGTCTTTTAGTTTAGAGGGGTACAAAGTCATGTGTTTACAAGCCAAAAATAAGGTCAGTCTAGGTCACACATGTATGTAAAATATCAGTTTCCTGTAAAGGACTAGGGGAGCGTGATGGAAACCAGCTGGACATGGATTATTGGTGTGGTGATGGGAACCAAAGGACTAATGTGACCTTTGGGTGTGGAGGGAACTACCAGAGGGAACTAAGGACCTTGAATAAAGTAGGGTAAAGGCTGGAGGAGAGACATCCTGTACTTGATAGCAGCCCTCATCTGCTGCCAAACTCTGAAGAACAATACTGAGAAACCTGGAGAAGGGACAAACGCTTTACAGCCTAAGAAAATTAATTCCAGAGGTGTCCCGTATGGTCAGGCTGAACAGTCTACAGTTTGTCTGAAGAGCAAAATTAGGAATTGACTCCTTGGTGACTCTGAGCACCTTGGTGAGAATGAGTTTTCTCTGAGTGGATTGTGTGTTAATCTAGCAGAAAAAGGCTTAACAAGATCTTGAAAACCAAAAGCTAGGTAAGAGAACACAAAGTGATTTTAATTTCATTTACTTGTGTGGATCAATATGGTAAGGGGATATAGCAAGTTCTGCATTATCTGCAATAGAAAGCTGAGTCTGGATGTCTCTTTTCCTAGGTTTTTAAGTCATTCTCAAGCTAGCACTAAATGCAGAAATTAGCCTGCATTGTCTGTCACTGTGTGGGAACTTGTTAGACTTGTTTGTCTTGTTAGAGTAGCATGGCTGCCCCAAGATTTTCCATATTTTCACCCTTACTAAATCAGGGGGTTGAACTGTGGGACTGGTGACTGAAACATGCTTCAAAGCCCTGCGAGACTCTGTTGTGGGAAAGCCAGGGAGGAATGGAACTTCACAGAGGACAGTCTGAGGAAATGAAGAAGGCTTGGAGCCAATCTGAATTAGGACCTGGAGTAGATGACATTACTTTCCCTAAGTGTTGTGTAAAGGGTGTTGGAGTCATCAGTGTATTGACAGTAGGCTTGTCTATTCAAGAACATGAGGTTTTTCTCAGAAAAGTGAGAAGTGTCTGGCAGAGGCTAAGGCAAAGAAGGCTGGGCAGGAGGGATGAATGGCCTCATAGAAGTTCATGAAGGTCAGCCCTGTGCTGTGGGGAACCACGTGGGCTCCTTGGCTGGGTGGTGGCTTCCCGGTGCACCACAGGTGTCACTGGAAGGAGCCTCTTGAAGGATGGCTTTCTCTCCCACTGCAGGTGGCAGAGCGAGCGCTGTACTATTGGAACAATGAATACATCATGAGCCTGATCAGCGATAATGCAGCCAAAATCCTCCCGATCATGTTTCCGGCACTCTACAAGAACTCCAAGAGTCACTGGAACAAGTAGGTCTTCCCGCATGCTCTGGCACTTGCTGGATTGCTTGACCCACTGGCAGTCTTGGGGCATGATGCTGCAGTGCAACAATGCATGGTGCTTGGTGGCACCAGCTGCTGAGCCGGGGGGTTGGTGGTGGTATGAGGGTGTATCATGGAAAAGGGAGATTTCCTCAACCCTCAGAGTTTGATTTGTCTGTCAGCACCCCAGGCAAACCAAGACCCTTGGGCCCAACCAGTCTGCCAGTGTCACGTTAGGGGGACCCTTCACTGAACAGTTCTACTGGGTCAGTTCAACTCAGGGAAATACGCCAGTGGCATAAGAGAGACCCCTCAGCAGGTCTTACACTTCATTTGATAATGTTCCCTGCTGCTGGTGACTGCCAGTGCCTGGGAAGGACTCACACTGACACTTCATGGAATAACACTCGTTATGAACAGAAAATTGTGACAGGTTAAGGTTCGAGGACTGCCAGTCATAGTATCTGACTGCAAAAATGTATTCAGAGCAATTCACAGAGAAGCTTTAATTCCCAGTAAAAGTATCCAGTGCGCACCGAGTGTTTCTTACCTGTGGGGGAAGAAGATGGGTTCAGCCTGTTGACTGATCTCGATAGTTATGATGGAGTCTTCCCTAACTTACTCCTATTCTCACCTTACTTTTATACTATGTCTTTATGTTTAGGTGGAGCTTGGGTGACTCTTAGTCGTACATACCTTTGTTACTGATTGGTGTAACATTGTCTCACTTTGCCCTCAGAGGTGTAGTCGATAAAGTACAGAGCGCATGCCCTGCGAGGGGTGGTCATACCCTGGGGTGGGTGGCTTTGGGAAGGGGATGTGCATTAATACAGTTGTGTTATAATGAACCAAGTTCATCCAAGGAGGGTGATTTTGCCACAGTTCCTGGCTCAGCCACAAGACTCCTCGTATCTCCCTTGGCTGACAGGCCCTGTTGCAGTTTATCAGCTGCAAAGCGCCATCGAGTTCCCCTCCCTGCCAGGACTTCAACGGAACTTGGCTGTGGTGTTTCCACTCCGCTCCACCCTCCGTTCCATCCCCCTCAGCAGGGGCTCTGGCAGCAGGTTGCGTGTAGGGGGAACCATCCTGGAGGAGGCTTTGAGCATGCCAACAGCATTCCATCCAGGGAGCAGCAGCTGCATTTTACCCTATAATTCCTGAACTGTTACTGTTTCTGTTTGGAGGTATATGTAACTTCTCAGTGTCCTTTAATTTTACCCCTAGCCGTCTCTCCACAGCACGGAAAAGGGCCACAGCAGACCAGAGTGGCTTGCTTCTGCAAGGGTTGAGGCACCTGCATTTGCCAGCCTTGGGGCCATTGAGTCTACACAGAGTTTGATATCTGCCTGTCACTAATGTTGCCAGTCTCTTGGAAGTGTGCAGTAGATTTTCCATCTGACTTCTGGTTGCTTGTTAACTAATGTCCCACCCTTACGTTCTCCGTGACCAGAGAACTTGGCTAATGCCGTGCCCGACTCCTTGAGTACAGGAAAAACAGAGAAAGAAGTAACTAGGCAGTTGTCCACATCAAATATTGTCCCCTGTGTCTGATTCCTAGATACAACTCTGTTTTATGGTTCTCTTATCAGGTTCCTTCCTTCAGACTTCTTCATTTACTTCCTTACCTGGTTAATTCAAGTTTATTTAATTGAATTTAACACACTTTCTTTAATGAATTAGCTAAAAAATAATTCTAGGGAGGCTGGACAAGTCCAGAGCTCAGAAAAGGACTTTGTGTTCTTGTCTGAAACTCTTCACCAGTTCTGTGTCCTTGTAGGAGCCAAGATTCATGATTCTGCTGTTTCTGTCTTTTCTGGTCTGCTTCCCAGTGGTATCACAGAAGAAGTCATGAAAGTGTTTCCCTCTTATTTCTCCTTGTCTTTGTTTTAGCAATAGCCACATCTTCTCAGGGCAGGTTGAGTACCTCAGACTCTCTTCTTCCTTCCCATAGTTCATCTGCTTGGTCAGAGAGCCTGCTTAAGTCCAGCAGGGTTGCATCTCTCTTCCATATTCCATTTATAGAGCTGGTAGAGACACAGCTTAATCTGAGTCTCATCTTTTGCCTGTGAGTCAGGTATTTCAGAGACAGCTTCAACGCTTGTTTTTATTTCCTTGGAGAGTCTTTGCCTCATAGGGAGCTCACACAGAATGCAACCTATCAATAAATCTCTGGCATAAGAGTCGACTTTTCTGTGACATTCTGTGTGCTGGTTCCCATCTCTTCAGGGCTGCTGCCTGTCTGTGTTTTGGGCAGCTCAGCAGCAAAGCTCATGACCAAATACTGGCAGCCCAAAGAAGTCATTGTGCATATGCAGTATGAACTGTGGGAGGCATTAAAGCCTCCTTGAAAACAGCCCTGAACAGGCCCCTAGCATCCTTCATTTCCCACTTCTAACTACAAGAAATGAACACATGAATGTGTATTTTTGCACTCATTAATCTGACCACAGCAGGCCTGTCCCAGGGTCTTCTCTTTCTTCTCCATCTCTTTCTCCCTGTTGTATAGTTCATGCTGTGTTTGTGGAAGGGGTTTTGCCTCGGTAAGAGCTGGGATTGTGTGAGAATCTTTTGTCACATGTCTGTAGAATGAGCTGATGCTGTTGTCAGCTCTTGTCTGTGCTGCTGGTGCCAGCTCGGGTCTGCCCACCATGATGAGTTCTCCTTTCCTCATTCCTTTGCAGGACAATTCACGGGCTGATCTACAATGCACTGAAGCTCTTCATGGAGATGAACCAAAAGCTTTTTGATGACTGCACACAACAATACAAGGCAGAGAAGCAGAAGTGAGTAAGAGGTTTTTGCCAAGGAACTTGAGCTCATCCTAAAGTCTCCTTGGGGTACAGTAACAGATGGTAGATGCCAATAGGCAGAGGGGAAATGGAAAGGTGGTAAGTAATTCTGTCAAAAAGTAGGATTCCTTAGCCATAGCTATGAGTAGGGATGAGGTGTGCCCTGATAAAAACCCTTTCAGTCCTGCTGAAGCAGGTAGCCTAGAAAAGGGTGACTGAGTTTGCTGAGTCATGAGGAAATAGATTGCCATGTAGAGGATACTCAGCTTTGCTCTGGAAATATTTACCAGTTCATAAATGTTGTAGTGATGTCAGTAGAAACCTATTGCTTTAGAAAGACTTTTCTGAAGAGTTTTGCTGCAGTGGGCATAATGCATCTTTCATGCCACAGGATGCTTTCAATTTTCCAGTGATAAAGATGGAATAATTCCTGCAATTTCAAAGAGCGAACGGTGGGAATAAAATCTGAGCTCAGCAAGTACCTGTGCCATGTTGCTGTAAAGAGGAAAGAACTCCACTTTTTCTGCTGCCTTGTGCTGATTTTGGTGCTTCTGTGGCTTGCCTTGGTGAGCTGAGTCAGTCCAGTAAGCTAGAAGGAAATTTTTTTTTTTTGGGGGTCTATTTTCTGCTGACTTAGTGAAATAGTGCTCCTCATTCCTGGATGAGCCAGGGCTGATGGTGGGGAGAGCAGAGCTAATCCTTGCTGGGAACAGGGAATTCTGGGGTACATTCTGTTGTTTTGTGAAATAGGAGTAAATAACTTGATAATAAGTAATAAGTTGATATATGAATGAGAACTTCAGAGGCGTAACCTGCGTGTGGAGAAATTAAGGCTTTTTTAGGATCTAAAACGGGAGCAAGCAAGGTTTCTGTTTTTCTCATTTTAGGGCGTTTGTGAAGCCCACAAATATCTTCACATATATTTTAAGTCACAGTGACAGCACATTTCCTACAAGATCTACCTAGTGTTTCCATCAGGAGCTTTCTCTCCCTGTTTAGCTGCTGAAGGTGACTGTTCCCAGCACTGGTGTGTGACTGATGGAGAACTGTTCTGAAAAAGCTCAACAAAACAGCTCAGAGCTGTTCAATAAAAGAATGGGTAGTGCTGCAGTTGTCTGCTCATGTTAAATGATGATTTTTTTTATTGTCTAGTGCCTCTGCTAATTAGGCTTCAGAAAACCTTGTGGTGTGAACTAAAAACAGCATGTGTGGGAAGGATTGCATGTACAAACAAACTCAGCAAACAGGAAACGGGGGAGAGAGTTTGTGGGTTCACTGTTAGGCTACAACCAGATGTTGAGAGGCTTGAGTATGGCTTAGCCTCATTTTTAGTTAGTTAACATGCCTACAAGTCACATGCCAACTCAGGCCTGTCACTGCTGCACCCCCAGCTGTGCAGCCACAGCCAGGGGGGTCATGAGGGACAGACTCTGCAGGGACATGTGGCGAGGCTGTCTCTGTGCTGTTCAGTGCAAATGGGCTGACTGCACCTTTCAAATCTCCCCAGACATCTTGAAGCTGTTTGGATTATCAGAATCCTTTAGAAAACCAGTGAGAAAGTTGGGGCAGATAGTGTCTTGTCCCGAATGGGTTATTCATTTGGGGTGTTTCGGGGTTGGTTTGTTGGAGGTTTTTTTGTGACCCTGTGTTTTCTGGTGGAGTAATCTGCTGCTTGAAACCTTGGCAGCTTCCTTCTCATTCTTAGTCTACATGACTTTCAAGAGTGTGATGTGATTACAGAGTATAAGAACTTAGCATGGATAGATATGGCACTAGAGAGACCAGTAGCTGGGATGAAAGTCATGTAGTTGAAGTAACAGAAATGAAGCAGAGATTTTAGTGCAGATGCTCAAAATGTAGAAGAGAATAACAAGGAATGGTGGATGCCCACCTCTATTTGCAAGGAACATTCACTGTCCTGGGATTTGTAAGTGGCCCTGCTGAACGGTCACTTCAAATGTGTGCCAAAATCTGTGCCAAATTCAAGAGCTGTGCCTGGGGTGTTTGGGCAGCTCTCTGGTGTGTTACAGTTAGAGAAGGAACAGTGGGCAGTGGAACCCCAACTCTATTGGAAATGAGAGTTTGTCCCTCTGCATCTGTGTGCACCAGGGGAATGTGTGTTTGAAATCCAGACTGGTGTCATGGCTTTACCCCAGAAACCAGACACTCTGCTCTACTCCTGGCAGCATAAAGCCAGGGCAAAAGTACCTGTGCAGCCCACTGTTGCCACCCTGTGCTCTGAGGTGAGCGAGGAGCATGCCTGCTTACCCTCTGCTAGCTGTAGTTTGTCCCCTCTTGCCTCATGTCACCTGTAGATTTAGAATTAGGTAGAATTAGTGGTCTCTGAATGATGGGGCAGCTCTTCCCCTTGCCTGCACTTTTCTGCTGTCTCTTGCTTTTGTCATCCTGTGAATGAAAGCTGCTCTTTCCCCAGGAGCTCACACTTGCTCTTGCTCTCTCTCCACAGGGGAAGGTTCAGGATGAAGGAACGAGAAGAAATGTGGCAGAAAATAGAGGAGCTGGCTCGGCTGAACCCCCAGGTGAGTGACAACAGAACCTAGGATGAATGAGACAAGAATGTGCTGGGGATCTTGACCTGCTTCCTCAGCCCCCACAAGCAGGCTTTAGCACTTAATCTCGGTCCTGTAGACAGTGCTGCAGCAGTGGTCTCTCTCTCCCAAAATGCAGTGTCCTGGGAATGTTGGCAGTGTTTTATCAGCCTGTGTCTCTGTAGAACTGACCTCTAAGTACTGCTTTATAGAGAGCATGTGTATGTTTACAGAGCACATTCTGAACTGCAGCTGCATGTGCAGCATGCTCTGAGTCAGAGGGCACAGGGGCTGAGAGGATACTCCATCCCTGTCTGTGTCCCTACTGCTGCCTTTGTGGGGGCCAGAGAGGGCAGCTGGAAGAACTGTGCCATGCTGTGTTAGCGTGCTGGGGGAGAAGGCTTGGTGTTGGATGGAGTGCTGACTCTCCAGCTGTCTGTGTTGTCTGCAGTACCCCATGTATTACGCACCTCTACCCTTGCCTTCTGTGTGCTGTATGGAAACGGAGACCCCGACTGCAGAGGATATACAGCTGCTGAAGAAAACGGTGGAGACGGAGGCTGTGCAGGTGCGTACGTGACTCGAGTCCTTTCACAGCTGCTCCCAGTCCAGCCAGGGCATCAGCATAGCCAGAACTGGCTCTTTCCGAATGTTCTGAAGGTAAATACCACTACTTTCATCCCTGATCATTAAGAGATCAACCTGTAGTGTGAAGAGTGGAGTTTATCTAACCATCTCACTCTGGAAAAAGTGCCAGTGGGACTTTCTCGTGTCCTTGTGGTCTGTGTTTGGCTCTCAGCCTGTTCTGGAGCATGCTGCAGTGCCACCCAGCATATCCTAGAGCAGTTGGAGTCAGAGGCTGAAGATGTAAAGGGGTTTGCTACTGATTCCTGACTCCTTTGATTTGTTTGTAGATGCTGAAAGACATTAAGAAGGATAAAGTTTTGCTGCGCCGGAAATCTGAGCTTCCGCAGGACGTCTACACTATAAAAGCCTTGGAGGCCCACAAGAGAGCAGAAGAGTTTCTCACCTCAAGCCAGGAGGCTCTCTGACGGGCTCAGGAGCTGGCCCAGGAAGCTCTGCCCCATCCCTTTCCTCCAGGGGTCATGGAAATGCACTCGGTTCTCATGTATAAGTAAGGAATGAACATGGTGAGCTGTGCCTGTCCTCCACTCCATCTGCGTACCTCCAGGGTAGATCTGGTTTTATGTTATAACTTGTATCTCACCACTGTCGTGTCTCCTCCTGCTCCTTCTCCGTCCTCCTGCTTTTCCACCTCGGCTGTGCAGGCAGGAAGGGAGCCTGCCTGACCTCTGCTTGTATCAGTCTAGGCAGGACTCACTTCACTGTGAGCTGCCACCTGGTTCTTACTCTGCCAGGAAGCCAGAGCCTTGCTCAGGCTCTGTGTTGGGCAGACTGCCGTGCTTGGCTCGGTGTGCTGCTCCAAACTCCAAGTGCCCATCTCCGCCACACCTGCCCCTGTGCTGCCTGTGCAGCTGAGCCATGCCATGGTCAGAGGCCAGGCTGAGCTTGGGGCAGAAGCAGAGTTTGTGAAGGCTCTGCTGCCTCTCCACCCTGCGTTGGGGTGCAGCTCCACAGCTGAAGGGTCTTATGTAGAGCGGAGGAAATGTTTACTTCCACCTTTCTTTTGCTACAAGCCCCTTGTTCTGTTCCCCTGTCAGTGGAGTGGGGGTTCAGTGCTTTGCCACCCCCAGTAAAGCTGGGTGCAAGCACTACATACTATTGCAGTCCTCCCTTTAGAGCATCCTTAGAAGCTCTCTTGTGAGAAAGTGAATTCCTTCTGCTGTTTGTGTTGGTCCGTGCTGACTCATCTCCTTCCCGATGTCTCGGGTTAACTGTGGGCCCAGAATTAACTTCCTGCTTTGTAGCAGATGTCAGCCACTGACTTCTTTCTTCCTCTACCTGCTCAATTAAAATACTCCTGCAGCTCTCCCTTTGTCTCTGTATCCCATCCTTAGCTCTTCAGGGCCAGGGTTTCTAGGAAGCTTGTGCTGCTAGTCATTTCCACAAGCTAGTGGAAGCAGTGGATACACCTCATGGGGTGTGGCTGAGTGTTCAGTTGTCTCCTCGTTATTTTCAATGGCTAAGCACTACTGCTGAACTGCTTCCGTGGGTGCTCTGAGCAAAGTCCACCTCTCCTGTTACATTGGCACCCGCTGTGGCCCGAGGCCCTCGTTAGTTATCACATGGTGCATCAGGGACTCGTGCTAACTTAGCATTTAGAGACACTTGCTGATAGCTTGCGCAGCACTTGGGTGCTACTGTGATCCAGCTTTCACCCCCACTGTTTGTGGTGCAGATTTAGTGCCAGGCGGAGGTGCCACCGCAGAGGCTGGTTTGTCATAGAGAAGGGAGTCCTTGCTTCTTCCCTGCTGCACCTGCTTTCTTGACACATAAGCTGAAGTGGGTTTGCAGTAGCGCAGGGAGCTTATGGGGTTGGTGCTAGCCTGACACCGCTTTGCAGCGGCATGGGATGTTGTAGAAGGTTCTGGTGTATCTGCTTGTCCTCACCAGTAAACCATTCCCAGGTCAGAGGATCACCCCCTCTAATCTTTCTGCTGGTGTGCAGCACATCTTTCCTCCAACCCCAAAGAGGCTGTTTTGACCTGTGTATCCTGCATCCCTGCCCCATGTAGCTCTCTCCTGGCTCAGTCCTCACCAGGAATGCCACCATCTCTTGGGAGGAGCTGGCGAGCGCACGTGTGAGATTCCCCCCAGTCACGCAGGACCCCACCTCCCCTCCGCCTCACGCAACGGGCCAGTTCGTCAGGAGACTTCAGAAACACCTCAGGGAGGTTATTGCTTATTTTGAACATTAGTCTGAGCTCATGATCAGCTGCCAATCAATTACCTCACGCCTGGCACAGCATGTGGACGTGCACCGGGTGGTGCTGAAGGCGCCAGAGCAGCACAGCGGAAATGAGGGCTGCCAGGCGCAGGCTGGGCAGGAGGCTCCTTCCTGTTTCGGCACAGGCTCTCCAGCTGGCTGCTTAGCATTGCGCTGTAAGCCAAGACCTCATTTTTAGATTGCTACAGCATGGTGTGCCCTCACTTGAGCCTGCTTGCTGCTGGGCAGTGGCTGCCTTTCCCCGCTGTGGGCTGCTCTGCCTAGAGAGGGCACAGAATCGTGTGGTGTGCAGAGGCTGGCACTGTCCTGCAGACGATCTGTCTCTGCTGGCAGCCCCCGACCCTGGCCAGAGGAATGCTGCTGGGGTTGTGCTATGTACAGGGGCAGGATTGTAACACATCATGATTATGTGCTGTACAGCTTTGATGTTCCCATAGCTTTTTGTGTCTTGTTTTGGGTCAGGGAACTTAGGCTTAGTACCTTCACATCATCCTTTGTTTGCTGCCTATTCATTCCAGTGTCCTGGACACCTCAGAAGGGGACCATGTGAGACAGGGGGGAGTGTGCTCACCCTCTCACCACATGTACTGCTCATAGGCAGACCTGCGTCTGCCACGCTACAGCTGCCCCTTGCTCAATACTTGGTTTCTAGCATTAGTGCTGCTCATTTCTGCCTACGCCTTTCCCCACGTCAGCCAAATGGACAGAACTGGAGCTGCCTCTTCCACTCCACCTGGCTTGCTCCTCCCAAGGGAAAAAGCAAAACTACTGCATTCACACCCTGGACACAAGTATTAAGCTGCTTACAGTTCATATGTACATATGGTGTACTTTATTTTCAGTAGAGCATTACATAGTATGAAAGTGTTGGATTTTGTACAGATGTCCCTGTATGTACAGAACTAAATAAAACCAATCTCTTGGAATGACACATCTTGCTCCACCTCTGATATTCCAACACACAGCCCCTATCCTGAGAGGAGGGGCCCTAGCCTGGAGAGTGACTTCTCTGGTACCGTCAGCATGGGGACAAGTCCAGTGTTTGTCCTGAGGGAATCTGGGCAAAGCCAGCTAAGCCCCATTGCCCCACATGCACACAGGCATGAAAACCAATCTACCTCCTCAGAGGTAGAGGAAGCCAACACAAGGTCATCACACTGACTTATGCACCAGCCAGAACCAAGAAAAAGAAGTGGGAAGGAAAATCATACAATGTCAGTGGGACAAACGAAGGTTGATACTGGCAAGTCCTGTCAGCACCTGGCTCGGAGGCAGTGGGCGCTTCCAGGGTTGGAGGGAGGGCTGGGGTTTGCAGCCCCTGTGCCGTAGCTCAGCCCTCAATTCCACTGGGACCGGGGGCCGCCGAGGCTCTGCCGGGCCTGCAGCGTGCGCTGCACCACGTCCTTCCACTGCTCCTCCGAGATCTGGCTGGCCCAGGCAGGGATGCCCAGGGTGGGCAGCTTCACGCTGGCCATCGTCCTCTTCACCAGCTCCACATGCTCTGGGAACAGAGAAGCCGTGAGACCCTGGCAGAGCCCCGGGAGGGTGCTGCCGGAGACGCGGTTACCTGCATCCATGGGGATGGAGCTGTGGCTGCTCTGAGCCGTGGCGCCTTCCGCTGCCTCCTCCTCATTCTCCTCCTCGCTGTCCACCGGCGGGTCGGGCAGGTGCAGCCTCAGCATCTGCGGAAAAAGGCGGGCAGCGAGGGTCGGGGCCGCGGGTGCCCCCAACCCCGGCCCGGAGGGAGGCGCTGGGCGGTACCTGCAGCCGCTCCTGCAGGCCGGGGCCCGCGTCGCCGAGGCCCTGCTCCGGTTCCTGGCTCAGCGGCTGATACAAGTACCCGCCGCCTTCCTCCTCTTCCTCTTCCTCCTCCTCCTCATCCCCGCTCCACCCTGCCGCGCCGTCAGGGCCCTCCGGCGGCCCGGGCTCCCGGGGACATACGCGCTCGGGGCCCATGCTCCGCACCACCGCCATGCACCGGGCGCGGCGCCGAGGAGGTGCCGCTGCCGCC